>CM076580.1:72424111-72601256 GCA_034641835.2 Pinus albicaulis
GCGAATAGGAAATACCGCCTACTCCGCAAAAGCGGTGCGATATGGGCAACCCGCTTTTGTGATTCCGCTCGTGGTTTTGGTAGAGGGCTTGACCACGGGTGCATGTCTGGTTCCGCTATCCTTTTGTTTGTTAACTCATGTCCAATCCTCGAGTCAGGTTCCGAAAGCACAACAATTTTGTCTCTTTATTAAGCGAGATTTTTATATTTGAACAGTTTTCACGACCCCGGTTCTCTACACAGACCTCGCCTTCGGGTGGGGTGAGTTCACAGGGTTATCCAACAATTTACGGGAATTCAAAGACAAAAGAATGGAATTATCAGTACCCAATTGCCTCACAGTTAAACAATTCTTCACAATTAGCAGTTCGAGATAATTCAATGGCAACTAAGCTTGGAAATCATTTAACTAGAAACAATTGTTCACACACAGAGGTTTATTGCAGAAATCCCCTCTCTACTCTCCTCTTCCCTCTTTACTTTTATTCATCCGAGAAATTACAATTTATATACATAACATATGGCTCTTCGGTTCCTCTGAGAGGACCGTTCTAGAAATCAAAAGGTCTAATTATAATAATTCAACTAACTAAAACTGTTCAACTCCTACAACTCTAACTAGTCTAAGTAATACAGTCAGCTGAGGTATTGACACCTAGCTGTTACAACTCAAATGTTTTCGAACCCTCCTAGCCACAACATGTGGACAAAACCTCCTACATTGCTGGCTAGTGCCTAATTCCCCTGCATCATCGTGTGACATAAACCTATTAACAAAAGTGAATTCCTTAAATTTCACCAAATATTTTCTTTGAATTCCTTGCTTTTAAAAGCCAATGATATCCATTATTGTGTTAATGTTACGCAAATTCCTTTTCCTAGTGCCTCACACTCTACTATGAATGTTTTACCAAAATTAGGTGCAATCGATGTTGGTGTAGAAGACATGGCATCCATTGAAAGAGAGAATACCAAAGTAGCCTCATCATTCCATATAAATGATATTTTCTTCAAGAGATATGTGAGTGGACTTGAAATGCATGCATAATTCTTAACAAATGATCAATAATATCATGTAAGTCTAAAAAATCTTCTAAGAACCTTGATTTTCTTAGGAATAGGTCATTTTGTGATAGCTTGCATCTTTTGAGGCTCCAACTTCACTCCTTCCTTAAAAACAATATGAACCAAATACTCGAATTCTTATTTCCCAAAAGCACATTTGGATATTTTTACATAAAAATGATTGTTCTCAATAATTTATATAACTTTTCCACATGTTTAGTGTGGTATTCCCAAGATTTATTATAAATATGTGTATTATCAAAGAAAACCAACACAAATTTTATAAGATGGGATCAAACAAAATTGTTCTTAAGTCGAGCCCGCCGGACTTCAAACGGCGATAAACCATAATTCAAACCAAATTTGCGTTCCAAAATAGCCTGCTGACGTCAGCCAATTTTGTGACACGAAAACCAAATGAATTCCGCCCTAATCTTTTTCGGGTCCGAAGTTGGGCTGGCGTACGGAGGGAGAGTTGTGACGCGAATTTCTTATCAAATTCGCCCTAATATTTTTCGGGTCCAGATTTCCACTGCACGAGCGGCCCAAACAAAGATCTGCTCCAATCAATTTCTGCTACGTGTCCTCAATAAAAACTTGCCTTGCTCCCGGTTGCGGGTGCATTCGATGGCGTTTCAGGCGATGGGACATGGATATGGAAATTTCATATCAATCGCATTAACATTTAACGTTGTTCAATTAAGTTTTCACATCAAATCCGCATTAATTAATTTTTAACACTGTTCAAGATTGGACCTCCACTCCTCTTAGCGATTCCGCACGCTCCAATATGATTCGGCCTTCGACTCTCATTATTAATGATCAGAGATTAATTATGAAGGGCGTCCTTTGATTGCATTGCAGTCGGGTCGACAAAATGGCGTTTAGCTATGGTTTTTTAGACAAGCCAGTTGCTGGATTACACTACCTGCTAACTGTGAAGATAAGGAGAAGTGGCCAGCTGAACCGCTGCCTAGACCTTGCTGCATATATGCATTTTTCTCGGTTCTGTCTTTGTCTATCTTCCTCTGTTAATTGGAATTCTGCTTCTCCGTCTCCTCTTGTGCCCACCGCACCTGAGACTGCACCCATGCCTTGCGTGCGTCATAGGATGTGTTGCCGCAGGGGGAGCACTAGAGGTCAACCCCTGCGCGCTCCCTCCAGCCCCTCAACAGAGTCAACTTCCGACCAGTCTAGTGATTATTATGTAGGTCGATATCCAAATACTAGGAGTGGGCGGGGTCGGGTTGTAGGATCTGGCCACCATATGGATTCCCCTGCTCCTCGCTTCCCCACCGCTAGTTCACCTTCTCCCATGAAGCGCACTGCGCAATTTTCCTTTAATTTCTCTCTTAACTGCCCGCGAATCACGGCTTTAGGCCCAAATGGAGGAATAATGCACCCGTCCGGCGGGTCTGAGCTCGGAAAAAGCCGGCCAGCATTCAGGCCTTCAGGAGGGGAGCCATGGCATGCATGTGGAGGTAGCACCTAGCGATCCTAGACCTTCCGAAGGATGGTGCCGAATCGTGGAGGAACCACCGGAGGACTAGTTTGGTTAATTTGTTTTTCTTACTTAGCAGGCCCACTTAATTGGGCTGCTTTTAGATTATTTTACTGTGCTGGACCTTTGTAATATTTTTGAATTTTGTAAATTAAACGTTCAAGACTGGTTTCCTCGTATGAGGGCAGTCTTCTTAATATTTTGATTTTTTGATGACAAATTTGCCATGTGTATGGCCAGGCAATGTTTTTGACTTCGGTGTAATTTTATTTGCAATGTTAATAGATTAACTTTACTTAGAATTCTCACATGATTAGCGTTTTTCTTGATCTGTTCAAGGATTTTGGGTACTTTAATTTGTATTTGGAACAATGGACGTCGGTACTCTATCTGTTACTTTACTATTCTACATACTACTATTTCACTTTCTTATAGATGCATCGGACATATTTGGATGCTTTCTCAGATTGTCGATAATCTCCATGTGGACCGTTACTGGGTTTTATATCAAGTCCCTGTGTGTGACATGGGGTATTTTTCTATCACTGTCTGGGGTGGGACTTCCACTTTTCTGGATGGATATTTGGGTTCCAATCTTCAGATGTGAAAATGTAATGACTTCATGGACTGTTTTACTTCATATAATATATTCAAAACAACGTTTTTTCTCTTGTGGAAAAAAAAATGATTAATGTTTATCACTCTGCCTTCAAAACTAGCGATGCTGGTCTATGTTGCTGGTTTATTGATATGGTCTGATGGTCTTTTTATATTTTGGACATATCACACTCCTCACATGATTAGAGTTTTTCTCTGTTCAAGGATTTTGGGTACTTTAATTTGTATTTGGAACAATGGATGTCAGTACGTACTCTATCTGTTGCTTTACTATTCTACATACTGCTATTTCACTTTCTTATAGATGCCTCGGGCATATTTGGATGCTTTCTCAGATTGTCGATAATCTCCATGTGGACCGTTACTGGGTTTTATATCAAGTCGCTATATGTGACATGGGGTGTTTTTCTATCATTGTCTGGGGTGGGACTTCCACTTTTCTGGATGGATATTTGGGTTCCAATCTTCAGATGTGAAAATGTAATGACTTCATGGACTGTTTTACTTCATATAATATACTCAAAACAATGTTTTTTCTCTTGTGAAAAAAAAATGATTAATGTTTATCACTCTGCCTTCAAAACTAGCGATGCTGGTCTATGTTGCTGGTTTATTGATATGGTCTGATGGTCTTTTATATTTTGGACATATAACACTCCTCACATGATTAGCGTTTTTCTCTGTTGCGGGATTTTGGGTACTTTAATTTGTATTTGGAACAATGGACGTCGGTACTCTATCTGTTGCTTTACTATTCTACATACTGCTATTTCACTTTCTTATAGATGCCTCGGGCATATTTGGATGCTTTCTCGGATTGTCGATAATCTCCATGTGGACCGTTACTGGGTTTTATATCAAGTCCCTGTATGTGACATGGGGTATTTTTCTATCACTGTCTGGGGTGGGACTTCCACTTTTCTGGATGGATATTTGGGTTCCAATCTTCGGATGTGAAAATGTAATAACTTCATGGACTATTTTACTTCATATAATATATTCAAAACAACATTTTTTCTCTTGTGAAAAAAAAATGATTAATGTTTATCACTCTGCCTTCAAAACTAGCGATGCTGGTCTATGTTGCTGGTTTATTGATATGGTCTGATGGTCTTTTCATATTTTGGACATATCACACTCCTCACATGATTAGCATTTTTCTCTGTTCAAGGATTTTGGGTACTTTAATTTGTATTTGGAACAATGGACGTCGGTACTCTATTTGTTGTTTTACTATTCTACATACTGCTATTTCACTTTCTTATAGATGCCTTGGGCATATTTGGATGCTTTTTCAGATTTGTCAATAATCTCCATGTGGACCGTTACTGGGTTTTATATCAAGTCCCTGTATGTGACATGGGGTATTTTTCTATCACTGTCTGGGGTGGGACTTCCACTTTTATGGATGGATATTTGGGTTCCAATCTTCAGATGTGAAAATGTAATGACTTCATGGACTGTTTTACTTCATATAATATATTCAAAACAACGTTTTTTCTCTTGTGAAAAAAAATTATTAATGTTTATCACTCTACCTTCAAAACTAGCTATGTTGGTCTATGTTGCTGGTTTATTGATATGGTCTCATGGTCTTTTTATATTTTGGACATATCACACTCCTCACATGATTAGCGTTTTTCTCTGTTCAAGGATTTTGGGTACTTTAATTTGTATTTGGAACAATGGACGTCGGTACTCTATGTGTTGTTTTACTATTCTACATACTGCTATTTCACTTTCTTATAGATGCCTTGGGCATATTTGGATGCTTTCTCAGATTGTCGATAATCTCCATGTGGATCGTTACTGGGTTTTATATCATGTCCCTGTATGTGACATGGGGTATTTTTCTATCATTGTCTGGGGTGGGACTTCCACTTTTCTAGATGGATATTTGGGTTCAAATCTTCAGATGTGAAAATGTAATGACTTCATGGACTGTTTTACTTCATATAATATATTCAAAACAACGTTTCTCGTCTTTTAAAGTTTCATTTTCTTTTTTTAAAATTGAACCCGCCGTCGGTATACCGACGCCTTGTAGACGTCGGAATTGCGACAACTCATAAACGTCGAAAGAGAGACAGTATAAAAACGTCAGATGAGCGACGTTCAAAATGTTGAACTGCATTTTGTCAGAATTGCGACAGCTTACAAACGTCGGAAGAGCGACGTTCAAAACGTTAGACCACATTTCGTCGGAATTGCGACATCTTACAAACGTCGGAAGAGTGACGTCCAAAACATCGGACCACATTGCGTCAGAATTGCGACCGTTTACAAACGTTGGAAGAGCGACGTTCAAAACGTCGGACCACATTTCGTCGGAAGTGCAACAGTTTAGTAACGTCGGAAGCGCGACGGTTCGTGAGACGTCGGAAGAGTGACACTTGTTCGGAAGCAACGGAAGAAGTGTCAATAGTGAGACACTTTTTAGGTGTGTCGGACTGTGACGGCATGACAAACCACATTTTTTCCGCCCTCGAACTGTCGCTCTTGCGACGACTATGTGTCGGAATAGCGACGAATTGGCCGTCGGAATTTCCGCCAAATTTTCTAGTGGGTGGATGAAATGAAATGGAAATTAAGGATTTAGAAGAAGAAGTAGAACTAAGGGCAGTTTAGAATCCTTAATTATATGTACTTATCAAACAAAGGGACTTAAAACATTATCTAAACATGAAGAGGCATTCAATAGACGGGTCTAACCATAAATTCTACAAACCACACTTCAGCAAAAAAACAATTTCAAGAAAAACTTTTCAAGTGAAAACTAGGAGTTGAGGAACACTCTATTTTATCCAAAGATTTCACCTTCAAGGAATTTAGTAAACATAAAAGATTCACAAATAACTGTATCATAGAAGAGGGAATGCCTAAACATCTAAGACTACAATTATAAAGACCTTCAAAGCAATTATCTCAGCAAGAACGAAGGGTATGATCAAAACAAACCTCTTTGGTAGACTGTAAACAATGGTACTTTAAAGGGAGACTTCAGAAATATTTTTCAAGTGGCAGCAAGTAAGCAAGGAAAACCATAAATCATTCTTGAGACCAACTGTTTGAAATATTTCTAAAATAAACAAGCATAAGGGTTCGAGAGAGCAATTAAGAATTCTCTAGAATGCCTTAGCAGATGAAAACATAAAGACAGTGAAGAGAAAACAGGTCTAAGGTGCTTCTAGGAGACATTTCTTAGCCTAAAATTTTTACTCTACTGTAAGTATAGAATGATGGAACAAAATGGAAAACAGGAAATAACAATTAACAGATTATAATACATCACCAACAGCCATGCTCAGGGATCCAATGATAGAGCCTTCTCATTAACAAAACATGTCAAAACGTCATCAATCTTCCAATACTTCAATTTCTTCTTAATATTTAGCCAGACTATGTACAACTTCAAAGAGTTCGAATGCCAGCAACCAACCCCTAACAAAGAGCTTCTCATAGAATACTTATAGAAGAATGAGGAGGTGGAACTCTTTTTAGGGTTCAAAATTTTATTAATTACAGAGTAAATGCATTCCTAGCCTTGAAAACCATAAAAGGCATAAGGTAGGAATATCTGTAGCTACTTCTCTTTTTTAATAACTTTGCCTTAACTTCTAAGAGAAAACAGGTGAAAAGTTTGACTTTTAGGCCTATTCTTAAATATTACAACAACTTCCTTGACAGACGAAAATATCTTCTGACTATGTAATAACTGTCAATTTTCCCTTTGAGACAGAAGGTAGGCTATAGGTGGTAACTAAATCTTTTGGAGAAATAACTGCCTTTGTTTGATTCATTCGAAGTTTCTTTTGGTCTAATGTCGTCTTTGTTTAACCTTTACACTTGCTAATAAGCCTTTAACATCTAATTTTCCTTTGATATTATGTCTCACTGCTTTATGATTGATTTAATCAATAACTGTGCTTTAGGCCCTTTAGCCTTGATCTTTTATTAATCTCGCTTCACTGTCTTTTCTCTATTTAAAACATTTGTTTATTTCTTAACCCTTTGTCCTTTATCTTTTGGCCTTTCATCTTTAATCTTCATGGGTTAAGTTCTTGATCTTCTTGCTTTTGACTTTAACCTTTAACCTTTGCTGTCTTTTGATATTTTCTCTTTCAGTGTACAGGCGGCTTCCTTTATGTGCTGGAAGGCTTCGTTTAGCCAATGCTCATGAGACATTGATCAAACCTTGGAACTTGAAACCTAGGTCCCCTTTTTCATTTATAAAGCCATTAAGATCGTCATCCTGGGCTTTGCCACTGTGTCTATGGCTGTGGGACGACCTGCATAATTGGCCACCATTAAACCTGCAACTTGAAACATAAAAAATTTATAAAAACCTGTGCATGTGGATTTGACTGCTAACAGAGGCTCAGGGACGGGTTATGGAGCGATGCAGAGGAAGGGGTTATTGCAGGGAGGAGGTTCCATGGAGAAACCATGAAGAACAGGATTTGAATTCGAATAATGGCGTGAATGGAAAAGGGTGGTTTTGGGGAATACCGGGATGGTATTCACGCAAGGATTAGGTGGTAAATGGTATGGGCCATTTTGGATGCGATACCACACAGATGGTGATGCGTGTCCAACCCAAAACCACCTATTTCGCGTTGAAAATGTGTATTAAAATGTTTTGGTGAAATGGGCGTGAAATCAATTTTGGGCCGTCAGATATGGAGGATTGACGGTTGGGATCTATTCACAATTTCACGCAAATCACAAATGATCGAGAGGGTCAGTGAAAATGCCAAAGAGCGATGACCGTTGGATCTGGAGGATTAATGATGGAGATGAATATAGGGAATGCGCAAAATAAAATATATGGGCGGGGGAATGGATGAATGGAGAAAGAGCGATCACCGTTAGAACTGGAGGACCAACGGTGAAGATTCCTTCATAGGGAAGCGAGCGGAATGGAAAGGTGGGGCAAGGGCCGAAAGGGTGATGATGCGATGGCCGTCAGATCTGGAGGATCGAAGGTCAAGATATTATCGGAGAAAGGTGGGTAGAAGGGGATGTCGCGGAGTGAAATTAGAAATACGAGAGTGCACTGGCCATTGGATCTGAAAGATCAACGGTCCAGATTATATCACAAATGCACAAAAAATAATGAATGGGGTGGAGGGAGGCAAAAATGTGAAGGTGCGATGACCGTCAGATCTAGAGGATCGACGGTCGGGATCTTTTCGCAGTTTCACATAAATAACAAATGGGGCGAGAGGATGGTGAAATGACGAAAGAGTGATGACTGTTGATTCGGGAGGATCAACTGTGGAGATTATATTAGGGAAAAGTGAATAGAAAGGTTGGGATTGGAGCGAAGAAGTGAAGGAGCGATGATCATTGGATCTGATGGATCAACGGTCAGGATTTCATCATGGGGGGAATGAGAATGGAGCGAAGGAAGTCCCGATCACCGTTAGATCAAAACGATCAACAATCAGGATTATATCAGGGGGAGGAACATAGTTAGGGGGCGAAGTATTTATCGGGTAGAGTTTGGATCTGCGGGATAGCGCAAGCCGTCAGATCTGGAAGATCAACGGCCAAGATTATTTCGGAAGAATGCAAAGGCGCGAGGTAAAATATAGATGAAGGGGTTCGAAGTTTTTAGCGAATGGTCGCAGGTCTTGGGTCACATGAAGAAGAGGGGCTGAGGGCTTAAGCTGAAAGGGGCTTAAGGCCTTCTTTTAGTAAAAGGTCGGAAAATAGGCCTAAAAAGTGACTTTTTGAGCCTTTTTGAGGTTTCGGTAGGATAAAAAAAGTGAATTTAAACCATATGAACGGGGTTTTTCACGATTTAAATGGATTTTTCAAGGGTAATGAAGGGTAAATGAAGATTATGAAACCCTTTTTGATGAGGAAAATGACTGTTAAAATGAGTGAAAAATGGGTGAAATGGAGGGGAGAATTATGAGATGATGACCATAACCTTTTATCACAGTTCCTTTGTATCAGCGAGATAATATTGGAGGTTTTGGGTGAATATTTTCAGTGGATTGGTAGACTTAGGATAAAGAACACAATGAGATTTCAAAGACTCACAAGTTTTTCACAAAAGCTTGTTTTTTGGAAATCTAGGGACTAATCTAGCCATCATTAAGTATAGCAGAATTATAGATGGCTAACAGAGGAGACAGATCTTGAGCTTCTAGCTGAAGGATCTGAAGGAGGGATCAACCCTCTATGCATTGAATTGGTTGTTTCTTATTGCAGCAATTATATCTTCAGCTCATGCAGTATATCTACATACCCAATATTCATATAGTTGCGGGGCCTAAGACGGTGATTTTCCAAGATTGTCAGATCTGGAGATCATTTATGGGTTATCGTGGGTATTCATCATAGAGCCTGGATCTGAAATCCCGGAATCATTTGAGCTCTGAAACTTCCAGATATACACTTATATATTTTTTTGGTAGTTGCAATCCTGACATTTGTAGTAGGGACAACACAGTATTCCTTCCCACAATCCAACAGTTACATTGTCCCTCTTATGGGAGCACTTCAAGGTCATTCTAGGCCACTTATTTGGCTTGAGTGTCTCATATTTTGAGCACCATTGTACTTGTATTCCACCTCCATATTAATAAAATGGCTCAGCTATTCTGTATATTTTAATGATGTATTTATATTATATGCTTGCATTTTTGCAGTTCTTATACTGTGTTTTTGTATTACTGCATTCTCCATTTTTTTATATTACAAAAATTGGCATGTCAAAGATACAATGTTATAAGTGTAATGAGTATGGGCACTTTAGAAGAAATTTTCCTAAGGTTAAGAAGGAAAATAGGAAGAGAAAGGAAAGAAACAAGTCCCATGTTACCAAAGAGGTGGAAGAATAAAAAAAGAAGAAATCAAAGAAGGAGGAAATGAAATATCTCTACTATGACTGAGATAATATCCTTCACATAGGTCTTTTTTAGTTTTGTAAAAGATATTAATCATGATAAGAAACATCACTAGCATCAATATGCATTAGAATTGAAATAGAGATGGCATTGTCATAAAAGCTTGAAAGGATAGTTGAACTAGAATTCTACATGGTTGTTGCAATCATCATGATAGAAATAAAGTACTTCATGGCATCCCCATTACAATAATATAGGGACAACCATAGTATAAGTATGTATGGGTTGAAGAAAGGCATCTAGAACGATATAATATAAAGAAATTATATCATTAGGAAGGAGAATGTTTCGGATGAGGATAATCAAGATCCTCCATTTGAAGCTTCATTAGAAGTTTCACCTCTACTTGGAAGAATAAAATTTCTTACTAATAGTCTACTATCCACCTTGTGTGGGATGCGATGGTTAATAAGGATAATGGTATGATGAAAAAAGTGTGCAACATGTCAAGTTGGTTGAAGAAATATCATATTCAAGCAAGGAAAGGAATCTTCTAGAAGGAATTCTAGATGAGCAAGAGAAGAAAAAGGTATGTATATATTTGATAGATAAATTCATGTCATCATATGGTTTCATATATAACAGATGAATGATATAACCCATGAGAATTATCAAATAATAAGGATCTCTTCCATTATAATGAAGCATGCAGGCACATAGATAATGTTCCTTAAACTCTTTGATAAGATAAAATCAACACAATATGACCTCATATGGAAGATGAGGTGGTTGACAATGATGGTTCCAATGATGAAAGGAACTATGCGAAGAGTTTGTGAAAAGATGCAACTAAAATAATATAAGATAAATTGATCAACATATGATGACTAGAAGAATTAGCTATGACATCTCCATAGAGGAGGCATGAAGACCTTGATAAAGTTTGAAAAATAAGGAGACCCTTGATATCGTATGTCATGGAGATATATTCATACATCTGCAGATGTTTATGTTGCATAAAGCTGATGTCATGATGAAAGGTCATCATAAAAAGGTAATATTTATTTGATGTTCAATTTTTACCTTTTTGAAAAAATCTGGTTGGGTTGTTACAGGACTACGAAAAGAGAGTTGCATATGTCACCTAAAACTAGCACTCATGTGATTGGATAAAATATATTGAAAGAAAAATGACTTGGAAGAGGTAGTTGTATGAAGAAAATCATGATGTGGACTAGAATATCACTTTCCAATGAAAATAAATATGACCTAACTATTGGTTTAACACAATGGTTCGTTGAAGGGAAAGTGATGAAGAATATGGTCTATACCCTACAAAAAATATCTAGAAGATGAAGGTGTCGTGATGAAAAAGTTTAAGTTCACGACATTGGTGAGAGCTATTGTTGGAAACAAATCCATAGTTAAGAGGGAGCTTGGGCAAGTCCCTGGTTAAGAGGGAGATTGAATATATTCCTTTTATAGTAATGAGTATATCCTCGCTATTTGATAGGGAGAGATAGGCGCATCACTCCTTTCTTCATGTTATGAAGAATGAATGGAGGATTGGATAAGCATCTGAGACTAATTTTGATACTCTTTGAGGATGTGGTAGGGCATCTAATAGGAAAGAGTAGTCGAAGAGGAAATTCCTTAAGGATTTGTTATTCCAAGACAATAATTGTTGTAAAATTACATACTCTTTGAACACCTGGGAGGGGTATATGCCTTGAGAGACAATGATTTAGGTGTCTATAAATTATTGGTCTCACCAACATTGTGCTCTAATATTATCGAGAGATAGAGTTGTTAGTTCAGGCCTTGCTATGTGACAATCCTATTTGGTATAATGAGATGCACTAGTATAATCTAATAATATAGCTTATGATATGGCTCACCAATCCGGCTCATCTTATGGGAATTATTCAGTATGAGAATGCCCAAGTACCTTGTATGGATTATGAATACCTCCGTAGTTAAGAAGGAGTGTTGAAATATGTAACTAGGTTTGGTATTCATAATGACATATATCAGATTAGAGGAAACTTCAGCCTAAAAGTGACCTCCTAAGGAAAAATATTAAAATAATAGTTAAAATAATAAAATAAGAGTTCTGAATTTTGGAGGGAAAAGAAGAAAACTACTTTTTTTAATTGTATTTTTTACATATCTTTTTATAGGTTTACTCAAATTTCAAGTGTAGACACTCATTGGATGCGGAATTAAATTACATATACAATGAGTACCCATTATGCATACCTTTGAGAAGACCCACATTGATAAAAATTGTAGATACATTAAAAAAATGTGTTGAACAAGTTTTTTTAATGTATCTATGGTTTTTATCATTGTGGGTCTTCTCAAAAGTATGCATAATGGCTACTCGTTGGATGTGGAATTTAATCCCACATCCAACCAGTGTCTACACTTGAAATTTGAGTAAATATATAAGGAGATAAACCAAAATTACAATTAAAAAAAGTAGTTTCTCTTCTTTCCCTCCAAAATATTTACATGTACCTCTTTTTAAATTTAAAGGATTTTGATTGGTTTACATATTAAGACATGGAAAATACATGAAAATTTCATAGACACTTTTGGGTTGAAATTTCCTCTAAATAATCATGATTTTATGTATTTGATGTAAAGAGAAAAAAAATATATTATTATCATTCTTGAGGCATGTGTTTCATGCCCAAGATTATTTGATTCATTGGTTAAGAACACATTGAGTTCTTCTAGGTATTATCTTTGAGTCAAAGAGTCGATGTCATGTATGGAAGACCCTTTTTTTCATGTTGCATATTGTAAATAAAATTATTTTCATAAAATACCCTCCAAGTTAAGTCAAACATGCTACAACAAGTTGGACTTCAAGGGAGATCAAGTAGACCCTCAAAGTGACAAGTCAACTTATTGGAAGGATTGTTTCACCACCTTAACAAGCCTATATATAAGGCAGACATAAGCCTCATTGGGAGAATAGAGATCAAGTAAAAATAAGTCTGATAAAAAGTACAAGAAGACAAGGATAGCTAGAGAGGAAGAGGAGAGACAAAAGGAAGGAAGAACAAAGGTTTATAAGTCTTTTTTGGAACAAAATCTCTCACATGTGTGACTCCAACTAGGGTTTTCTAAGTTGCATAATTGTAGACCTCAAAAGGAGACAAAATTAGTATTCAAAATATAATAAGAAGTAAGCCAAATTCACATGGAGATAGATCCAAAACAAGTAAAGGAAAGAAACCTCATAAATCTTCCCCAAACTACCCACATGTGCAAGGTTGAAAAAACTGAAGGAGGATGAGAATAACATGTCGAAATTGCAGTCAAGTTGGAGATCAAAAAACCTTGGTCAAAGGATAATTTGAAGCTACTATAAGGCAAGTTTGACTTGGGTTGTTTTTTTTAAAAGGAAGTTCTTCAAGGAGAAGTTTGAAATTTTATTGGAGGGGTCTTGGTCAAGGATTGTAGGTCTTGGAATTTGTCATTTGAATTCTATAAGAAGAGAATAATTCTTGTGGGTTTTCCTCTCAAGAGGAGAGGTTTTGGCCCTAGTTGATAACCTATATCTTATGTCCTCTTGTCTCATTTTTCCTTATTTTATGGTATTTTTTTTATTATAAGAACACTAATTATAATCAAGTGAAAGAATAAGTTACTCAATTTAAGTAAAAATACATCACAAGAAATTATCAAAGTAAGATAAATCACCTAATCTAGCTGCCACTAGATTTCTCAACACAAACAAATATTTTGGATTTCAATATTTCAAAGTTGAGTTTGAAACAAATTCTTATCTATTTCATTAGGGGAATTTTGAGGTCTAAAATGGGCCTCCTAAGGAAATTATACAATAATAGTGGAAATAATAAAATAAGATTATATTACATCATCAAATTTTAGAGGGAAAAAAGAAAAAACTATTTTTTCAACTCCTATTTTCAACTTATCTCCCTATACGTCTACTCAAATTTCGTACGAAAACACTTGTTGGATGCAGAATTTGATCCCTCATCCAAAGAGTATTGATCTTGCATAATTTTGATGGACCTTGCTACACAAAAAATGAGAAAAACATGGAAAACATGATTGCAATCATGTTTCTTCATGTATTTCTCATTTTTCGTGTATCAAGGTCACTCGAAAGTATGAAAAATGGGTACTCCTTGGATGGGGAATTAAATTTTGCATCCAACAAGTACTCACGCTCAAAATTTGTGTAAAAACTTAGGGAGATAAGTTGAAAAAGTAGTGTTATTCTTTTATTATTTTTTAATCTTTTAGTTTTTTTACCCCAAAAATGGTGAATTATACCCCATGGTTGACATCATCATCTTGAATCCTATTGGTTCTTATAAAGTTTATTTTGGTTGTACAGTTTTCTTAGGACGCCCATTTTAGACCTCAAACGTTCTCTGTTCGTTAACTTCACAAATGGTAGATCAAATTGAGATACCCTCTATTTTATACTAAAGCTTCTCACATCCTTAGTTTGAATCCTAGAACATCGCATAAGCATTCAAATTATTTGTTAACAATCAAGAAAGGGAAATGAAGCATCCCCAATTGTATTCTCACTAAGACTAGGTTTCCAGCAACACATTTTGCAAAAATATCGTTAGATCTAAAAAGAATATCATTCCACGACCTCCTCCATGATATATCTCATGTTAAAAAAAATTAAATCTCCAAAGATAGTACTCTAATATCCATATAAACACCTCATGAAATCCATAGTAGCTCAAGCTCCAGAATATTTCTTAGAATTGTGACTTGATCAACAACAATCCACTGCAAATAAACTGTGAAATATTTAGTTATGAGGTTATGGGAATAATTTAAAAATAAAATCTATTGTGAATACCCTAGGAAAAAAAATCAAATTTACTTACGATCTACAGATCTAAGACTATTATATGCTCTATGATTTTATGAAGCCATTGAAAGCCATGATCCATGAATTTAAATACAATGAATGATAGCATTTTCACAAGAAGAAAAAAATGCACTTTCAACCAAATAGAAATGACTTACGTATATTTAAAGAACTATAAAAAATAATGTAAGAGAACCTACATATATTTAAAGAAAATATTTAGCAGGATCTAAAGGTAGAGTATTCAATCCCCAATCATTGTGCCATCAATTGCGCATTCTAGGAATTCTACAACAGATATCCAGAGGAAAACACTCTAAAATATTAACAATATGGTTAAATCCTTTGTGGACCAACACCAAGTCATGCATCCATTATTATTGAGTGGAAGGATGTTACATTTTTTAGGATTTCATACTGAACTCCTCATTGAACTCTGGTTTGTTTCACACATTAGGAATCATTAAAGTGATTAACCCTTTATTTTTTCTTTATTTTATTTGTGAATACATTAGCTTGCATACTTGATATTCCCATCACCATATATTCATTTCAGTGAGCACCGTAAGGGACCATTTTGTACCACGATGCTCCCATTACATTCAAGGCCTCCCATCTTTGGTAGAAGGAGTGGCAAGACTTGCAGTTTCACCTGCTCAATCTTTCCCTCAAAGATCGCCTATTGATCTGACTCTGTTAGGCTCATCTATCCTTGGCAACAATTTTTTAAGTATAATTTTACCTCAAAGTATCACTCCAACCTACAAAAACCACAAAGTTATGGAAAATAAAACACTTAATATTTCATTTATTACTTCATTGAACCTCCCATATCTCTCAAATTTGACGAACGATCCCATGGCTCACAATGTAGCATGGCATGCTATGCCAACCAAATTACCTTAAAAAATCCATAAGTTTGAATGGAAACCTGAGGAAGACCCTACTAACCATGTTATGACTTTTGGTGTTCCTTGAACAATATCACTAATGACTTAATTTAATTGAAGCTCTTTCAAAGCATGCTCACTAGCCTCTTGACTAAGTGGTACATCAATGAGAAGGTTGGGTCCCCCAGCACATTTGAATCCATAGCTAAGTAACTTCTCACCTTCTTCCAACTCCTTGTTCACCGTGACATGGGAATGGATTTATTATCTAAGTTTCAACAATCCTTCTCCACCCACATTGTTGACCACTTCCACAAGTGGCATAGATGATGTAGTATATGCAAGATCAAAGTCCCCAAAGAGATTGTATTATAATTATTCCTCAAGATCCTCTTTCCAATTATAGAAAAGAATGGTGTAACCACCAAGAATTGAGATGAGGAAGCAACCATTTCCAAGGCTCGACAATTTTAATTGATTTATGCCCAATCGGGTACCTTTATATGGTCATATTAGAAGCAACTTGACCCAAACCTTTCAATAAGGGGGAGTTGAGGGCATACAATTCTCTTGAAAACCTCATAAGTTATATTACCAAATATAAACCTTGGCATTGCAATCAACTTCCCTACAACAAAAACTCACATGGAATACATCCTGCATTTTTGAATATGGGTGGGATGTCACTTGCTCCCCCACACACATCGATAAGATATTATCATAGTCCTTCTACTATAGTGAGTGTTCCTCCAATGTAGGGGACAACGTATTCCACCCCATGTAACTTTATTGGAGTTTAAACATCCCAACCCTCCTATGGATATCATGCACAATGAAACCGTTATTTCCCTTTTTTGGGACCCCCACAACCTAATCCCATAAATCCTGAATTTTTTCCAACCTTCCTTCCTCCAAGAACAATATGCCTTTGCACAATTAAACATGACCAATCCCCCTTCCTAGTAAAACAACGGGAAGAAAAAAGGAAAGAGAAAATCAAGGGAAACCAGACATCAGGAGGTAACCCTCAGAAATGAAACACACAAGTTAGGGGAAATCAACCCAATATAAACTAAAACCCTAACCAAACCCACAACAACTCATAGAAAAAAATTATAATAATTATCTATGGAATAATTACCTATCAATGTCCTTGGATTATCGAGTTCAAATACATAAATGAGGCTATGTGAAACCACAATGACAGGGTAGAACCACCCAGCAACCTATGGTATTGAAAACACCCTTCCCTCAATAAGGGTTTGTTTCTTCCAAAAAAGAGGTAGGAGCTCCTCACTTTAATACAATTGCAGCAGTAAATTCCTAATTACATTGTTGATTGGGACATTTACATGACTATAGATGATTTCATACTACAAACAAGTCGTTGAGACTATGGTCCTCCTTTAAATCCTAATTCCTCTTTGGAAGAGACAATATTGTCTACCTCTATTTCCCACTTAATGATCCTACATACACTTGTTGACTCAATTTCAAAATTGGCCAAATTACTATTGAGATGTGCATCCCAAAATTTTAAGGTGACATATAATAACAACATCATCGATGAGCTTACCCAATCACCTGTTTCCATGTTAGCATTAGAAGTGCTTAAAACTTTCCCAATTCAATTAAAGGAATTATTCTTTGTACTAGGAACCACTAACCCTTTTTATTCGTGTTTGATCACATTCAAACTAGGTAATATAGAACGGTGACTCCCATCGTTAGTCACATTCTAGATTCTAGTCACCATATGCAACATCGCCACACATGACTACATTATTAATGAGGGTGCATCCACATGCATCATGTCAATGAATATATGGAAGAAATTTGGATCCCCCAATATTGTAACCTCATTCATTGCCCTAAGGGCATATAATGGTCACCTTTCATAGCCAGTGGGTCTCCTTTAGAAAGTGCCAAAAAAGCTTGCTAGAAAAATGGTTCTCATTGACCTTAAGATCCTTGATGCCCCTTGGAGTATAATATCCAATTTGGACGAAGTTATATGTATTTAATGAAGGTTTTGGCATCATCAAACTTCCAAATTACGATCTTTCATCACAACAAAAATTTTGTAAACAATGACCAACTTACACACTATGATATAGGAACCTCTCCTTCAATGGTTAGTGTCTTATCATTTGTGGGATGCCAAGAACTAGTTCCCTCCTTTTTTTCCAGGTAAATCCGCTCTACGAACAAAGGTGATCCCTCTAGCTCTAGGGTGGGTCTAGAAACTATGGGAACATACTAACATCTATCTTCCTAGATTGTAACTGAAATTTAGAGCAAGGAATATGACCTACCTTGTCCTAATGCTATGTTTTCATCTTCCATCGAAGCTTCTTGATGCGTCGCTCTCCTCAAGCTCGATACACGCTTCTTCCAACGTTTGATTACCTGTACAGACATTCAAGACACCATGACAAGCATAAAATCACAACAAACATAAAAAAATTACAACCCATCTAACTGATCAAGGAATGCTATAAATCTCATTATAGATGTAAACAAGAATGGAAGATAAACATCAAATGCATTTTATTATGATAAATACAAGGGGAGTTTACAACCAAGCCTTGATGTTGAGGCTCTCCTTCGGCAGGTCCGTATCCAAGCACGTTTGCAACACCCTCACACACAAAGGTCCAAGATCTCACCGTGTTCCCAACAAGCAAAAAAAATCACTCTCCACTATTCTCCCGAAGCTATAATTGCTTCTCCTTTCTATCATCACTAACTAAGGCTGAAGAGCTGAAGGAGGTTTCCTTATATAACAATGGAGGAGGAGGTTATGGGTCCTCAAATGATGGAAAAAGAGCTTATCCTTTGGAGTAGTTCCTATTTCTTGGGAACAAGAAGCCAAAAGGGGAGTTCCTCAGCCATATCCTCAAAAAAAACTTCCTTCTCGCCACCTCGCAAAGCTTCTGGTCATGGAAGCTTCGCTTCTATTTTAAAAACTTTCCAAAAGAGGCTTGGCGTGAGTCTGACATTAAGATAGAGCCCCAATCGGTGCGAGCCTCTGTGTAAATCTTTGCTATCGATGCGGGTCAGACACTGAGAGAAAGTGCTGACCTTGAAAACCATGTTTTTATAGGGATCTTTGAGAAAATTTGTAAAGGGAGATGATTTGGTAGACAAAATGTGGTTCAGGGGTATGTATTCCATGCTTGGAAAGTACACAAGGGTCACTGTATGGGTCCTCCATGATCAAGGAATGGGAAGTAAAAGGATAGTGACAAATTACTGTGTAACAGATGCCCCCTAAAGTATGAAGTCCGAACATGAGTGAGGGGTGAAATGATTTACAAGTACGTGCAAGGAACCAGACACTGTTATCGGGAGACCTACAAATCAAGCATAGATACATATACATAACTGAAATCTCTGATGAAAATACATGAATCCATGGTATAGGTTCAACTATCCATTAAGAAGAGGATCATGTGAATTGATCCATGGCATGGGTGCATCCATCCGTCTAAAGAATCATGTATATAATCATGAATGACTCATCACTCCTCGAAACCTGGACTTTTGTGATCAAAGCCCAGGGTCTTGCACTCCAACACCACCTGATCAAAGTACAAATTCCAACATGTGAATAGACGTGTTGAAGTCGAACATGCTAGAAAATCACTTGATTACCAGCCAATGATGTGAACCGTTAACAAGTGTGAGAGAAACCATCCGTAATGTCAATGGCACTCAAGGAACTACTAGTACAATCCATGAAATATGAATAGTGAGATGAAGTCGAACACTTGTGAAATCACCCAATTGAAGGCTGATGATGTGAACCTGTCGTCAAATGCGAAGAACTTTCCATTAGGGCATGCAAGCTCTAAGGTACCAAAAATGAGTCTCTAGATCAACTTTCCGGATAATGAGTTGAAGCCGACAGGAAGCTATCCGTCGAAGGAGGGTCATACTGAATCCCACATCATCAACATGAAATAGAGGATGTAATATGAGTGTGAATCAAGACTAAAATAGAGGATCAAGGAATGTACAAACTGCAGGAGGATTTTCTCTTGAACATATCGGCGACAGAAATCCAGAATTTTGCAACATTTGACTCAAATAGGATCAGAATTCATGTTGACATGATTGGTAATTGAATGAGAGGCAAACGGATTTCCCAAACCCATGGAGGAAAAGTGACAGAATGAAGATATCCCAACCCAACATGAATTGCAGATAAGTGTCATGTTCAAGAGTGACATATTTCCGACACAACTGACGAACAACTTCCATTTTCCCCCACCATTTCTAGCAAGTACCTCTTTATTTTTACACAAGCTTGAAAAGGATAGCATATGCTTGTCATAAAATTTTGTCCTTCGAAAAAATCCATCCTAATACATTTTACGAGCCCTAGGAAGGAGGAACTCAGTTAACGTCATGATGACAGTGTCTGATGTCATCAGGGTTTAATGAGAATGAAAAAGGAAGAACTTAGAAACTTTTCATATTTAGAGAGTTTGAAAAAGAAGTGGAAAAGAAAACTCCAGCAGGTCCCTTTTCATAGGTAGTCTCACAAATCCAAAAAAGTAGAAAAAAATATCTGAGAGAACCTCGTAGTCACGATTGGCTAAGGTTTTCCTTTTTTGTAAATAATCTATCCCAACCCGAAAAAGGGGTAAATTTATACTGGGTAGATATCATTTCGCAGCCATTTAACTAGTTCAAAAAAACAAGATTTTTGGCAATCTTTTCAATTTTTAAGTGTCAGAAATGAGCTGAAAGTTGACTCTTCCTAGAGGAACGAGTGGTATTAGGGGCAGCAACTAGTTCTAGTGATGGTGGAACTGCTCAGAACAAGTAAAGGTCAAGAGGCTAGCTAAGAAGACTACTCATTGCAGTGGTTCCTCAGGAATGGGTGAAACAACCAAGTGAGGGCATATGATCAGCCGAGCAGATGGTAACGATGGAATGAGAAAACCAAGGCTCATCTGGTAAAACAGGCTGATAAAATGGCAATCACGAGAGGTAAAATAAGAATGGTTTCATTTTTACATAAGCTTGAAATCAAGAAACTTTGCTTGAGGTTGGTTTCATTTTTACACAAGCTTGAAACTTTGTAGAAAACTATGCTTGAAACCGGTTTCATTTTTACACAAGCTTGAAACGGAAACAAACTATGCTTGAAAATGGGTTTCATTTTTACAATAGCTTGAAACAAAGATAAACTATACTTAGGATTGGTTTCATTTTTACACAATCTTGAAACAAATATAAACTATGCTTGAAAAATAGGGAAAAACGGGCATGCCCCCAGCATGGTGACTCAATTCGAGTTACATGCCCCCCAAGCTTTAGTCCATATGAAAGGCAGATGGAGTGAAGATTCAAATTGTGAGATAAAGAGAAAGAATCGACTAGGATTTTACGAGATCTAAACAACGACTCGAATTGAAAGAAGATGTGTTTCATTTTTTTAACGAGGTTGACACATTAAAAGAACTATCCTCATGACCGAATTCATTTTTTAACGAGGTTGACACATTAAAAGAACTATCCTCATAATATCTTGTTCCATTTTTTAACGAGCTTGACACAAGAGAAAGAACTATGCTCTCATGAGCTTGTTTCATTTTTTAAGGAGCTTGACACAAGAAAACAAACTATGCTCCAACGACCTTGTTTCATTTTTTAAGGAGCTTAACACAAGAAAATGAACTATGCTCCAATGACCTTGTTTCATTTTTTAAGGAGCTTGACACAAGAAAACGAACTATGCTCTGACGAGCTTGTTTCATTTTTTAGGGAGTTTGACAAAAGAAAACGAACTATGCTCCAATGACCTTGCTTCATTTTTTAAGGAGCTTGACACAAGAAAACGAACTATGCTCCGACAAGCTTGTTTCATTTTTTAAGGAGCTTGACACAAGAAAACGAACTATGCTCCACCGACCTTGTTTCATTTTTTAAGGAGCTTGACACAAGAAAAGGAACTATGCTCCCACGACCCTTTACCATAACAAATAAGAGGTCATGGCTTCCACGAGGTTCACATTTGATGGGAGAACAACTTCTTGGAAATCACAATTGAATGCCTCTAGTAGACGGTACTCAACGACACAATCACTGGATGAGGGTAACGAACAAGTGGCCACATAATTAACCTGTGGGGGGGAAGATACAACCAGCAAATAAAAATCCAACAGAGATGATGGTGGGATGGCTTCCACTTCGAGACCAAAGAATGAAAGTTGATCAATGGTCACGATCTGACCTTCATGTGGAAAATAGATCACACAAAAGAGGGAGGATACAAGTGCACCCATGGCATAAGCATAGTATCGCCCCAAGAATAAATTAAAATCCAAGGGGCCTAGGACAACCATCACGTCTATACAGATGGTTTTGCCTCCCAAAGTGAGCAGTAACTATGGAAGGATCCATAACGGTTGAGTGGTTCCTTTGTTAAATGCCAACAGATTCTGAGTAACAGGCACAAGCAGTGGAGAACCAAAAGCTTACCAAGTAATTGAATACATAATACTAATGGACGCGCATTCATATATAATTGTGCTAGGTATGGCCACATCAAAGGTCTGTACTATGATCTCAAAAGGCACATAAGAAGGAAGGCAGTATCCCACAAATTGACTTCAATCAAAGGAAGCGACCAAACTACTTGGAGGGGGTACCACAGGAATGGAATGGTCATCCCCTGGTGTTACGAGAGAAAGAGGAGCATCCTCCTGGACCTCCATCATGGGAGAAGGAGGAGCAAGTTCTTGAACTACAGGGACAGGGGAATCTTTCTCCAAGTCCGAGGAACCTGAAGAAACAAGAAGAACGCGAGGGGGATGAGATCCACTCTCGACAGAAAAGACTTGATGAACCATAGGCCGGATCAGGTCGACCGATTCCACAACCAATGGTTGGTCAGGAACGGATTCCTGAATTTGAATTTCCGAGGGAGCGAGATCGTTGAATCAACTAGTGGAATACTTAAAGAAAGCTTTTGGTAACCAGCCGAAAGGCAGGGTAAAGAAACAATAGGGTTTTCCAACACTCTCGTGGCTTCATCCATGTATGGACAAAGGTGAATGGGATGATGCCCTTCACACAACTTACAGGGAGTCGTAATCTTACCCTGTTTCTTATGAGTCTTATTAAGGCTAGTCGAATACGTTCCACCAATATGACTTCCGAAAGCCAAAGGCAACAACAGACGACCGTCAGACCATGCTTCGAGTACCTTGGGAATACCAAGGAAATATAAAATAATATGGTCACCTTTTCACAACATGCAAGGGAATTTGACTTTCCACGAAAGGTTGGATGGTTTATCAATGGAAGGTGTCTTAGGAATAATAGCTGCAGCATTAGCCTCTCACTTATCTGACTTATTTTTTTCGTCTTCTTCTTCTTCTTAGCCACCTAGTTACTAGAATCCAGACTTTCACCAGCCAAAGTAGAAAAGCACGAAGAAATAGGTGAAGAATGGGAGAGGTCCACCTTAGATTCAGCATGATGTTGTTTAGGTGGAGGGGATGGTTGTATAGAAGATGAAACACTCGAGACCACAGAGGTCGAGAATAACCAAACGGGAAACCCAACAGTTAACCCAGGGAGGGACAATGTTGCCATATAAAGAGTGCCAACATTCCCAAAAGCAGGAAAAGGACCAGGATTCCCTTCGGAGGGGATTCCTTGGTTGGTAAACTCCGGAAATGTTTCCATTGGAAACAACCTTAAAACAAAATACTAAGGAAGATAACTTTAACCGGGAATATTCCGTTGGCAAGAAATATTTTAAGACATTGAAACAAAACTCTATCATTTCATATTTCAATAGTCGAGAAATAGGCAAAAGGTAACTCTATCACTTTCAAGTTGAAACGAGCGTGAAAGGACAAGTGCTTGATGATCTTTTCACTTTTTAAGGAGTCACGAAAAGATCCAAATGACTACTCAGGTAATCTAAGCAAGAGGGTGTACCAAGTTCCCGTGAACTGCCATATACACCTTGGTGATCAAATGAAAGAGAAATGACCAAGGACTTAATGTACGTGCAGGTAGTCTCCCCGAATGCTGTGTTGGCGGTGTATCACGGTCACAGGGTGGCAGACTTGGCTTCCTATGGATAAAAGGATTGCAACCTATGAGGGTCTCCCTTTATATACGTGACGGTACGGGGAGCACAAGTCCGTACTAGTGTTGTCTAAAGCCAAGCGGCGAATGACAGCTACTATTTTTAACGACGCCGAAACATGTCACTATCCTAGACCTCTAATAATGTGTTCTAGGTTTCAATGCTTCCTTAGGTTGATTGAATAAATTTTAAAGTTGATCTTGAATTATGTCTCAGTTTCAAGGCCCTATTGAATGTCATCTGACAATCTCCTATATGCAGCTATATGAGAAAAGAAATATTTCAATTCGATGAATGCTATCTAGTTAAGGGAAGAGTCTCAAACAATGATGCAACAAACAGTAATACTGGAAACGAAACTTTTTCCAAACTAGATGACTTTCACTATTCAAAAGTAATATAAAACATTCAATGATGTGAATTATGCAATGTAATCTATGCAAAATCATCTTTTTTGAAAACTATGCAATTATAATCTATGCACAATTTTCTTTTCTTTTGAAAGAATAAGAATGCACTAAATGCATTTTTCGATGAAATGAGAATCTATTTAATGCATGCTTTTAATGAAAGAGAATGCACTCAATGCGATTTTTAGCTTTCAATCATTAAACAATGTAATCTAAGTTCAATGATGGATCTCAAACATGACTTTTCAATGTAATGTGATCCAATGCATTTTAACGAAAAGCAAACTCTGAGACGAAAACTAAATGAACACAAATTTCCTTACTGGAAGGATGAATGCAAAAGGGATGCAAACAAACACTAAGAATGCAATTGCTGTTTTAAACACTTTGTAACGAAATTCCTCAAAAGGATACAAGACATATGAGTTCAAGCAAAAGAGGACTTCCAAAGCGTGGGCTCAAAACAAGGCATTCATTCCCATTTACGTGAAGCAATAATAGACAGAAGGCTTTTTAGCTAAACAACAAGCAATGTAATCTATGCTCACAAGTGAACAAGCGGACCAAATGAACTCGGACAAACACTTGAAACTTGAACACTCAATCAACCAAAAAGAAAAAGGAAATCAACTAGAGATAGCTCACCAAGCAAGGAAAATGACTCAATCAGCAGGGTGATGTCCCGCAAAGCATGCAACCAGGCAATTGATGCACAGTGCTAGAAAACTAAGATGTAAGGATGCACATTCGAACAGGTAAAAAAAAAAAAAAACCAAACCAACAAGCCAATCAAACCCACTTGAGTGAAGGGGAGGACATGTAAATCATACAGAGAAAAGGACTAGAAGGGCAAGACACACTGGTGAAGGACTTCGGGAAAAACCTTAATTTTTCACGCACCCTAAAATTGGCACGACTTTTGTGGCTAAAACTAGCGCCAACTGGCATGACTTGCTAACTGACAACTAGCACCAATTTCCCATTGGCGTGACTTATTAACTGACAACTAGCGCCAATTGGCATGACTATCACACAAGTAAAAGTGCCAATGCCTGAAAAAGGAAAAACAAATAATTTCTCCTAACCAAGACCAGACTAACCACTTCAAGAAAAAAATAAAATATTGTAATTGATGGAAAACATAGGAACAAATAGGGAAAATGTCGTTCAACTAAACTCATCGAATGACTAAGACCTCAAAGAGTGACAAACTCAAAGGAAACTCCCCAGTGGAGTCGCCAATCCATTGTCTAGGTAAATCCCCTCTGCGGACAGAGGTGATCCCTCTAGCCCTAGGGTGGGTCTAGCAACTACGGGAACATACTAACATCTATCTTCCTAGATTGAAAATTAAATTCAGAGCAAGGAATATGACCTACCTTGTCCTGATGCTATGTTTTCATCTTCCGTCGAATCTTCTTGATGCGTCGCTCTGCTCAAGCTCAATACACACTGCTACCAACGTTCGATTACCTGTACAGACAGTCAAGACACCACGACAAGCATAAAATCATGACAAACATAAAACAATTACAACCTATCTAACTGATCAAGGAATGATAGAAATCTCATTATAGATGTAAACGAGAATGGAAGATAAACATCAGATGCATTTTATTATGATAAATACAAGGGGAGTTTACAACCAAGCCTTGATGTTCAGGCTCTCCTTCGACAGGTCTGTATCCAAGCACGTTTGCAACACCCTCACACACAAAGGTCCAAGATCTCACTATGTTCCCAACACGCAAAAACAATCACACTCTGCACTATTCTCCTGAAGTTATAATTGCTTCTCCTTTATATCATCATTAACTAAGGTTGTAGAGCTGACGAAGGTCTCCTTATATAACAATGGAGGAGGAGGTTATGGGTCCTCAAATGATGGGAAAAGAGCTTATGCTTTGGAGTAGTTCCTATTTCTTGGGAACAAGAAGCCCAAAGGGGATTTCCTCGGCCATATCCTCAAAACAAACTTCCAGCTTGCCGCCTCGTGAAGCTTCTAGTAATGGAAGCTTCGCTTATATTTAAAAAAAATTCCAAAAGATTCTCGGTGCGAGTCCGACATTAAGGCAGAGTGCCGATCGGCCCGGGCCTCAGTGTAAATCTCTGCTATCGGCACAGGTCAGACACTGAGAGAAAGCACCGACCTTGAAAACCATGTTTTTACAAGGATATTTTAGAAAATTTGTAAAGGGAGATGATTTGGCAGACAAAATGTTGTTCAGGGGTGTGTATTCCATGCTTGGAAAGTACACAAGGGTCACTATATGGGTCCTCCATGATCAAGGAATGGGGAGTACAAGGACAGTGACAAATTACTGTGTAACAGTCCTTC
Organism: Pinus albicaulis; assembly: GCA_034641835.2. Lineage (NCBI taxonomy): Eukaryota > Viridiplantae > Streptophyta > Pinopsida > Pinales > Pinaceae > Pinus > Pinus albicaulis. Next base: position 72,450,791 of record CM076580.1, read on the forward strand.
AATGAAGGACTCCACTCTCTTAAGTACCTACCCTATAGACCCCCTTTCATGCCCATATCTGGATCGAATCCTATGTGTATATTAACTACACACACATATAGAGCTGACTATGTAGATTTCAGAAATATATATATTTTTTTAAATTAACATTTTTAGTATTTTTTAATTTATTTTTGTGACATCATAATCTTAAATTGTATACATATTTTGTTTTATTTATATATTTGTTATGCCTTACCTGTTTTTTGAAAAAGTTATGTATTGCACTAGTATAGACTAAGATTTACAATAGAATTGTTTGATTATAATAAGACCTTGACATCATCCACTAACTCATGGCCTTGTAATTTCAAAGACAAAATAGATTTCATATTTTCTCCAAAAAAAAAAATGTGAATTTAATATTATAAATTTCAAAAAAATATTCATGCACATGAACAATGGTTTGTCTACAACTATCTAAATATTAAGGAAATTTCATTATCTATTTACTCAAAACTTTCACTAACATGTACTTATGCATTATATTTGCATGAAAAATAATATACTATTATTAAAAAATAATTTTACATGGTTACATAGAAAATAAAGGAAAATTATATACTCAAAAGGTTTATTCAGATTTTTATATTTAATCTTTTTAGGCTATATTGTAATTCTTTGTGAAACACCTCACATCATTACCAGAACTTAAGAAATTGTTTGTTTTTTTATGTTTTCATTTCCACTAACTTGTCATGAGAGACCATCTTTAATTTTCTCTTACACTTTTCTAATACTTCTTATATATAAATTTAACAATGCCCATAAAAAATTATAATATAATGTTGATATTATTTTCTCAATAATTTGTTTTAAATTTATGAAAAATGTCAAAAAAAAAAAAAAAAAATATTTTATTTTTTTAATATTTTTCTTGATTTATTAATTTTTTAAACTTTTATATATATATATATAAATTTCAATTTCAAATTTTAAAATTACAATCAATATCTAAAAATTAAACGATAAAACCTTTCTAATTATTTATAAGTATTTGTAAAATTATCACAAAAGAAAACACTTTATTATAAAATCATACATAACTTATTATTAGATCATGCATAATATTTGTTTGAGTCACTATTTAAAAAAGAAAACAACAATGAAAATATAAACCTTATATTTCTTCAAATAGTAAGCCAAAATAGTTTATATTCCTTTCCTCAACTTATATTTTTAAAATAAACCTTATATTTCTTCAAATAGTAACTCAAAATAGTTTATATTCCCTTCCTCAACCTATATTTTGTAGTATTTTTAACATCACCACATTTTCTAAAAGTCCTATTGGGTTTTAAAACTTTATTTATAATTTTTTATTTTTTATTTTGTAATATTTACATGGTAAGGTGTTCCTCTTTGAAAACAACTTCCTAAGCTACCACTATGTCCTTGTTTGCACCATTGGATCAAATGTTAGAAAATTGAAATGTTTTAGGCCATTAGATCCACTGCCTCCTTCATTTAAGCTAGACTAAATAACTAACTGACTAGACCTTACTCATGTTTCTTCCACCTTGCTATGAAATATGATACAACCTCTCTTTTGTCTCTTTGATTGCAGGTCGAACTAGAATCTCATCTCAAGATGTTCTTGCTATGAAATTGACCAACTGCAGGAATTGATCGGTAATGGAGTATAGTCAAGGTTTTCATTTTGTTTTTACAAGGGGGGTTTGAAATTGTAGGGTCTGCCTTCATTTGTAGAATCAGTCACCAAACAGATCTCAACGGACTTATTGCACTTGTACAATATGTGTTTTCGACGGTTTGCAGTAACATATATGGGGTTGTTGGGGTGCTTTTCAGTTATAATAGTAGATAAATATTATAGAAGTTCCAATGATACAATATGACATATTTTGTCTATTGTAGTGTCTCACTGTTATATCTTTTTGTATTAGAGTGTCTCTGGTCTTAATCGACAACTTTTGAGCCCTATATGATTTTATTACTTAGTATTCTACTCTTTTATTATGACCCGATGTTATAATGGCCGCATCTTTGGTCTGTAATTCTTTGATGGAGACACAGTAGTTTTTTTTTTTTTTTTTTTTTTTTCAGTTGAAAAAAACCTAGTGTATATATGTACCGTTGCATGTGAAAAATATTTTGAGATTATCTTTCTAAAAATATGTCATACAGACAATAGTGACATTGTATAAATTGTCCTGTCAAATATCTATGCAAGTGCATGTGTCCAAGCGCAAACATCCATCATAAGAGTGTTTCAAATTTTACCATATATTATACCCCACCAAGATAGTGATATATGTAGTTCACATTATTATTTTTTTTTTAATTGCATGTGAAGATAATTCTTAAATATGTATTTTAAAATGAAAATAATTTAATTAATATTGACAATTGATAAAAAAAAGGCACAGTGCACTTCCATTTTTCTATGTGTACAACCACCCACCCTTCTGGTTCACAGACCACATTATCTATTATATCTATAAAAGACAGAGCACACTTGCATTTTTCCATGTGTTGAACCACCCAACCTTCTTGTTCACATGTCACATTGTTTATATAATCCTATAAATACGAAAACACTTTACCTCCAAGTTGACCATGAGAGTAAAAAAAATCCAAATACTATTTTATATTTCGAATTTATGTCTATGTTGCAGATTCAAAAATTTACCTCCAAGCTTACCATGAGAGTAATAAATCCAACTACTATTTTTATATTTCGAATTTATGTCTATGTTGCAGATTCAAAAATCATGGTTGAAATTAGATGGACGTGTAATGTTTTAGATCAGTTACATTATAATATATCAAACAAATATGATATTTTAATGTTTTGATTGTACATCACTCCCACTCCCCTAAGTCAAAATTTAATTGATTTAAAAGAGAGAAGATTTTAGTGCTTGGTCTAAATAGATTACAATTTTATTCTGTTTTGTCATGATTTTGAGAAAATTTGGCAGGATTTTTTGAAAATTTAACTTACAATTCTCAAGCTTCAGGATTTTGGACACCATATGGATTGTTGATGATGCTGGATCCACACAAAAAAAAAAACTATTTAAACAATACCACAGTCAAAATTCTTGAAAACAATTTCACCATTCTCTACTAGAAATTCACACTCCCCGCGAAATTGTGACCCGGTTACTCTACTAAAAATGCATTCATCAACAGTTGCTTGATTTTGACTTATACACCTTATTATTGTTAATTTTTATCATCCTAGAAATCTGAACCGTTGAAGTTGAGAATGTAATGCTTTAAATTAGATTTCAAAAATGATTACCTAGGATTATAAGAAAAGACATGATAATATGTTTATAAGAAATTGTGTTATGATTGATATATTTATAGGAAATAATATGATAATTGGTAATGAGAACTTGTGTATCAGATTTTGTTTTGGTTTATCTCATGGGAAACTGATTTTAACCATTTTCCTTCATATATAAAGAGGGAGATATCATAAATAAGTGTGCCTTCTAGAATTAGGTTTATGGTTTTTTTATTTATTCAGCAATCAAGATTTTAAGAACAACATATTTTATTTTCCCTCCACAATCAATACTCAAATACTATTGAGGAGTCATGGAAGGATTCTTTGGTGCAACGATGATCCATAATAGAGCACTGCATTGCTTGGATAAAAGGCATCGAGTCTTCTCCATTTTCATTTAATACATGCTAATTTTTTTTTTCAACTTTTTTCCTATTTATTGAGAGATATAGATAGGGTTTTATATTTTTTCTTCAATTTATTCTCTATTTATATGTTTCACCTTTTGTAACTTGCATAGAGGATGAAAACCTTACAGGGACAACTATTATGAGATATCGTGAAGCAGAATAACTCTTTTCTTGTGAAGCAGAACAAATACAGTATCACGAAGGTCTAAGTATCATCAGATAGTTTTAAGAAGAATAATATTGTGCTTGGGAGTGCAGTTATATGGATGCAAATGACACTTCAAAGAAAGTGGGCACTCTACAACTAGATGGGGACTCTTACTTTCCATTAGCGAGTTGTTCGCCACCCAAAGCTGCATATAGTCCCATTTGAACACAAAGTCTCTATTATAATTCCCTATGTGCCATTAATAGAGGATAGAAAGATATCATATTGCTTATAGCATTGATCAAGACGAGGTAAAGGGATCTTACGAGTAATACCAATAATAACTTGAGTAACCATCACCATTGTGACAGACTTGGAAATCATATTTTATATTCATAAAAGGATAATATTGAACGAACTTATCATGTGTTTGAAGAGATTCTTAGGTGTTGGAAATGAGTGAAATAAAACAAGTATTGAAAGGTCAAAATTTCACCTTCATAAATGCAGTAATGATTCTGAAGAGGACTGTAATTTGGAGTTTTTATTAGAATAAGAAAAACATTTTTTTTTGGGTCAAATCAACTTTTTATTGTTTAAAATACAGTTTTGCAATATATGGATTGTGGAGAAATTTAACCGAATTATAAGTTTTAAAAAACTCCAAAACGTATAAGAAGTAGAATACACCAACCTGTACATCCTATTTCTCATCATTGTGGTACTCAAGATTGAGATATTGATTCGTAACTGAAAGATTTGCAGTCTGGAGAAAAGAGATGTCATACTTTTCATTCTCATTCTTTTAGGGGAGCGAGAGCATCATCTCAATCCCTCTTACAAAAACTCCATTCTCTTTTCTTTAGCCCACGTCAATTAAAACCCTTTATAAATCTGGTGAGCATTTAATTATAAAATAGAAGAAAATTCTAAAAAATAATAAAGGGAATTTAAAAAAAAAAATATTGGTTATTATAAAACATATTTTTTGAATTAAAGTCATATTTATTAATGGTTTTGAATATGTTCCTTTAATTAAATCTCAAATCAAAGAAATAGAAAAATTGGTATAAAGTTCATTAATATGTGTTAATATATCATTATGAAGAACTATAAAAGATAGACATAGGCATGTAGTACTTTCTTTAGTTGTTGGACATAGTCTCCTTTTGATTGTTTAGCCTCATTTTCTTACTTCACATAATCTTAGTGTGACTATAAAAGTTAAGAGAAAAAATTAATTTAATAGTGTAGGATTGGTAAGGAAACACCATAATTAACATGGCATCCATGGTGGACATTAATAATATTTATCCTAACAATTTCACAGAATTTAAAATAATACAAAGGGGATTAATAATAATGATTGAGGTGATATTTTTTCCCCAAAGAGAATCATAATTTTATTATAAAGAAACAAAATTACATTTTGCAAAGGTCAAAATCCTTCCAACAAATTCCAAGACCAAAATCTTGGGAGACAAAAGCAGGTTAGAAAATAGAGAAAAAAATTAATTAACTTTTAATAACCCTGAATATTTTTTTCCCTTTGTCTAATACTTTTTTTGTTAGTTACCATTCGAATATTCCACCAGAATGATTGCCAGATCCAAGCCCAAATTTGCTTGGGGTTTTTCTTTGTTTGAATTTGAATTTCCCGATTCATGATCTCTGTTTGTTCCTAGAGCTCCATTTGCTTGTATTACCATCTATGTTGAAGGAATTCCTTCTTAAGTCCTCTCCCCATCATGGTCAATTTGTTCTGATTGGTAAGTACTTTCCATGATCTGATTATCCTTAGTATATTGAGAATGGATATCTTCCTCAACTTCCTACTCTACGATTCTACAAAGCAAGTTTGTTTCCGGCCTTCTTTTTTGATTCCCCTTTTTGCTATGCAATTGTTTTTTGGCTGCGGACATGATGCAGTAGATGACATGTTTTGAAAACAAGTACACCATATAAATGTTGTGTTTTAATCATCCAAACTTTGGTTCCATTCACATTTTCCATTTTTCATCCGTATGTTGTCTCGTAAGCCTTTTCCCAAATTTATCTCTATACATATCCAAGAAAGTGTTAAAAAACCTTGTTGTATCTGATCATTATCTATTTTTTGTAAGTCCCCAAAGTATTCGCTATAACTTCCAAGAATTTATGATGCGAAAATGGTTGTGGGAGGTTTGGTATCCTCACCCACACTGGCATTGTTGACACCACCATCATTGTAGGGTCAAATTCAAAGAACCAATGGGTCATATAGAGCCCAACACGTCGCAAAAACCAGGGGCCTTACTGCATTACTTTTTCCATGTCTTCCTTTCATGCAAATTGTACAATGAAAAAATATTTACAACATAGGTAAATCTCACAATTTTTTAACCACGAGGTGTAGATCCACTGATGTAAAGCATATGATTTTGGTTAAAACCCATTGAATCAATAGATGTGGGTATAATAGAATGAAGAACTGAAAAAGCATAAATTTTCCGATGATTTTAGACTTCCAATATTGTCCTTTTCTCCAATTTTTCCAGCCCCAATCTTCTTTGTCCCCTCATGTACAGAGCCATCTTGTGCACCCATGAAAATTCCTGAGCTCACTCGCCGCCCATTCCTCTTCCAAGGATTAAATTTATGGTAAGTATGTCATTTTAGAAGTTGTTGCAAGGAAGAAGATTCTCAATTGGAATTAAAGTCATTTATTATTGATTTTGTATACTTTTCCTTTATTTAAATCTCAAATAAAATAAATAGAAAAATTGGTATAATAGTTCATTAATATGTGTTAATATATTATTATGATGAACTCTAAAATATGTACATAGGCATGTAGTACTTGCTTTAGTTTTTGGAAATAAGCTCCTTGTGATTGTTTAGTCTCATTTTCTTGCTTCACATAGTCTTAGCATGACTATAAAAGTTAAGAGACAAAATTAATCTAATAATTTAGGACATGTAAGGAAACACCATAGTTAACATGGCATCCATGGCATACATTAATAATCTTAATCCTAACAATTTAAGAGAATGCAAAGGCGATTAATAATAATGATTGAGGTTTTATTTTTTTTTCAAAGAGAATCACAATTTTACTATAAATAAAAAAAAATACATTTTTCAGAGGTCAAAAGCCTTCCAACAAAAACCAAGACCAAAATATTGGGAGACAAAAACACCTAGACAGTAGAACAAACAAAGAAACAAACACTTTTAATAATATTGAAGATTCCCTTTTTCCCCTTTCTTCCTATGCAATTTTTGTCAGTTACCACCTAGATATTCCACCGGAATGACTTCAAAATCCAATCCCAACTCTACTTGGGGTTGGTCTTTCTTTGAATCTGAATTTCCATATTCGTGAGCTCTCTTTGTTCATGTACCCCCATTTTCTTGTCTTTCAATTTTTGTTGAATGAATTCCTTCCTCAGTCCTCTCCCCATCATGGTTAATCTGTTATGAACTACTAAGTACTTTCCATGTTCTGACTATCCTTAGTATCTTGAGAAGGTATATCTTCCTTAGCCTCCTACTCTAATTCTGCAAATTCAGTGTGCTGCCAACATTTCTCTTTTCGAGGTTCCCCCTTTTTATTCTTTGGGTGTTTTTTGGCCTATGGGAATTAATACTATAGGTGACATGTTTGAAAACAAGCGAAACATCAAAATGTTGTATTTTTATAATCAAAACTTTGGTTCCATTAATATTTTCCATTTTTCAGCAGTATGTTTCCTTGTAAACCTTTGCTCAAATCTATCTCTATACAAATCCAAGAAAGGGTAAAAAAACCTTGTTGTATCCAATCATTATCTATTTTTTTGTAAGTCCCCGAGGTATTCCATATATTTTCTAGGACTTGATGATGCTAAAATGGTTACGGGAGGTTTGGTAGCCTCACGCACACTGGTGTTCCTGACACTACAATCATTACAAGGTAAAATTCAGGGAACCAATGGGTCATATACATCCCAACATGTCCCCAAAATCAAGGGACTTCCTACATTACTTTTTCCAAATCTTCCTTTCATTCAAATTGTACAATTAAAAAACCTTTAGAACATAGGTAAATATTACAATTTTTTTACCACGAAGTGCAGATCCACTAATGCAAAGCATCTGATTTGGGCCAAAACCCATTGAATATATAGATGAGAGCATTAAATTTACGGTAAGTATCTCATTTAACAAGTTGTTACAAGGAAAAAGCAGAAGAAGTTTCACATTTGCAAGAAAATAACTGACAAAATATGATTGAGGTGTTATTGTTTCTAATGCATATTTTATTAATGATGAGTAAAACCTTGCCTTGAATGCAAAACACAATTTTATTCTTACTGCAAGTTCCATATTATGCTACTGACGACTTACAGGGTTTCCTTTGCATCATTGGTGCAACTGCTAGTTTTAATATCACCAAACTGTGCTAGAAGGCCCATTGGGTTTTAAATCATTATTTATAAAAAAAATTAATGAGGAAAGAATAATAACAAACTTAAATTTACCTCTAAAACAAATTGAATGGATACAAGAAATTTCATAGATAAATATAAATAAAACATAATATTTAAAATCTAAAAAATGTTAAGTGATATAATTATGAAATATTTAAATTTTAAAATATCAAAATAAAATTAATAATATCAATGATTGGAATTTAGAAAAATAAAAATTTAATATTATCAAATTAATTTTAACAAAATGTTTATTATAAATATATAATAAACAATATTTTATGATTTAAATGAAACTATTACTCTTTAAATAGAATTTTTTAGCTTTTTTGTTTATCAAATAAAGAAATAAATATAATCATAACACAAAACTAAACAATTTATAATTACATTTTTTAACAAAATGAAGAAATATACCCTCGATCGGGGTGTGAGAGGGACATATGGCTCGTACATGAACAACGTGGATGATAAGACATCAAGGGGAATGTGGAGGGGGGTGTGGAAACCAACACTGCCACACGCAGTAGGTAATGAATACAGTGATAGGTGAGGTGTAGGCTAGTTGGCTCACTATAGGGGAAGGGTACGACAGGTGTTTTGTTAAGTTTAGCATGCAGCACATGCAAAAAAACGTGTGTTGAAGGAGTAACAAAAGGTGCTCAAGCGGTGGCACTTGCAGGACAGTTTGCGCTCCTAGGCATCGGTGAAACATTGACTCTAGTATGTCATTCAGGCCCTCCTTTTGATTGAAATGGGGAATATGAAAGAGAAATTATGAATAAGTAGCCCGTTAAATTGGTTGTTGTTGGATGGGGTTAGATTGATGGGTTTAGCCTTAATTATCCTCATTCTTCTTCCGTGCAGACTCTTGCATACCTCAAGTGGAGGTGGTGAACCTCCTAGCATTATCGCTAAGCCTTATTTCGTGTCCCTGGATGCTACCATTTGCTGCTTTAGGCGGGAAAGGGTAGGAGAGCATGGCGAGGTTGCGGGGGGTGGTAATGGAGGGAGAGGGCCACCCATTGTGTCAATTGGATAAGGTAGGACTGGGAACTATCTCTGAAATTCGGGGATTTTTTTGGGTAAGTCCGGGGAGCCGAGAGAGGTTTGGGAGACCACTGCTCTGGGTTGGGAGGGATTCATGGGGTAGAGAAGCTATACATGGTTTTCAAAAGTGGCTGATAGGACTGGGTTTCTGAGCTCTTCTCAGTTACATGGGAGAGGTAGTAGCAAATCCCAGTCTAATCATCTCAGTATAGGGAGGTCAATAGAGTTGGGAGTTTGGTTGCAGGTTTAGCAGGTTTCCTTTGGGGTGGCCCTTAAGCAGAGGCTTCAGTCTCTAATATGTAAATACTAGCTGAGTTTCCATGGGTACTTACTTTTCCCTCCAGCTATATCTACACATATGGGCTCGACATAGTGGATTCAGACATTAAAAAGTGGGGAATTGTTATTAAAAAGGAGACTCCCCCTAATACGTTCATTGGAAATTAATGCACCATAGGTTCAAGTAATTGGTATGTGCCTGCGATTCCTGCTCTACTGAAGAGTCTATCAACATAGCTGTTGAAGGTGGTGCAACAGGTATCAAAGGCTACGAGAAATAAAATGAAGAAGGAGTCTGCGGAAAGTCAAAAGGGTCTAGGTGGCCGAGGTGAATCCAATAAGGGGAAAAGGAAGGAAAAAACATCCACGAGTCGACCACCGAGGAAAAGAGGCAAGAAGACAGAGGCAAAAAACATGCAGAATGTGATGCATGCCTACAGTAAAATTTCACTAGCAATGGTGAAGGTCCAGATCTCCAAATGGGAGATTGAACTGAAAGAGAAGGAAACAAGGGAACAGATACAGGAAGAAGAATAGGAACCAATGTTTGTGGACCCGGGTAATACAAGAGGAAGGATGACCCTATTCAAATAGGTCATCCAAACTTATTGGATAATTAAGAGCTTATTGGCGAAAGCCATGTCTGTAAACCAGTAGCGGAGAGAAGAGCCTAATCTGCTAGGGCAACCACAAAACCAGGAAGAAGAATAAAGTCTCACAGTGATCCAAAAGGAAATCCAGTCGGTTCAGGTTCAGTTGTACCATCAGAATGTTAGGCTCAGTTGAATGGAGAAGTAGCTTTAGAGCATGCAACAACAAGAGATACATGGATAGAGTGCAAAGGACTCGGCCCTGGTAGATTCTTCAGATGATTAACTGCAAGCAGATATTTTTGTGTTTCCTGTCATTTTGTTTTACTAATGTCAGATAACATTTACATTGTCATTTTTCTATATAGTATGATAGTAGATAAAATAGTGTTGAAAACATGGCTAGACATTCTCAAAACATTTTAGTTTTGGATGTCATATGATGCTGACAAGTGGCCAACAGACTTGGTTTCCTATGGGCAGGTTGAGGTCGTCGGGAACATATTTTCTATAACCTACTTTACAAATAATGAATATAGGAGTACTGCCAAGTTCACAAAAAAAACGAATAAATATACAACCAAAACATTATAGTGCTTCACCTGTACTAATGGATGAACCCCCTTGAATGTGTAAAATCGAGACAAATCCCTTATAATTGAGCCGAGAAGCGCGTTCTACAGCCCAGTTGATGTGTAACGCTATCCTTCCATGCTAAAAATAATATTTAATGTCAGCTCGTAAAATAATTTAAATAATTGTATAAATAAAAATTTAATGTATAAACAATTACAAATCTATTAAGCCAACACAATTCGATCACTATTATTCACATTCACTAGATTTCATTTAGATGAGTTGAGTTGCTAGGTCTGTTGGATTTTATTTACGAACACTCAAAAAAGTGGTATGGTAAATAAATAAAACCTCTTTCTATACTTACACGTATGGTAAATAAATAATATAAATAAACTAGAGGTATGGTAAATAAATAAACCTATTTTTATATTTACTCCATAAACCTCTTTATATTTACGAAAACTCAAAAATATTTTTTATTTAGGTGAAGTCTATGGGTCTAATACCATGGGACAAATTATTATTAATACCATGGGCTAAATACTATGGGACAAATACGTTATTTATAAAAGAGGTATAAAGATGTATGGTAATAAAATTGAGGTGAAAATATAACAAATTACCATAATAGAAAAAGTAATGATAATGAACACAGTCATTTGCACAAACCCAAAAATTTAGTGTTTTTGTATTTTACATATTTTTTTATTCATTAAACTAATTTATGTAAAATCTAGTTTTATAAAGTTATTAATTTAAATTTTATCAGAAAAATTTGAGGTTAAAATATAACAAATTTTTAATAACAACCTTTTAACTTAAAAGTCACCAAAACCTAAATTCAATGTAACTTATTAAAAAGAAAAAGTGGATCTAATGGCCTAAAACATTTCAATCGTCTAACATTTGATCCAATGGCTCAGACATGGACACTAATGGTAGCTAGGGGAGTTGTTTTCAAATAGGAATGGCTTAAAAATATATTAAATATGATTAGAAATCAATGTCTAAGTACATACCAAGCTTATGAGCCAAATACCATGGTAAATAAAAGAGATATGGAAAATAAATATAAATATAAATAAACCATATGTACGGTAAAAAATAAAACCTCTTTTTATATTTACTCCATACTCCTCTTTATATTTACGAACACTAAGAAAAAGAGGTTTAATTTAGGTGAAGCCTATAGGCCAAATACCATGGGCCAAATTATTATTAATACCATGCAAAAAAAACATTATTAACCATAATATTAATATGAAAATATTATTATTATTATTAAATCTAATATTCATATTAATATATTATAATATTAATATTATTAAATTTAATAACTTTGGATTAATACAATATTAAATTTTTTATATTATAATATATATTAATATATCATGATATATATTAACTCTATATATATATATATGGGAGGGAAGAAAAAATACATAGAGTGATATAGGTGGAGAGATGGAGAGTGACAAGGGAGAGATGAATATAAATTGAAGGAGAGAGGAGAGGAAAAATGAAGATAGAGAGAGGGAGAGGAGTGAGATAGGTAGAGAAAGGTAAGAGAGGAGGAGGGAGAGACAAAGATGGAGGGGGGAGAGATAGGGAGAGATGGAGGAAGATAATGAGAGGATTTGAGGGGGGGGAGAGAGAGAGAGAGAGAGAGAGAGAGGGAGAGAGGTAGGAGAGAAAGGGAGAGAGAGGAGGAGAGAGGGATTGATAGAGAGATGGAGTTGGAAGGGGAGAGAGGGAAGGAAGAAGAAATACATAGAGAGAGAGAGAGAGAGAGAGGAAGTGAAAAGGGAGAGATGGAGACAAAGTGTGTATGTTTATGGGTGAGATAAAGAGACAAAGGAGATATGGAGAGAAGAGGAGAGGGAAGGAGAGAGAAGGGGGTAGGATATAAATGTAGAGAGAGGAATTGAGAGATAGGAGGAGAGATGGAGGGAGAGAGGAGGAGAGAGGGATGGATAGAGAGATGGAGTTGGAGGTGGATAGAGGGAGGCAAGAAGAAAGACAAATAGAGTGAGAAGTGAAGAGAGAGAGGGAATGACAAGGGAGAGATGGAGAGATAGTGTATATGTTTAGGGTGCGATAAAGAGACAAAGAAGGAGATATGCAGATAAGGGGGGAGAGAATACGGGGGAGGGATATAGTAATATAGTTGGAGAGAGAGAGAGAGAGAGAGAGAGAGAGAGAGAGAAGTGGAAGAGAAAGGGAGAGAGAGGAAGGAAGAGAGAGGATGTGAGAGAGTGGAGAGAGGGAGGGAAAGAGATATGGAGTTGGAGGGGGAGAGAGAGGGAGGTAAGAATAAATACATAGAGAGATAAAGGTGGAGAGAGAGAGAGGAAGTGATAAGGAATATGGAGAGAGAGAGAGAGAGGAAAATAGGAGGAAAGAGAGATAGAATCTGGGGAGAGGGAGAGAAGGGGAAGATAGAGATATAGATGGAAGGTGAAGAGAGGAAGAAGAGAGAAATGGATAGAGGGAGGAATGGATATAGATATTGATAGATATGGTGTGGGAGAGTGTGTGTTTTTTTTGGGGGGGGGTTAAGATAAAGAGACAAAAAAGGAGAGATGGAGGGAGATATAGATATAGATGGAGGGGGGAGAGAAGAAAAAATATTTCTTGCACTATATGCAATTATTTCAATGTAGATGGTGATTTCTAATAGTATTTTATTGTTTACACTAGATGCATTGCTTTCAGTATAGATGGTGATTTCTAATCCTATTTGATTACTTGCACTAGATGCATTGATTTTAGTGTAGATGGTGATTTCTAATCCTATTTGATTGTTTGTACTAGATGCATTGATTTTAGTGTAGATATTTGTTTCTAATGATATTAGATTTCTTACACTAGATGCATTGGTTTCAATGTAAATGATTTCTAATCTGAGGAGGTTAAGATAAGAGAGACAAAAGGAGAGATGGAGGAGATATAGATATAGATGAAGGGGAGAGAAGAAAAATATTTCTTTTTATATGAAATTATTTTCAATGTAGATGGTGATTCTAAATAAATGTTTTATTGTTTCACTAGATGCATTGATTTCAGTGTAGATGGTGATTTCTAATCCTATTTGATTGTTTGTACTAGATGCATTGATTTTAGTGTAGATATTTGTTTCTAATAATATTAGATTTCTTACACTAGATGCATTGATTTCAATGTAAATGATTTCTAATCCTATTTTATTTCTTGTGCTAAATGCATTGATTCCAGTGTAGATGGTAATTTCTAATCCTATTTGATCGCTTGCACTCACTACATTGATTTCAATGTATATTTTCATTTCTAATTATAATTATGATTTCTTGCACTAGATGCATTGATTTCAGTGTAGATGATTTCTAATCCTATTTGACTTCTTGCACTAAATGCATTGATTTCAGTGTAGATTATTATTTCTAATCCTATTTGATTGCTTGCACTAAATGCATTGATTTCAATGTAGGTGTTGGTTTCTAATACTATTTTCTTAATTGAAATAGATGCATTGATTTCAGTGTAAATGTCGATTTCTAATTATATTTGATTGCTTGCATTAGATGCATTGATTTCAGTGTAGAAGTTATTTTATAATATTATTTGATTGCTTTCATTAGATGCATTGATTTCAGTGTAGATGTAGATTTCTTATTTGATGTAAATGGATGTATGATGGTACATTAATTTTAAAGTGATTGGATTAACAATGTGCATTGATTTCAGTGTAAGCACAAAATATTATTGACAATGTACATTGATTTTTGTGTTAAAGTAATTCAACTTATTAATATTGGAGAGCAAGAGAGATAAGGTATGATGTTTTTTTTTTTGTCAGTCAAAGTCAGAATTATATTATCAGTTCAAAATTTACATCATAAAACAATGTTGTTTTGGTAGAACTGAGCAACCCGAGTTTCAAAAAGAGCCATACTTGTCTTGGGTGCAAGCCAAGGCAAACAATGCCATTGGTTATTTCTAGCATGTTGGTGAGGTAAATCCCCTCTACGGACAGAGGTGATCCCACTAGCCCTAGAATGGGTCTAGCCACAAAGAAGACACGCTATGACATCAATTATTAGCTAAAAAATGGACAAAGACTCGATAGGTAACTCATCGGAAGTCCTACGCTTTTGTGTCGTCCAGAAGAATGGCTACCTCTTTCTCCTGGTTTGACAGGTCACGATCCGATTTTTCTCATGCCCAAAAACTTGCACATACACAAGAAACGAAGATGATACACAACATACTATTCACATCTGCAGCTATCAGTCAGTCGAAGAAGACTAAGTCCAATGTATCAAATATACATAACACAAAGATAGAATCAAGATCATAGTCGAGTATATTAATTTAAAGAAGCAAGAGTACAACCAGGCTTCGACGTTGCGATCTCCTCCAGTAGGGTTCCAGTGGAGCACGTCTCACAAAGCTCATCGGGAATTCAGACGGGGCTCCCTCTACGGGATCCTCCTTGGTTCAACCTTCTCTATAGTGATTACTCAGCTATAATGTCTCTTCTCTGAGTTCAGCTTCTTGGCTATATGTTCAGCTCTAGCTTTTGTAAAGGGAGAAAGCTGGTTTATATAGAGGAAGAAGGAGAGGTTAGGATCCCTATAATCATGGTGGGAGTCCTATCCTCCAAGAATGTTCCATCAACCATTTCATAAAGGAAGAGATCTATGGTTTATTCAGTTTAACCTAAGGTGGTTAAAGGAAACTTCTGCCTCTAATTTGTTAAAAAAAATTCCCAAAAAGGCTGGCGTGGGTACAACAAAGAGACAGAGTGCCAGCTATCGCGACCTCTAGTGTACATCCTCCACATTGGTGCGAGGGGTGAATTGGCTACCCATGCCAATGCCAAAACATAGGTTTTTGTGGGCTTTCTAAGGAAATGTTCAAACGGAGAGATCATGTCCTTATGCAGAAGGATGCAAAGAAGGTACTTGCAGAGTATGACACTACTCACAGGTCACGAGAAAGACCCTCCAATATGTGGGGTGAGGGATTGCAGGGACGGTGACAAAATGCTGTGTAACAGATGCCCCCTAAAGCATGAGGTCCGAGAGAGAGGGAGGGGTGAAATTCTTTATGAGAATGCGTTCGACCAAAACACTGCTGTCGGAAGACCTGCAAGTACAAGTACAACAGATACATCTGATACATGACATGTGGCATGGGTGCAACCATCCATAATAGAGTACATAAACAACGAGATCTGAGGTATGGACACAACCATCCAGTAGTAGGGATCAACAAAAGAGACTCAGGTGTGGTCGTAGCCATTCAATCAGAAGAGTCACGTAACAAGTCATAGTAATCCACAAAGAACCCGCAGCCTGGATTTCATCAGACAAAACCTAGGGTCTTGCACTCCATCTCGATCCGAACAAAGTACAAATTCGAGCATGCGAATATGTGAGCTAAAGTCGAACATGCAAGAAAATTGTCCGATTACCAACTAATGATGTAAGCTATTAACAGACGCGAGAGAAACCACCAATAATGACAATGGTTCTCAAGGTACAAAAGGTACAATCCACGGAATGTGAAAAATTATCTGACGTCGAACACCTACAGAATCAGTTGATCGAAGGTCAATAATGAAAACCTTGCGTCGAATCTGAAGAACCTGCCATTGAGGCATGTAGGCTCCAAGGTACCTGAAAGGAGTCTCTAGATCAACTTCCTGGATAATGAGCTGGCGTCGATAGGAAGTGACCTTGATCAAAGGCAGGCCATAATGTTTCCCACATCATCGACATGAGACAAAGGAACATGACGTTTGTGAATCCAGACCAACAAAGAATTAGAGGGAGGTTGACAAATTTAGAGGCAAACTTCTCTTGAACATATCAGCGGCATGACACTAGATTTGGCAGCATTTTCCATCAAGGGATATGAGGTCATGGTGACATGGCAAAGAGTAGATGAGAGGTCAAAAGAGATTACCCAAACCCATGGAGGAAAAAAACGAGGTGAGATATCCCCAACCTGACACGAATGCAGAAAAGTGCCATGTTCAAGAGTGACATACTGCCAACACGACTATAGTATTGGTTCCATTTTCCCCCACCATTTCTGGCGAGTACCCCAGTTATTTTTGAAAACAAGCTTGAAGGGGATAGCATATGCTTGCGATGTAAGTTTTTCCTTCGGAAAAATCCAACCTAGTACATTTTACGAGCCCTAGGAAGGAGGAACTCGAGTAACGTCATCACGATGAATTCCGATGTCATCAGTTTTTAACGAGTCTGACAAAGGAAGAACTTGGCATCTTTTCATGTTTAGAGAGTTTGAAAAGAAGGCGGAAAAGACAACTCTGGTAGTCCCTTTTCGTAAATAGTCCCTTAGATCTGAAAAGGTAGAAAACTGTGTCTGAGAGAACCTCTTAGTTGCGGTAGGCTAAGGTATTCCTTTTTCATAAATAATCTATCCCAGCCTGAAAAAGGGGTAAACGTATACTGGATAGATGTCATTTCGCAGCAAATTTAACGAGTTCAAAACGACAAGTGACTCGGCGATCTATTCAGTTTTACAGAGTCAGAAAAGAGCTAAAAGATTACTCTAGTAGCACTGATTTTTTTGTGTTTTTACCGAGTCTGAAAAAGTATAAAATACAACTCGTTCTTCATCAAAACCATGTGAAAACTTGTTGCTGCACAAAAAGATGTGTGTAAAACGTATTTCCTGAAAATAATGTGAAAATAATCGACAAATATGTTTTAAAACCTATTTTTAGATTTTGAAAAGTTATAAAAGACCATAAATGGTAAAAAAATATTTAATTTTCACTTTTACCTCTTTGTGGAGCAACAGTGGTCCATTTACCTTGTCATCTTGCGGCGACGATTGCAAGAAAACCAGTGGATCAATCCGGATTTCGTCAGTTTCAGGTAAGAGCCAACACCATTTGCCATCTTTTGAGTTATATTTTATTGCATTTAGTTCTCATTTTGGGTCCCTTAGGGGAGGATTTTTAAAATCTAGGGCATCGCGGTTGGCGTGAGTTTCAGGCACAAACCCTCGCCAATCCACCCTTTTTTACACAGGGGTCGCGCCAGTTGGCTCGACCGTTAGCCAAACAGTCGCGCCAATCGTGCAACCCAAAATCTGCTTTATTTTAAAGAAAATGCAACCAATAGACTGCAAATATTGATACCCAAGGGAACTTATAATGTTTCTATGATCAATTCATGCATGTACAAAGCGAAAAAAGATGGTTATCGAGTGGAAAGAGAGAGAACATAGCGTGGAGGATGAAAAAGAAATGGAAAATGAACAATGCATGAATGCCTTTAGGAATTGTGGGCTTAAGAATTTTTTCCTCACACCATGTCTCCGGGCTCAGCCTGAATTGCTTCAATATCTAATCAGCATTCGGGACGAAGATCAGGAAAATTTTGTGCTTCGGGATTAAGAGCTTGAACTCAAAGTCTCAGATGTATATTTCATCACTGGGTTGTCACGTAGGGGTGCAGTCCCTATCTTAACCGATACCCAGCATTCTGGAGAAAGCATGGGAATGGTAATTGACAAGGTGTGCCATGGGGCACGAAAGGGATTAGGGAGTGGCAAAGTGGATATCCAAACCATCCCTGATCTATCACTGAGAGTAGTGCTACACACTATCACGTGGGCTGCAGGATTGCAGGCACCGCATGAGGCCACGAAGACACAACTACTTCTTGCCTCAGAGTGTATGAACCCGACCATTTTCAACTGGGCTGAGGCCGTGACTATCAACATCAAACGATAGCTCACTAAGTGCAAGAAGACCAAACTAAAGCAGTTTGGCTATGGATCGATTCTGGTATCGTTCTTCCTAGAACGATTACCTATATTCCAGCATTAGGAGGTCATTGTCCCGATGCTGCCACCCACGGAGCCACGAATGGCCCAATGGGCCACACTAATGCCTAGAGCAGGGGGTGGCCAACAGATGTCTTGGAGGCCAGATTTTTTAGATTGGCTCTGACGACAGCTGATTTTCAAGGAGGATTGGCCCTACACTGGCACAGACTTCACCGGAGATCCCGACCTCCCGCTCACAGAGGGAGAGGATTGGGACGAAGAGCTAGGTGAGACTCATTTTAATTTTTATGAGTTTTATGATTTTTTGGTACATATGCATGTTCTAACAGTTAAATTTTATATGTAAGCAGATGTCGGCCCAGACCGTCTTGCAAGCATGTTGCTGGTAGCGACGCGGGTTCCTCGTGATTTTGATCCTCATGGTGAGGGTGGCGAGGAGGAGCTAGTGCAGAATCTGGAGGGGATCGCCCATGGGGTCCCAGACTATGCTCGCTTGGATGATGTTCCTCGAGCCTATTAGAGGCACACTGTAGGAGTGCCAAGTCATATCCACTGCTTCCTGAGGCAGTTGGTACAGGCGGTGACGTGCTATCATGAGCACCACGCTGATTAGGCACTTAGACTTTATTTGTGCATATTTTTGAGAGACATGTTGTCTCACGATGTAACTGAAACATACACATATATTTTTGGGTTTTATGATGCACATGTTGCAAATAGTCGATATATATATACATACATATATATATATATATATATATATATATATATATATATATATATATATATATATAGATATCTATTTTCTCACATGGGTCTATTTACATATGATGATGCTTTTATAAATTATGAAAATTTCTATCTAGCACCATGTTAGCTATTGCATATGTTAATATATTCATTCGTCTTGGTATACGTTGATATATAATGAAATCAAAATGTCTTTCAAGTAAACGAATACGCAAATAAAATCTCAAAATGCATGGGTTTCGAACCGAATAATGACCATTAAGTTGAAGAACAACAAGCTACAAATCCGAATTCAAAATCAACGTGCATATGCCAAGGTTTACTGCCTCGGTTAATAGTTCCAAAACAGCACTATATTCAGCGACATTGTTTTTAGTTGGTCCTAGACAAATACCTTGTAATTTAGTCAACTCACCAGCAGGATCATAAATTACCCAGGCTGCCGAAAGCAAGTTCCTGGTACTGCAGGAGGCACCATCTGTGAAACCAACATAAGGGGAAATAGACATATGCACAACAAACAAGACCAATAAGCAAAAAAAAGCTCACAAAGCACATCACACCAAAACATGCACAAAAATGAAAAAAATAACCTATGTACACATATCATGCATGAATGACTCAAGCATAATACTTTTTCAGGTACAACCCATTTCTGGGCTGCGATAAAGGATAACCTTCATAATAAATGAGCTCATAAGCCCTATTCTGTAACACACACCTAACGATGTAGGGCCCATGCCACATGGGTTGGAATTTTCCTGCCCCTAGATTGTCATGAGCTTGGTCGTACAGGAGAACGAGATCGCCTTCAATGAAAGAATGAGGGGAAACTATTTGGTCAAAATGGGATTTGACTGTCTTCTTTTGTGCTTCGATGACCAAGGCAGCTAAGCGACGAGTTTCATCCAATATTTCTAAGTAGAGAAGACGTTCTTCTTCAGGCGAAGTATCAGGTAGTAATTCCACAGCTATTTTGAGTGAAGGGATTTCACATTCAATCAGAAGAGTGGCTTCTAGACCGTATACCAACTGGAATGGGGTAAATCTGGTCGCACTCTTAACTGACATTCAGTAAGCCCAAAGAGCTGATAACAACATGAGATGCCAATTTGATTTATGGATCCCAATTGTTCGTTGAAGCATGGTAACAAGGACTTTGTTAACAGCTTCAACCTAGCCATTTGCTTGAGGATAATAAGGCGTTGAGCTGTTGTGACGCAAGCCCAACCTAGAGGTTAGCTCCACCATCATATAATCCCGAAAATGAGAACCATGATCGGTGACAATGGCCTGAGGAACACCGAACCAAGTAATAACATGGTTGAAAATGAATTGCACTGTTGTCTTACTGTCCGCAGCCAGTGTAGGCATCACTTCGGCCCATTCCGTGAAATAATCGACGGCGAAGATAATATAGGCATGCCCCCCGGCCGAACGATGGTTACACGTTATAAACTCGATGCCCCATTTGGCAAAAGGACCCACGGTAATGACAGGATGTAAAGGAACCAGTGGCGCGTGCATCTTGCATTGATATATCTGGCACGCATGGCATTTGCGTACTACAACGATGCAGTCTTTAAAGTTAGATGACCATAAATAGCCAGCACGAAGAATCTTCTGTGTTCTGGCATAACCAGACATGTGACCACCACAGGCACCACTATGGCATTCATTTAGAACTTTTTCATCCTCCTTAAGGGTCAGACATTGGCGGAGCATGGAACTCCAACACGATAAAGGGTATCTCTGATGATACGATAGCGTTTCGATTGATGTCGAATGTTGCGTCAGACAACCTTTGTCAACTCAGATCTGAAAGTAGAGGTCTGGAGGTATACGATGATATCACCGTACCATGGATCAAGGGTGCTAATCAGACAAAGATTTTCATCTGGAATATGATCCTCAGATTGAGAAGGGGCAGAGTCGGCGGGGAGAGAACAAATCAAATCAGCAAAAACAAGTGATTTCTTCGATTTGGCTACAGTAAACTCCAAATCAAACTCTTATAGGATAACAATCCACTTCAAGTATTTTCCCCCCAGCAATTGCCGAGACAGAATATATGTCATGGGGTTACAGTCAGAAATCACGGTCACCGTGCGTAAAAGGATGTAGTGATGAAAACACTGGACGGCCTGGACCGTAGCCAATGCTAAATTCTCAACATGTGTGTAACGTGTTTCAGGGTCGAGAAGGTTTTGAGACAAGTAGTAAACAACATGCTCGTTACCGTCATCATCATCTTGAACCAAAACCATGGCGATCGTGCTGAAGGCAGCAACAAGATAAAGGGTGAAATCATGATGATAGTTCGGAGGACGTAATAGGGGAGCATTAATGAGCAACGTCTTAAGCCTATCAAAAGATTGTTGATCAATCTCATCCCAATAGAAAGGGACGTCCTACTTCAAAAGTCGTGTGAATCCTTTGGCTACTTCGGCGCAGTTTGGGATGAAACGACGTAAGAAGTTCGCTTTCCCTTGGAGACTCTGGAGCTGATGCAACGAGGATGGAGAGGGGAGATTAAAAATGGCCTCAACCTTCAGTGGGTCAAGGTGAATTCCATCTTTAGATACAATGAATCCTAAAATTCTACCAGAATCGACACAAAAGACGCATTTATGCGGATTGAGCCAAATGTTGTAACGTCTACAACGAAGAAATATCTGGCAGAGATGATCCGGGTGGTCTTTTTGCATACCTGAATGAGCCAGAAGGTCATCCTGATATGGTTGAACAATATGACGAATATCGTGAAAGGCATATGACATCGCGTGTTGGAACGTGGCCCCAACATTTTTCAAGCCAAAAGGGAGTTTCTTATATGCAAACGTTCCCCATGGACAGATAAAAGAGGTCTTGTGTTGATCTGACGATAGAATGTTAATCTGGTTATAGCAAGAAAAACCATCCATAAGGGAAAAAATTTCACTCCCTACACAATCGTCAATGATCTTATTGATAAATGGGGTGGGATAGTTATCCTTAGGACAGGCCTGATTGATATCACGATAATCAACACAAACACGAATTCCCCCCTACTTCTTTTCCACAGGGACAATGTTAGAAACCCACTCTATCAAAGGAATTGGATAAATGAAACCCACTTTGAGAAGTTTTTCAACTTCAACTTTTATGGCGGTGACTTTTCGAGGATGCACTGGACGTAGACGTTGGCGCACAAGCTTCGCACCTAGGTAGGTGGGAATCTCGTGCACCACAATACTAGAATCTATCCTAGGCATATCTTAGTAAGACCAAGTGAAAACATCACGGAATTCGCGAAAAAGGCTAGTGTACATTTGGACTTCATTTGAAGAACAGGTGACTCCCACATGGATGTTCTTGACAATCCCCGATTTTACGGAAATGTTGATAGGCATCATTTGAGTGATGTTACCCAAGTTACCTTCCGCAAAGACTTCATGAGTCAAGATAAGTGTTTGAAGTGGCAGAGAAGGAACTTGGGATGCAAAACACTCAAGACAGCTAGACATGGCCCCGAGGCAGGGCATAAAAGAGGAACGATGATGCCCATCGCTCCACGGTAGATCTTCGAGAGACATGGTTTCCATAATATCTTCATCATATGGAAACACTTCTTTCAGAGGATCTAGTGAATCGGCATCGCCGAGCCAAGGGGATTGAGAATAGATGTCAAGAGCCATGCTTAAAGGAGCACATTCAGAAGGGGGAGAATTGGATGCAACTATAAGCTCACAATAATTGATTTCGATGGGACTAAGCAGCATCGAATCCCTAAATGAATCAACCTGTTCAGGCAAAGGGACGATCCATGAGTCATCTGACCGAGAGATCATATTAAATTGAACGTTATTTGGTGGTGGAAATGGAAAAATACCCATGAGAGTGGGGTCTTTGAAGAGACCGGGCCCTACACTTTCAGGGGGAGAAGGAATCTGATCCACGTATGGCACGTTGTTCTTGGAAGACGAGGTAAAGAATGACAACTGGTCAACAGTAATGATTTTTCCCTCATGCGGAAACTTTAGAAGTCGAAAGAGGGTGGACGGAACGCACAACATGGCGTGAGCCCAACTGCGACCGAGTAGAATATTATAGTTTAGCTTAGCATCAACAACTTCTACTTCAACATTGACTGTCTTTCCTTGCAACGTGATCGGTAAGCTAGCGAGAACACCCAAGGGTTTTGAATCCCTTCCATCAAATGCCTCAAGGACATTGGGTGACGAAGTGAGAGCTGGAGAGCCAATGGCCTTCCAGCAAGCAGATGACATGACGCAGGTAGATGCACCTTTGTCCACAACGGCCCTATGGATATTGAGACCGTTAATACCGACTTGTATGACAAGCGCAATCTAGTGCGGAAGTCAGGGGACGAAATTCTCTAAGTCGAAAGTGAGAAGGCTAGAATCAACAGGATCGATATTGTCGATCGTAGATAACAACGCCTTCCTTTGAGACGAACAACTCTGGAGGACTTCCAATGCAGACATCGTGGATGGTGCTTACGCTAAATCCTCAACAATACTGTAATGCTGAGCAGCACATGTGTTAGTATTATAGGAAGATTTACGGAGAACACCTTTATAAGGTGGCCGTATAATGGGTTCAGCACTGGGCCTTTCAATCTTAAGAGAACCAGAGGCACGTGGGGGAGGAGGACCATCAGTGACCTCTTTCCCGGCTGCCTGCCGCGATCCAGCATAATCCTTCGACTGAGTAGCGATGGAAACGGGTGCAGAACCGTTCATCATGAACACTTGAGAGCCAAAAGACACAGATGGTGTAGATTGATTGACCATCTGGGTCTGCTGAGATGGGAAAGGTTCTTTAAGGACCGTCGGAGCTCCCTTAGCACCTTTGAGTAGTTGACTAACCTCGTATCGTCGAGGAAAATCCTTAGTGTAGTGATCTCCTTCACAAATCATACATGGATACTTTGGTTTCCGCTGTGAACCATCATCAACACAAGGTTTAGATGATTCCAGTTTCAGGGCATTAGCTTTGGCCTTGCCTTTTCCCTTCTTTCTTCCCTTGGAATTCTTGTCCGCAAGATTGGTTTGAACGGCATTGACCTCCGAGGTTTTACCAGGATCGAGGGTAGCCTAAGGAGCAGAATTATTGGAAGAATTTGATTTCTGCTTCCCATTGGAAGACTTGCGTGAAGTTTGAGACATGGAACCAATAACACTGTCGATCGATGGGGTTGCCAGTGCTTTAGACGTCCTAGGCTGTGGAGCCTCAGTCAATATGTCATACAAAGTGCCCAATTGAGAGTACACTAAATCAAGGTACTAGGCACAAGCGATGGCTTGTTCCTCGGTTATACATGCCCCCATGACGATGTCTTTTGCAATCTGGTTGACAAAAGAGGTAGTGAACCAATGAGTAAGAAGCTGTTCAGGAATTTTGAAATTGATCAAGTGGCGACGCCGTCTCCATTCATGAATATGGTCTGAGATATGGGTAGATCGGTCCTGTTTCAAGGATGTTAGGAGATGTGTCCCGGCTTCATAATGAACCAGCAACTAGAAATGAGTCAGGAATTCCATAGTGAGAGTGTTGAAATCTTGAAATATGCTGCGAGGCAGTTTGATAGACCACTTATCAGTAGCACCGGTAAGAGTGTGCTGGAAAATACGGAGACAAACAGAGTCATCCACCCAAGAATTGGAAGAACACCATAAATGGTATGCCATGAAGTGTGCTTGGGGGTCTTCTCTAGAATTGCCCTCAAACTTGGGACAATCACCTGGAACTTTCGTCGGAACCAGAGGCCAAAAAGGATTATGAAGAATGGGATCATTTGTCAATTTGGACACATCTGGTAGCTCCAATGTAGCGAGAAAAGGTAATTGAGGGTTAAAAGGCATAGCAGGTCCTCGATAAGGACCCGTACCTATACTCCATCCTGGTTGAGCATAACTCTGCCCCCATTGGTTCTATCACGAAGGATTCTGACCATAAGGGGTGTAAGCTGGATAATTCAGTTAATATGGCGGCTAAAAACCAGTATACAGGGTTTGATAACTAGGATATCAATTCTGAGTATACGAGGGTCTCCATTGAGCAGCGTAAGGATTTTTCTGCGGAGTATAAGTATAGCCTGGTTGTTGAGGGTAATAGCCAGAACCTTAAGGCGGTTTGTATATTGGTTGAGATTGACCTTGAGGGTAATAGCCGCCTTGGGGTCGAACGGGCTGTTGATAAGTAGGGCCCTGCTGAGCTGAATAAGTCGGGCGCATAGGTTGATTTGACTGTGGCATAGAATAGAGCAGCGGCTGAGCAGGGTTAACATGTTGTGCAGGTTTCCTTGGTTGAATAGGTTGACCTGGCTGATGAGGGCCACCAAGTTTCCCCTGCTGAGCAAGTTGGCCTGATGGTTGGGGTGGGCTAGGTTGTGCCTGATAACTAGGTTGACCTATGACAGGACCATAAGATGGCCCTGGTTGGACAACATTTTGACCGATTGGAAAATAAGGCTACTGAGGTTGCACCAAAGGTTGAGATTGATGGATTTTCCCCCAGGACCATACGAAGGTCTGGGTTGATACACTGGTTGCCCTATCGGTCCTTGAGGTTGCCCTGGCTGGACCACAGGGTGAGGCTATAAAGGTTGACCTTGAGGATTGTAAAGCTGCCCTTGTGGGCAGTAAAATAATCCCTACTAGACCGAAGGTTGTCCCTGTAAGGGTTGCCCTTGCGGGTCATACACATACCCTTGTTGGGCCAAAGGTTGTCCCTGGAAGGGTTGTCCTTGTGGGCCAGAAGCATATCCTTGTTGAACCGAAGGTTTTCCCTGGAAGGGTTGTCCTTGTTGGTTAGAAGGTTGCACAGGCAAGGTAGGTATAAAACCGTTAATGTACTGATAAGCCTTAGGAGTAGGCAAATAGATGGGGTTGTCGTGCTCATCATATTGAAATGGAAGCGAATAAATCAGGGTACCATCCGCTCCATAATGAGGAAAATAAGGACAATTAAGTTCCTAAGAGGACTGATGGGTCAGGGAGTTTTGTGGTTGTAAAGTCATTCGATAATCCTCAAATGAAATGCCATCAGGGATGGACATGGAAATCGAAGTCTCTACCGAAGCAGAAACTCTTGATGACTGAGTGGTGACAATCGGCACCGATGCGGCCACACAGATAGTAGGCCTAGTGGGGACAGACGTAAAAAAAGGCATCGACGAGACAGGTGTCTTCGGTGACATCCATAATGACGAGAGAACCGGTCCCCTTTTTTATGGCCTAAATCTACCTCAGGCTGAGAAAGGCAGAATCTAGGGTAACATCAAACCATGCTTAACCTAGTAGCTAGCCCTACCAGATAGGGAGAGGGCTCTCTCCTTGTCAATATCAGTAAAAATGATCAATGAGGCTTGAGATGACTTAAATGAAAACTGATTTTAGGCTAGGTATATATGCAAAAGAGTCTTGATTTGAATTTAATGAATATTTTGTTGGCTCAAGAGGAAAGGAAAATTTGGGTTTGGGGAATGAGGCTCAGTTCTGCAGAGGTCTGAATGGGGCAAGGTAGGAAATTGATTTGACACTTCCAATTTGAAATAAATGGAGATTTTAGAGAGTTGAGGAGTTGAAGAGGGCAAGAAACCTTCAGGGATCCTCTCCAAATAGCTGAAAACATAGAAAATTAAACAAACCCTAGGTAGAGCACTACAAATTTTAATGAATTCTACCTTTATCCTTGTTTGTTTAATTTAGGAAGAAATAAGAGACAAAATGGTATACATCAAACACCATTAGACTTACATTTACAGATAGAAACACATCATCAAAACAAAATGCCACATGAATCCCATAGAGTGCTACAAACCCTTGTCTATTCCTTTGCCAAAAATGCAGAGATGAATGTACAATGATGCTCAAAGCATTCCCAAAAGTCCAACCATGCTAATGACTGAAAGACTACAAGATATAGACAAATAATAACTCATCCCAGCCTCTAGGGGTCGAGCTCACAAGTTTAGGAGTTGTTTCAACAAAATCTAAACTGAGAACTAGGAAGTAGGTAGTGGAACAGCTTGCCTCTATAAACTAGGAAATTGATTCATTCAGTTGCAAATTACCCTTTTGATGGATGAATCTACCTCCATGAGTAAAAATTTAAAAAAATTACATCAATATTCATCAAATTACATCACATTACATCATGATTTTGACATTTGGGAGTAATAAAGTCAAAATGTCAAAAACTAGGCGAAAAACAAAGTTTCTGGGTCAAAAATGAGCAAAATCCTCCAATGCGCCGCGCCAGTTTTCCCTATGCATCGTGCCAGTTTGCAGCTGATTTTGGAGGTGTTCCTGGTGCCCAAATTTGCTCCAAGTGGGCTTGTTGGAAAGGCCTACCTGTCTACTTTCCAACACAAGAGGAATTTCTGAATTTGGCTTTCATTTTCACTTCCAAAACTGAATTCTCCCAACATTGCTTCCTGTGTGTCAAAAAAGGGGCAGAAAGGTCATTTTTGGGGTGTGTTTGACCTTTCTGGAAGCCCAAAACCTGTCAAAAATTCTTGGCCATAGGTAGGCATGCATATTTTTCCCAAAAAAATCCAAAAATGTAGAGTTTGCATCAAAAGGATCCCCCCATCAAAAGCGCGCGCCAGGTGGCGCGGTGCATAGAGTTGAAAAGTCTGTTTTTAGGCCAAAAATTCAAAATTTGCAAAAAGTGTCCCAAATTTTTTGAAATTTGGCTGAGTTTCCTCCATCATGTGCTATGCTAGGCCAAGGAAGCCTCTGCCAAAATATGAATTCTATCATGCCTTTTCCGACGCTTTGAGGCCTTCTTCAACTTATCCTTCAAGATCTTGATCCTTGCTTTGAAAACATGGTTTCTCACCCAAAAATGATTGGCCATGTGCCTCAAAATATTTTTCTCCTAGTTGGCCTTCTCCAACAGCTTTTCCAAATGCATATTTACTCTTTCAAGCCAAGTTTCACGATCAGCCTCATTTTCTTGCTCAAGTGAAGTCATCTTGGTTTCACTCTTTTTGGCAACTTGTCAGTTCTCTCGTATGTTTTGCAGCTCCATAATAGTTTTTTGATCCTCTAGCTGCATGTTTCTTTGCTCAAGGTATTTGATTATCCACATAGATCTTTGTAGGCTAAGGGACAAGGTATTTATCTCTGCCCATTGCTCCTGAATGATCTCTCTAAGCTTTGAGCTTGGTGAGCCCAAATCGGTATCATCATCCTGAATGAGGATGAAATCAGTCTCCTGCCCTCCTGAAGGCCCCTCATCATGTTGTTTGGTCAATTTAGTATGTCCTAAATTGCTACATTAATTTATCAATCCGGGATTCGTAAGCTGATGAAGTGTGGCACACTATATGTGCAAGATAACCTATTTCTTATCTTTTTGTCGTTTTTGGTTTTTTTTTATGAAATTCTGAAAAACAAGTATGGAGACAAATATTCAAGACAACAATGTCTTTCTAATGATTTTCCAAACTTCGAAAGAATTTTAAAAACACACGATGACAAAATTAATTTTTCAAAGAAAGTGAAATTGCATCACTACTCTAGTCAAACAAACAATAAACCACTGATCATGAAACTCATTATTCTTGTTGATGTTCAAACACAAAAGAAACTATGCTTAAAGAAATCCAAAAGTTGCAACAAAGTAAATATAAATCAAATTACATCAACTTATCTTCTGATCCCTCATCATTAGTCCAACTATGATTTTCAGAGGTAACCATAAACAACTTGAGTAACTCGATATCTAACTTGCAGAAAGTAAACTAATATCAAACTGCACATTCATAATTCAATCCCTCACCATCAGTCCAACTGTGGCTTTCGGAGGTAATTGAAGATGTCATGAGCAATTTAATATATCTAACTTGCAGAAAGTAAACTAATATCAAACCACACATTCATAATTCAATCCCTCGCCATCAGTCTAGTTGTGGCTTTCGGAGGTAACTGAAGATGTTATGAGCAATTTAATATATCTAAATCTAACTACTGAAGCAAATGAGCAAAACTGAAATAAACAAAGCAGTACTGAAATTAAACAGAAACCAAGAAAAGCAAATTAGCAGTAGAACAATATTAATTCCATGTCATTAGTCAAAAAGTTATGCAAATGCCCGGGCTGCCTATTTATAACCTGAAACAAGAACACTAATCAGTTATCAATAACATAAAACATGAAAGACAGAAGTAAAATGGAAAGCATGAAATATTATAAACAGAAATGAAGCATATATACCATGAAAGATGCAATGTATAAACATGTGAATGGATTATGGCACAATGAGCTTTAAAGAAATAAAACAAGAACTATACAATAATGCACAGAACCTTGGCAAGTGCAGGGGCCCTCTACACCAGCCTTGGCAACAATCTTCAAGTACGAATTTCGTTTGGAAACAGTCTTCTTATATTAATATGCAGTCATAACAGAAAGGTGATATTACGGCACAATGGAAATTACATTACAGAGCTATCTCCAGACTAATCGAGACTAATAAAAACTAACTAATATGCGTATACAAACGCGTTATTTATAACAAAAGAAATATAACTGATTCCTAAAGTTTATGCTGATGGAGAACACATAGACCGTTACGTCCACAGATCTAGGATCATGGCCGTATTGAAGAGTAAATCTATGAGGAGTGGATGTTTGAATTCGGCTATGGAGCCGTGTACAGATGTTGATTTGTCCCCTGCAACTCAGAAATGGCCATATGAACCTTCACGTGACACGAAACAGAGTCATGTCACCGTGGGACTCTACGGTTGACTTCCATTTGGACACCTTTGACTGCAGCCTCTTTAGATGGATTTGCTCGAGCCAATAGGACACGATCCATGTCCACATCATTTCAGACTTGCCCATGTGGCTCGTTTTTTCTGTAGACACCTGTAACATAGAGTTTCACAAAATGGCTGCGGAAAGTTGCAGCAGCTGCGGAAAGTGGCAAGATTTCGCAGCTAAATGAGAAAAATCTAAATCAAACAGCAGACACAAAAATATAATTAAAAACCATGTTAGATGCTCTTTTGCAATTAATATACAATGATATTGACAACTTGGAAGGTTTAGGTGGATGAAAAAGGTCTAGAAAGATGTATGGAAAAGATGCAGATTTGAGACTCAACATACCCCCACTGTGAAGGTGTTGCATGTCCTCATGCAACCAAAATTTTGATAATCCTTCTTCAGTTCATATGCCTTGACACTTCAGCCAGTACATCCAATCCTCTCCTCTTCTTCCTTGGTGCTGCTAACATTCTGGGCTTTTTCATTAAGCATCTAAATTTGATATTAACCAATGCTCTGCTTAACTTCTGGCATTTCCTTTTCAATTTCTTGTTCTTCTTCTGCCATATTCCTAGATGTAGCATGGTATTATCATGAATGATTTTGTCCAATTTACTTTGTTCCTTCAATGTCTCATTTTCATTTTTGATGTGTCTATTTAAAAGCTCTATCTCAAAGACTTCTTGTTTCAGTGATTGGACTAAATCATCTTGTACAGTGTGAGGCTGAATGGACGAAGTACTGGGACCTGTAGCTGCTTTTTCTAAAGATTATATATAATCATATACTTCTTGCTGCTTGGGGTCTATATCAGGTGTCATTTTTATTGGGTTGTCCCCAAAATGCCGTGAAGGAGAGTTGTCCTCAAAATCTGGCTGAGAAGGGCTTACATCAACATCTGGCTGTGAATGGGATGGACTTTGTTCAATGTCTGACTGAGAATGAAATGAACCAGGTTCACTAACCGACTGAGAGTGAGATGGACTATGGTCAGCTCGGGATTGTTCAGATGTTTCTTCTCCCAAATCGATGAAATGAGGTCCTTTTATTTGCGTTTTCCTCAATTTCCCCTTAAGTCTGGAACTTCTTCTCACACGCTGTGGTCCACTGTCTTTTTGCTTTTGTTTTCCTTTCTCTTTCTTCTTAGCCATAGATGACTGTTCTTGAAGGTGAATCAGTCTTTCAGATAACACTTGATGATCTTCTTCGGAAGAAGGAGTTTGATTTATAGCCTCAATACTTTTTCTCTCTTGTGATGTTATTGGCTTTTTACCCTTGGTTTCTTTCTTCTTCCTCTTTGACAGTCTCTCTTTCCTACCAGTTCTTTCAATTGTAGTAATAGGAGTACTTTGAATTTCATCATTTGTTCTTTTTCTCCTACTCCTTCTTGATGTGCTACCTTCAGGAATTTCTTGAGTAGGAGTAATTTGAGTTTCATCATATATTCTTTTTCCTCTACTCCTTCTTGTTGTGATACCTTCAGGAATTTCCTGAGGTTCCTCAAAGAAATTTCTAATCAAAAATTGTTCCCATGTGTCTTTCTTCTCCTTTAACTCTTTTTCAATCAAAATTTTTACAAGACCGTGGTGATATAGATGTGGTTCTACATCTCCTAAATGTTTCTGAACAGTCACATACATCTTCTTCAAACTATTTAATAGAAAATATGGGAGATTGAGAGTTTGATTATCTAGAAAATTCATCAGCAACCTGGTATGGTACATATACATGGACCTAAAACGGCCTTCACAGGTAATGAATTTTTGAACAACTAGCAGCAATGTAGCCCATTCCTCTTTCAAAGCATGAACAGGAATACCTCTTTTAAAAATAGTTATGTCCATACCTTGGTTTCGTAAGATTATTCTCCAGGCTTCATCATTGATGCTTTTATTCTTAAACCAACGCTCACCCTCTTGAAGAAGTTCCGTGGCAGTTGCTATAGATGCTTCATTGACCGCAAACTTAAGGTCTCCAATCTCTACTTCCAGGCCATTGAACGGCCTTGCAAATGCTTTTGTCACTTCTTTATGGTAGCCTCTAAACTTTTGGATAAACCGCAGCCACTTTGCCTTCTTCAATTTATCTCTGACTTGCGGGTACCCTTCCATGAACTTAGGTCCTTCTGGTTCTGCTCTTAATAGTTTACCCATTCTTCTTTCTTCTCTTCAAATACTTGCCTGCGTGGAGGAGGGTTCAATGGAATTAGAACGGCTGAATGAACGGAAATGAGCACGATGACTGTAGGTAGATATCAGAGAGTGGGTATGCAGACTATAGCGTAACAGAGAATGAAATGGAGTGAAGCAGAACAGAGAAGGGTTTCGTGAGCACGGCAGAGATATGGCTGTGAGATTAACAAAACAATAGGAGTATAACACATCCGGCAGTGTTTTGAAATTTGGTGGCTGCAACATAAATGTGAGCACGTTTAAACAACGGCTATGGATTTATGCGGCTGTAAGAAGCCGTAGTCAAATCAACTACGTTTCATTGTCACAGGTGGAATATCGGAGTATGAGTGAAGATCGGGGGTTTAATTATGGTACCGTTTGAGAATGAATGTGGGAGGATCATATGGAGATCGTGAAAGGGTTACGGAATTTGTCAATATAATCATTGTACATAATGGATGGAGCTTATGGTTTGTAACTATATAAAAATGTGTTTTCAATGCTATTTGAAATAAATTTTACTCATCCCTTGGAATCTTTGCCTTTTTCCTTGGTCTTCAATTAGTTGCTCTTCATTGGTATCTTGAATGCTCCATGTCTTCATAATTGGTCCTCACACCTGCATTTAATTTCATGATTATGGAAATAACATCTGGCTGTACATTCTTTTGAAAACAGAGTGGTAGCTGCGGAACCTGCTTCTGGCTGCGGAAACTGGAGTCAGCTGCGGAAACAGATGTCAGCTGCGGAAACTAACATAGCTATTATTTGGATGAATGGAAATGAACAGATGATAAATGACCAGATGGAAATGGTCATGAAAAAGAATTTTATTGATGAAGTGGAATAAAATGAAGTGAAATGGAATGAAATGGAGTGAAATGAAGTGGGATGAAGTGGAATGGAATGGAGTGGGTGGTCACAAAACTTGTGAAATGAAAGAGAGAAATTTTTTTTTTGGAAAATATAGAGTGTCAGGTGTTCCTGATTTTCACCCTATATTTTATGTATAAGACTGCCAATCAGTGATTGGTTTTCAGGCTTATACAATTTTTTTATTTTTTTATTTTTATTTTTTTTAACTGAAAAGAACAAAAGCTAGGCTGGTGGAGAAGAAGAATTCTTCTGTACCAGCCTGATTGCAGAACTTTCTTGAAACATTTTGACAAAATCCTCTTTTGAGAGTGGCTTATGATAAACTTTCAACCTATGGCCATTCACAATAAGAGGAGTTTGAAACTCATCAATGGTCTTGATTCTTACCGCTCCATTGCTAAAGATCTTGTCAATCTCATATGGCCCAAGCCAATGAGTCTGAAATTTTCTTTGAAAATCTTTAAACTTGGAATCAAATAACAATGCCCAATCTCCTTCTTGAAACTTCTTCTCTTTGATGTACTTGTCATGCCATTTAGCTCTTTGATATTGAACTAGATCATTTCTTAGAATTGCCTCTTGTCTGATCTCATCTAGCTCATTCAATTGCTCCATTCTATGCTTTTGAGCTTCTGATAAATCCATCCCCAACTGAACTGCTATCTTGAAGGTCTTGACTTGGAACTCAATGGGGAGCAGGACTTCTTTCCCATAAACAAGTTCATAGAGAGAATGTCCTGTTGTATTTCTCCATGTAGTTCTGTAGGCCCACAAGGCTTCAGGAAGCCTTTCTGCCCAATCTCTTCTATGTAGATGAACAGTTTTGGTGATGATACTTTCAAGAACTTTGTTGGTAGACTCCACTTGACCATTTTCTTGCGGATGGTAAGGAGTAGATCTTCTGTGCTTGATTTTTTATTCTTCCATCAGCTTCTCCACCAAGTTGGACGTGAATTGGCTTCCCTGATCTGTCACAATTTCTCTTGGAACACCAAATCGAGTAAAAATATCCTCATAAAGAAAATGAACAACTGAATTTTTAGTAGCAGATACTAATGCTTTGGCTTCTACCCATTTAGTAACATAATCAGTACAAACCAATATATACTTCTTTTGCTTAGATGGTGGATTAATAGGTCCAATGAAATCTAAAGCCCATTTTTCAAAGGGTTCAATGAGTACCTGTGTTTGCAATGGCATTTTATTTGAAAGGGTAGGTTTCCCTACTCTTTGGCAGCTGTCACACCTTTTGACATATTGTTTTGCATCTTTGAAGAGGGAAGGCCAATAATATCCTAAAGAGAGGATTTTATAGGCCGCCCTTTTGTCTGCAAAGTGTCCGCCGCATGGTTCATCATGAGATGCCTTAAGAATATCAGGCATTTCATCTTCCCTGACACATCTTCTGATCACAAGATCTGGCCCTGTTTTAAACAATTCGTTAGAAATCCATGAATATTTTGAACTCTCCTGAATAATCTTTCTTTTTTCACTTGGAAACAAATGTGAAGGCAGTTTCCCCGTAACCAAATAGTTAGCAATATCTGCATACCAAGGAGTCTTAATAGTTACTGCAAACAAGTATTCATCAGGAAACTTATCCTCTACAGGAGAATCTTCTTTAGTATTCTGAATCCTAGACAAGAAATCAGCTACTGTATTTTGTTTCCCCGGTCTATCCAACACAGTAATATTGAATTCTTACAAAAGTAAGAGCCATCTTGTCACTCTGCCATTAGTAACAGGTTTATTCATTAAATATCTAATTGCAGAATGGTCAGTATGAATAAAAGTTTCATAGCCTGTTATGTAATGTCTAAACTTATTAATTGCATGAACAACAACTAAAAACTCTTTTTCAGTCACAGTATAATTCAACTCTGTGGGAGTCAAATTTTTACCGGTATAATAAATGGCATAAGGAACTAAATCTTTTTGACCCAACACAGCTCTTAGAGCTGTATCTGAAGCATCCGTAGAAATATGGAAAGGGAGTTTCCAATTTGGTCCTCTCAAGATAGGTGCTTCAGATATTCTTGTTTTCAAAGTTTCAAAGGCTGATTGACAATCAGGATTCCATTTAAATTCACAGTCTTTTGTAAGCAATTTGAAGAGTGGAGATGCTATTTTAGTGAAGTTTTCTATAAATCTTCTATAGTAACCAATAAATCCTAGAAAAATTCTAACATCTCTTTGACAATTTGGAATAGGCAACTTGGAGATGACTTCAACTTTTGATCTATCAACCTTAATCCCATCTCCCGAAATATGATGTCCTAAAACAATCCCTTCAATAAACATCATAAAGCATTTTTCATGGCTTAATGAAAGGTTTGTTTCTTTACATCTTATAAGAACTTTTTCCAAATTTTCTAATGCCTCTTCAAATGAATTACCATAAACCGTAAAATCATCCATATAAACCTCTACACAATCATGGATTAGATCAGAAAAAATTCCTAGTACTGCTCTTTGGAATGTTGCAGGTGCATTACATAACCCAAAAGGAAGCACTCGGTAGGCAAAAGTTCCCCATGGACAAGTAAATGTGGTCTTATCTTGATCTTCAGGTGCTACCTAAATTTGATTATAGCCACTAAACCATCCAAAAATGAAAAGTACTTTTTACCTGCTAATGTATCTAATACCTGATCGATAAAAGGCAAAGGAAAGTGATCCTTCAAAGTTGCTTTGTTCAATTCCCTGTACTCAATGCATACCCTCCATTTACCATTCTTTTTAGGTACTATAACCAAAGGAGAAACCCATCGGCTATCTGAAATTGGATAAATGAAGTTTACATTGAGTAGTTTTTGGAGCTCTTCTTTCACTATCTCCCTAAGATTTGGATTCATCCTTCTTTGAGGTTGTCCGATTGGTCTACTGTTTTCCTCAATATAGATATGATGGATGCAAGTCTTAGGATCAATACCCTTCATGTCAGTATACTCCCATGCAAATGCAGTAGAATGTTTTTGCAAGATTTTGGTTAGTTCTTCTTGTTGTGACTTTTCCAAATGTTTGTTGATATTCAATGTTTTTCCCGGAAAAATCTCAATAGTAGAACTACCAAACTCTTCCATAGAGTAAAGAGACATTTGTCTTGATGATAAATATTCTATGTCAGATTCCAACTGAAATTGTGTGGGGTCATATTCTGAAGATGTCTCAAAATTTTCTAATGTGTTCAAAATTTGACTATCCTCACTAATTTCCGAAATGGTAAAGACAGGTTGTATAATGTCCTCATCATCGACCCATTCATTGTCTCCTACTTCTGTAATTTCTTTTGCTGGAGGATACAAATTGAATTTCTTTGTCAAATTACCATTAGAAATGTACATATCCCCAGATCTACAACTAATAAAAGCATCAGCTGTGGCTAGCCAAGGTCTTCCTAAGATAAGTGGGTGTCCTCCTAGATTACTCTTGGGAGTCAAAATCATAAAATCTACTGGATATTCCCAAGAATCTAAAGAGACTGAAATATCTTCTAATACACCATCCGGTTTAATAATTGATCGATCTGCAAGTTGCAGTAAAGTAGGTGTAAAAAGAAGGTTAGGAAGTTTTAGCTGGTCCATAGTCTGTCTACTCATAATGTTGATAGCAGCCCCTAAGTCAATCAATGTGTTTGGAATTTCTATCCCATCTATATGTGTCTTGACAATTGGACTTCCTGGATCCACATACTTCTGCATGGTAATTTTTCCCATCATGATATCTGCAATTTTTCCTACCAGGTGGATTCTTCTTGTGTCTTTTAGTTTCCTTCCTGGTCTTTTGAAACTCAACTCCTTTATTGTTTTTGCTAGAATAGGAATCTTTCGAATGGCTTGTAGCAAGGGAATCTTGATACAAACATTCTTCAATTCATCTAGAAAATCATAGTTAGGCAACAAGATTTGTTTTTCCACCCCCTTGTCAATTTGTAGTCTTTCAGGAAAAGGAGGTGTAGATGAAGATGCAAGTTGCTCAACTATAGGAGTTGTGGGTGTTAATTTTTCTTTTTCTTTTTGAATGCTTGAATTTTGAAGAGATGCTTCCTCGGAACCC
Organism: Pinus albicaulis; assembly: GCA_034641835.2. Classification (NCBI taxonomy): domain Eukaryota; kingdom Viridiplantae; phylum Streptophyta; class Pinopsida; order Pinales; family Pinaceae; genus Pinus; species Pinus albicaulis. Next base: position 72,488,055 of record CM076580.1, read on the forward strand.
TTATTGACTTGAAGAGAATCCTCCTCAGGGGTATCTTTCTCTTGAATATCTATAGAAGGTTTTTCTAAAATTCTACCAGATCTGAGTTGTACATCATTGAGAGGAACAATCATATAGGTAGGAAATTGTTGTCCTTCTATCATGTAAGTATTCTGAGGATTTTTATTGTTAGGATTTGGCAATGGCTGAGCTGGAAGTTGATTTTTCTTTTGTTGGTATGGGAGCATGAGTTGAGGATTTGGATTTTGTTGAGAAGGTTGTTGTTGTGGAAATGGCAATGAAAGTTGTGGGTTTGGGTTTGGAAGTTGTGGAGCTTGTTGATTTTGAAAATATGGAGGATATTGATAAAATTGAGAAAATCTCCCATAAGGATTTTGCATCCCTTGTACCCATGGCTGATATGGATTTTGATGTTGGGGCCAAGGTTGTTGCCAAGGATTCCAATGTGGTGGGGTTTGAAGATTCATAGGGTTGTTAAACCCTTGAGTTTGTTGTCCCTGCCAAGGTCTTCTTGCAACAAAACAGAGAGATTCTATTGAATTTGGGTCTTCTTGAAAGACAGCTTTGAGTCCAGGAATTGAAGGACAATCCTTGATCTCATGATTCTCTGAGCAAATCATACATGTTTCTACAAATTTTGCATCCAAGGGACATTCCCTTAAAGCATGTTTCTTCCTACATTTCGGACAAAAGATGCCTAAAGCATCTATTTATTCTTTCTGCTTGTTTTGGATTTTAAGGGTGTCTAGTTGTTCACTGAGGGTCCCTAAGATATCAGTTTTGAACTCATCAAGCATATTACCAATCTCTGCCCTACTTACTGATCCAGTTGCAGATTTTTTAGCCCTAATAAGAGAAGGATCCCTAGGCCCTTTTCCTGTTTTAGATTTTCCTCTTGAGAGATGGACACATAGTTATGTTATGTCACGAAGTGGAAGTTGAGAAATGTCTCCTTTCCCCATCATGTTTAAAATATCTATCCATTCATCTCTAATGGCTTTTAATATGAGGGATTTCAAGGTTTCATCATCTAAGTTGCTCATCTTTGCTCTTTTCAAGTTGTATTGAAATATTTCAAGTAAGTCTTCCAAATTTTCATCTTCTTTTTGCATCATTTGAATACCTCATCCTTGTGATTGGTGGGCATACAATAGTCCAAGTATATATCCAAAAATTTTTGTTTCATATCATTCCAAGTCCTAATAGATTGAGTGGCTAATCCCATGAACCATTTCAAAGCAGCTCCCTTCAATGTTGAAGGAAACAGTTTGAGTTTTTGAGAGTCTTCCATATAGCCATAAGTTCGGCACACGACTTCAAACTCAAACAAAAATGTTTCAGGATCCTCACTTCGCAATCCATAAAAGTTAGGGAGTACAGATGGTGAGATATTTTTCATCGTTGTATGAGTTTCCTCATCAACTATAGGGAATCCAAACAAGTTCTCTCCTTCCCTATTTCTTCCATTATTTCCTTCACCATTGTTGTCTCCATTGTTTCCTCCTCCTCTACCTCTACCTCTACCTCCAAATCCATCTATTATTTCCTCTGCCATGATAGTTTCTTTAGAGTCCTTAAATTCCTCTGATTCTTCTATCAAGGGAGGATGAGAGGGAGTCTCTTCCTTTTCTAAATGAGATTTGGTAGGTGGTATAGGAGAATCCTCTAATTCAGCTGCTCCTTGAATTCCAAAAATCTTAAGGCTAGGGGTAGATGGTGGTGAATCTGGTCTATGCCTTGAAGAATATGGAGTTGTGAAAATCGAACTCTTGGCTTTAGCTATAAACCTTCCCCTAGAATCTCTTGCTCTATGCATGTCATTTTTTTTATTTTTTATTTTTTTTAAAGTTGGGCTAATAATTCTCTTTCTGATCTTCCAGATCACACTAGGTGCAAGAAGAGAGCATACTTAAGAAATTACTAAACCAATAATTCTCTTTTCTGATCCTCCAGATCACACTAGGTGCAAGAGGAGAGCATACTTCAAGAAGTTATCAAGTTTTCCCTTCTTTTATTATTATTTTTTTTTTTTTTAAGAAATTGGCTACCTAGTTACACTTCCCCGGCAACGGCGCCAAAATGTTTGGTCAATTTAGTGTGTCCTAAATTGCTACATTAATTTATCAATCCAGGATTCGTAAGCTGATGAAGTGTGGCGCACTATATGTGCAAGATAACCTATTTCTTATATTTTTGTCGTTTTTGTTTTTTTTTTTATGAAATTCTGAAAAACAAGTATGGAGACAAATATTCAAGAAAACAATGTCTTTCTAATGATTTTCCAAACTTCGAAAGAATTTTAAAAACACACGATGACAAAATTAATTCTTCAAAGAAAGTGAAATTGCATCACTACTCTAGTCAAACAAACAATAAACTACTGATCATGAAACTCATTATTCTTGCTGCTGTTCAAACACAAAAGAAACTATGCTTAAAGAAATCCAAAAGTTGCAACAAAGTAAATATAAATCAAATTACATCAACTTATCCTCTGATCCCTCATCATTAGTCCAGCTATGATTTTCGGAGGTAACCATAAACAACTTGAGTAACTCGATATCTAACTTGCAGAAAGTAAACTAATATCAAACTGCACATTCATAATTCAATCCCTCACCATCAGTCCAGCTGTGGCTTTCGGAGGTAATTGAAGATGTCATGAGAAATTTAATATATCTAACTTGCAGAAAGTAAACTAATATCAAACCACACATTCATAATTCAATCCCTCACCATCAGTCCAGCTGTGGCTTTTGGAGGTAACTAAAGATGTTATGAGAAATTTAATATATCTAAATCTAACTACTGAAGAAAATGAGCAAAACTGAAATAAAAAAAGCAGTACTGAAATTAAACAGAAACTAAGAAAAGCAAATTAGCAGCAGAACAATATTAATTCCATGTCATTAGTCAAAAATTTATGCAAATGCCCGGGCTCCCTATTTATAACCTGAAACAAGAACACTGATCAGTTAACATAAAACATGAAAGACATAAGTAAAATGGAAAGCATGAAAGATTATAAACAGAAATGAAGCATATATACCATGAAATATGCAATGTATAAACATGTGAATGGATTATGGCACAATGAGCTTTAAAGAAATAAAACAAGAACTATACAATAATGCACAGAACCTTGGCAAGTGTAGGGGCCCTCTACACCAGCCTTGGCAACAATCTTCAAGTACGAATTACGTTTGGAAACAAAGTCTTCTTATATTAAAATGCATTCATAACAGAAAGGTAATATTATGGCACAGTGGCAGCGTAATTACATTACAGAGCAGACTAATAAAAACTAACAGAGACTAATCTAATATGCGTATACAAACGCGTTATTTATAACAAAAGAAATATAACTGACTCCTAAATTTTATGCTGATGGAGAACACGTAGACCATTACGTCCACAGATCTAGGATCATGGCCGTATTGAAGAGTAAATCTATGAGGAGTGGATGTTTGAATTCGGCTATGGAGCCGTGTACAGATGTTGATTTGTCCCTCGCAACTCAGAAACGGCCATATGAATCTTCACGTGACACGAAACAGAGTCTTGTCACCGTGGGACTCTACGGTTGACTTCCATTTGGACACCTTTGACCGCAGCCTCTTTAGATGAATTTTCTCGAGCCAATAGGACACAATCCATGTCCACATCATTTCTGACTTGCCCATGTGGCTCGTTTTTCCTGTAGACACCTGTAACATAGAGTTTCACAAAATGGCTGCGGAAAGTTGCAGCAGCTGTGGAAAGTGGCAAGATTCCGCAGCTAGATGAGAAAAATCTAAATCAAACAGCAGACACAAAAATATAATTAAAAACCATGTTAGATGCTCTTTTGCAATTAATATACAATGATATTGACAACTTGGAAGGTTCAGGTGGATGAAAAAGGTCTAGAAAGATGTATGGAAAAGATGCAGATTTGAGACTCAACACATGTATGGGCCTCTTTCCTTTGTCTTGTACCTGCACTGTTGATGAAGGAAGAGAGACCCCTTTCACCCCGGGTGGAGATAATACTCGCTTGGCTGCTGCAAATAACCTTCTAGTGCCCCTCTGATAGGTGACAAACACCGGCACACTAGAGGTCTGTGTCTCATGACCCTCCTGAAGATATGAAGGTTCAACTGTCTCATGAAAAGCTTCCGAAGGCACCTGAGGAGTTGTGAAGAAATCATGAGAAATGAAATCTTCCCATGAAATACCCTGCAAACCAAGCTGATGCATAACTATAATTTTGATGAGTGAAAAATGATAGATACTGTTATACTACTGCTCAGGAGTTTTATTCTGCACCAGGGTGGTCATCTTCTCAATATTTCGGCACATGAAGTAGGGGAGGTTCATCATTCTCACCCTGGTAAAATGCATCAGCAATCTGATGTGATAGGCATATAAGCGAGAAAACCGGCCCTCACAACTGAAATATTTTATTATAAGTTTCATCAAAGGAGCATATGAATCTTTCAAGTACCGAAAGGGAAAAAATCTACTGAGTTGTCTGAAAAAACCAAGCTTGATGTATGGCTCATAGTTTTCCCTGTCAAATTGCTGCCTTTTATTCCATTGCTCTCCAACATTTGGAATACCGGTTGCTAGAGAGATAGACTCAGGTGTCAAGGTGAATGTCACACCTGCAAGAGTGACTTGGCCATTATGTAAATGAAGCACAAAAAATCTAGCAACTCATAATGGTACTGAACTCTAGCAACCACCTCACAAAACTAATAACGAGACTGCTGTTGAAAACATGTAATAGCAAGAGGGTAGGCCTGCAGCTCAGCAAGTGAAATAGGCTCTTCCCTCACATGTCTACCACTCTTGTGAGGTCTCCTTGGTGCATGCAATTCGGTTGTAGAGTCACTGTCTCGGTCATAAGAGGAATCCGTCTCCATGTTTGCCAAAGTTTTTGTTGTATTAGATGAGTATGAAGAGTTTATGTGTCTTTGGTTTTTCGCTACCAAATGTATGAAAATGTGTGAGGGACTATGGAGGGAGAGGGTAAGGGGAATGTTCGGGAATATTGCCAATTGGAATTTGGGGGATTGAAGGGTTTTAGGGACAGTCTCTAGGCTTTTGGGATAGCAATTAGGGTTTGGGAATTTTGTAGCTAGGACTTGGGATAGTGGGAATATGGGATAGGGGTAGATGATTTAGAGATATGGGGAATAGGGAGAAGGGTTGATGAAACTAGAAAAAAAGTGAAGGAATAAAAGATGAGGGAGTGATGACCCAAAAACCAATTTACAAACCCTAGGCTATCATGTCTTGAGTAAGGAAGTAGGGTTTGAAACTTTTTAATTAAATCCTCATAAAAATCATAAGACACACATTTATGGCATTGGAGGGATTGCTTGACTTACTTTGGAACGAAGGCAGCTGAGAAAATTTGAGTTTTTAATGAAATTGTGGTTAAAACAGCTGGCAAATCTATGCGTCGCGCCGGTCTTATGCATCGTGCCTGTGTTTTTTTACCACTGTGGAGGCCGACCCAATGTGTCGCGCCAGCTCTATGCGCCGCGCCTCTCAGCCAATGCATCGCGCCACTGAGACTTGCACAATTTTGTTGTGATTTTGCTCCCTCTTTTCAACACGGCCCTTTCTTGCTCATTCTCTCTTCTTGGAATTAAAATGAGCCCTTTGAACATGGAAAAGGACTTATATACCAAAGGCTTTAATTTTCCACTCCAAAAACCCACTTTATAATGTTTACCTTTGACACTTTCTTTTCAAACTCTGTTTTAGGCAATTTGCTTCATTTTGCCTCTGATTAACTGAATGACTTGCTTTTGTTTGCCTTGCAGGGGATGGATTTGCTGGAGCTTGACAAGGTGACCAGGGTTGCCATTGAAATTACATTAAATTTATACATAGAAAGATAAAATACTCTATTTTTCTTCAAAATAGAGTTTTGAGGAAAAATACATTTCTAGGCATATGATGATGAAATTTTTAGTACTGAAACTTTATTCAAACTCCTCATGTGCCTGCTGACCATTATTGGACATTTTAAAAACTTTATTGATGAAACCCTAGACCTAATGGGACTGAAAACCTAAAGAATGACTCTTGCAAATTTAAGGACAAAAAGTGAGTGCAGATGATCTTGATGAAAGGAAATGGGTCAGCAGGTAAAGGACATGAGGGAAAATGTAGAAAAAGCCACTACTGTCAAATGATCCATGCTCCTAATGGAATGCAACTGACGAGCAAGACACCTAATATGCAATGCAACAAGAGAATTTTGATCACTGACGGAGGGATGAAGATACTGACACTAACACCCTTAACGGGGTTGAAGTTTCCATTGAGGCAATACCGGCTATAATCTAACCCAAAGACCTATATCCAGCTGGAAGCAACACCGATGGTGAAGATTGAGCAGGGTCTGGATGGATGTCTTCTGGGAAAAGGTGGTATTCTTCATCAGAAACTGGAATGCTCTCACTGCCGTTAGGACTAGACGAGTCCATGTCTGAATCCACCGTAAGATCTTGAAAGAGAGTACAGGGGCTAGGAGGTATGATAGTAGCCAAAAATGGTGAACCCGATGTGAGAGGGGGAAAATTTTCCCCAACCCCAAACCCAAACCAAGCGTTGGAAAGAGGCCAATGGAACTCAACTAGTTCTCCAAAGGGGTACTCTGACGGGATGACAGGCTTCTCAAGCTCGGAAGACCTAGAAGTATGCGAAGTTTCAAATGAATCGTCCATATAAGGACTACCAGTAGATGAAACGAATGGTTCCACCACTGTGACTGTAGCACACAAAAAAAGGGGGAAAAAGATCAATGAAGAATCTTGGATCAAAACCAAGGCAAACAAAAAACAGGCCAAGTAATTAAACTTTAAAGGGCATGTAATCGTGGGTAATTTATTTTACCAAATTGAAATCAAACATTCGTTGTTTCATGTTTCAAGAGTCAAGAAACAGTCAAAAGATGACTCTAGTCTCTTTCAGTTTGAAAAGAGTGCGAAAGGGCAAGTGCTTTATGATCTTTTCAAATTTATGGAGTAAGTAAAGACCAAAAATGACTGCTTAGGTAGTCTAGGTAGAAGGGTGTACCAGGTTCCAGTGAACTGCCATATACACCTTGGTTATAAAATGAAAGAAAAATCAACCAAGGACTTGACGTACGTGCAGGTAGTCTCCCCAAATGTTTTTTTCAGTGTATCATGGTTACAAGGTGGCAGACTCGGCTTCCTACGGATAAAAGGATTGCAACCTAGAGGGGTCTCCCTTTATATACTCAACGGTACGGGGAGCACGAGTCTGTACTAGCGTTGTCTGGAGCTAGATGGTGAGTGACAGCTGCTAGGTTTAAAGACGCCGAAATACGTCTCTAACTTAGACCGCTAAATATTGTGTTAGGTTGCAATGTTGCCTTAGGTTAATTGAATAAATTTTAAGTTGATCTTGTATTTATGTTTTAATTCCAAGGTCTTGCCGAATGTTGAATCTCACGAATCCCTAAATGCAAGCTATATGCCATAAAATACCACTTCGTTAAATGAAGAGCTATCTATGAGAAAGTTAAGAGGTTTCCAAACGAAAACAAATAATGAGAACACAGGGAAGCATCCACTACAACACCTAATGCAAGCTAATGCAAATGAGTAATCTTTTCTAGAATGCCCAATACTAGTTATGCGAAATATTTTCCAATTCCACAATGCAAACAAGAATGCAAGCAAAGAAATATATTTTTGATTTTTCAATGTAATAGAGCAAAGAGTGCACTAAATGACATGAAAAATAAACCTTCACACTAGTTCGAGAATTTCAATGCAAGAGTCGAGACGAAACAATCAAATCAACTCAAAAGCAATCAAACACAAACTCAAACCAATGTTGCAATCTCTCAAATCGAAGAAAGATGTCAAAACAGACCCATACAAGCAATGTGAGCTATGCTTGGAGTGACAAGAAGCAAAACTGAATGAAAGAGACATGACTCATTCCATCAAATGCAATCACTCAAAACAGATCCAGGGAGCTGAATGCAATCAAGCAAATAATGAAGGTGGCTATGAAGCAAAGACCAAATCTCCTACAGGAGGCTCAGCATACCCAAGCACTAGAAAACCCTAAAGCTATGATGCTGAAACAAATGGACAAACAACAGAAGGAAGAAGGTTGTTCACAGTCACAAACAAATTCAAAGCACTAAAATCTAGTCAAGAAAACACCCAGAAAAGGAAACATTGAACAAAAATTCCAAAACAGGGGAAACCCTAGCAACTACAGGAAATGGCGTGACTGTATGGCTATAATCTGTGCCAGACAGGGGATGGCGTGGGTGATAAATTGCCAACATGCGCTAGTGGGCGCGGCTGTCAGGCTGGAAACCGCGCCAATCAAGCCAACCATAAAAAGATGAAAATTTTGGAAAAAAAAGGTCAAACTGATCTTCTGGGGCTGAACAGGGGTCTTAGACTCAGCAAAGATAATTAGAAAAGCAAGCTAAACAAGCCAAGATCAAGAAGATGACCTAATGGACGAAAGACAAACTCACACTAATCCCCAGCGGAGTCACCAATTTGTTGGTGAGGTAAATCCCCTCTGCAAACAGAGGCGATCCCACTAGCCCTAGAGTGGGTCTAGCCACAAAGAAGACACGCTATGACATCAATTCTTAGCTCACAAATGGACAAAGACTTGATAGGTAACTCATCGGAAGTCCTACATTGTTGTGTCGTCCGGAAGAATGGCTACCTCTCGCTCCTGTTCGACAGATCATGATCCGATCATTCTCACGCCTAGATACCTGCACATAGACAAGAAGCAAAGACGATACACAACATACTATTCACATCTGTAGATATTAGTCAGTCGAAGAAGACTAAATCCAATGTGTCAAATATACATAACACAAGATAGAATCAAGATCATAGTCGAGTATATTAATTTAATTAAGGAAGAGTACAACCAGGCTTCGACGTTGCGATCTCCTCCAGCAGGGTTCCAACAGAGCATGTCTCACAAAGCTCGTCGGGGAATTAAAACAGGGCTCTCTCTACGGGATCCTCCTTGGTTCAACCTTCTCTATAGCGATTACTCAGCTATAGTGTCTCTTCTCCGAGTTCAGCTTCTTGGCTATATGTTCAACTCTAGCTTTTGTAAAGGGAGAAGGCTAGTTTATATAGAGGGAGAAGGAGAGGTTAGGATCCCTATAATCATGAGGGGAGTCCTATCCTCCAAGAATGTTCCATCAACCATTTCCTAAAGGAAGATATCCATGGCTTATCAGGTTTAACCACTTGCAATGAGTCATTTCGGAGGTGGTTAAAGGAAACTTCCGCCTCCAATTTGTTAAAAAACATTCCCAAAAAGGCTGGAGTGGGTACAACAAAGAGACAAAGCACCAGCTGGTGCGGCCTCTAGTGTACATCCTCCACATTAGCGCGAGGGGTGAACTGGCTACCCACGCCAATGCCAAAACATAGGTTTCTGTGGGCTTTCTGAGGAAATTTTCAACAGGAGAGATCATGTCCTTATGCAGGAGGATGCAAAGAAGGTATTTGCAGAGTATGACACTTCTCACAAGTCACAAGAAAGACCCTCCGATATGCGGGGCGATGGATTGTAGGGATGGTGACAAAATGCTGTGTAACAAGCACAAAACTATAAAAAAAGAAAAGAAAATACAAAGCTTCATGCAGGAGGATTTTGAGGGGTAGTTGGTGGCCCTGCAAAGAAACTTCCATGGTTGTGCACATGGTAGTCGATGTGCTCGATCTGGATTTCCAGTGTCGTAGAGGTGGTCGTGGGAACGCCACAGCTGACAGCGTAGACTCTCCAAAGCATCTAGAGTTTCATTTTGCATATGGTGAATGTCATTAATGCAATCAATTAACTCATTATGTTCTTCATACCTATGTTACTGCATGTTGTCCACATTGAGTTGAATCTATTGCAATTGGATTGAAATCACATCCAGGTTGACTGGAGCGTCGACCTGACCAGGCGACCTGGATGGAGAGATCACCATGGCAACCAGGGAGTGTTGACTCTCAGTGGACTCTGAATCTGAGCTCAAGTCCTCGGTTGGCCTTCGCTCTTCCATTCCACACCTGAGACCGCCTCTGCATGTCCGACCACGTTGTCGTGGCATATACCTGCCCTTATCAAGCCTTGCTTCTTCCCCGCTAGAATTTCGGTCACTTACGCATAGTGCTTCCCTCTGAATTGGAGTGAAATAGCTCAGACTTGTTCCCCCCGTCCAACCACTAGCAATCTTTGACGCGCAAGATTATACCACTATCCGGAAGATCAAGTCCCCACTTCTTCCAATGGCAGAGAGGAACCTCCACCTACGCATGCACCAGACCGACGTTGGACCATAGTGACCTTTGAGCCCACACCAACACCGCTCCCTAGTCTCCTCCACTACCACCACAGACCTCTTCCTCGTTGTGAACCAAGAATTCCACAGTAGGCACGACCAATTGGACTCCTTCCTCACCTCTAGCCCAACCACAATCACCTCCTTTACAACACTCTTCTCCTCGAACACCAAGCTACCATGATCCCATGGGAATTTGCGCGACCTTCCCTAGCTCCCTGCCTCCCTCTCCTACCAAAATGCACCCTGCATTCAAGACTCAAGTCATAGCTTGAGTTCCAAATTTTCTTCACAGGGTGAGACATCCCAACAAAATTTGACCATCACCCATAGTTGCACTATAAAATTTGCCTTGTCCAAATTCTTGATAAGCTTTAGACTCCCACCATGCCTCTTCTCTTCCCAAGACGCCATAAATACCTTCATGCGAGGTTGATTGATTCTACTTGATGGCGCGTGGTGACATGCGTGTCCTTCCTGCGCATACCACCACCACTTGGCTCCTTGATGAGACACCCCTATCGGGGAAGACAAGGTATGATGATTACTACAACAACTCAAGCTAAATATTCAAATGGTTTACGATATGAAAAGATGACAAATATAACAAGGGTGACAATAAGAATAGTAGAAGAAAATAGTTTTAGGTTGATCACAATGAAGATTATTTGTAATTGAAAACATTCTTATTATTCACATTTTCTATCATTCAACACTATTATTCTCACTTCCCATTCAAAATTTTTATTTCATATTTTTTCATCATTAAACTTATTAACAATATTTATCATCTCAACAAACTGAGGTAATTAAGAAAATTTAAAATTAAAATGACGAGGTTAATCTTAGACATATTTAGAATTTTTAATATGATTATATTAATATTAGATATATTTACATTATTGATAAAAAATTTCATATCTTCGACAAATTTTCCTTGGCCGCACATGATTGAAACCAACCTAGATCCATCTTAACTCTGGATCTATCAAGCGTTGAGAGGGATCAAATCTCTCGAGGTGAAAACCTTTCCTCAAGTTTTTCACTCTAAAAAGAGGTTTGCACCTCGAGATATTTGATCCCTCTCGGTGCTTGATAGATCCAGAGTTAGTATGGATCTAGGCTGGTCATATCAGAAGGTCGACCCCTGCATTAGTTGGCGTAGTTTCTTGGGACAACCCCCTCTGTAATAATCATAATAGAAGTGCCACCCCATTCGTTTGGAGTGTTTCTTGATGACTCCTGCATCCCACTACAGTTTCGGACATTCACTGGCAACAAGCCACCACAACAAAATGCAATGTTTTACACCTTCCACCTCTTCTAACTTAGAACACCTAAACACCCCTAGGTGTTAAAGCTTTGTCAGCTTCCCCAATCCCCATATATTCTTCAACTTCACACATCAAGGTGCATTCAAGTCACTCAAAGACACCAATGTTTCAATACATGGCAACTCCTCCAATTCTATGCAATCACTAATGCTCAGCACATGAAGTTTTGCAAGACCATAAATCTTATCCATTTTCCTCAAACTATGACAACCATCCAATATCAAATCCATGAGTCTATTTTGAAATGTTTCAACCTCCACCAGACTATTACAGCTTCATATGGAAAGGTATTAAAGGTTGAAGCAAATACCTTCATCAAATGATACATCTTATATCTCTGTTCCACAGAGAACTAAGTCTTGGAGCTGCGGAAGTATGCAGTGGTCAATGGAAGACTCCAAATCATTATTTGTTTCTCTTTTTCCTTTGACCTCCTCCTTCAATGATAGTTCTTGTATCAATGGACAATCTGGTATCCTCAACTTAGTCAACAGAGTCAATTGTCCAAGTGAAACGAAAAATAGTTCAATTCCCTGCAGTGCTCTATTCTCAATTTCTTCAAGTTCCTCAAGTCACCTAGCAAAGCTGACAAACATTTCAATTCCTTACATTCATAGAGCCACATTTCCTTCAAGCTATGTCTATCCCATAGTGAAGGTGGTAGCATGTCCAAAAAATGGCCTACTGTCATAACTTCCAAATCAGGTAGCTCTCCAATTTCACTTGGAAATTCTTTTAAATTTGTACCTCTCAAATATAATCTTTGAAGTGACACCTAATGTACCACTTGCAGAGGGAATACTTAAATTTACATACATAAACTAATATTTTTGTACACAAGTGCGCTTATATTTTCTAGTGTTTCACTTGGCATGGTAAAATTGGTTGAATCTTTATTAATTTGAAAAATGAATCTGGAAGTCTCTCTAGAGCATTGCAGTAAGACAGGTTGGTGTGGTGGAGGTTGGTTAAATTACCAAGGGAATCTAGTAGTCTTTTCAAACTGGAGTACTCAAACAACACGTCGGTGTAGGCTGGTTAAATGACCAAGTGAATCTGGCAGCCTCTTCAAAGCGCTGCATGAGTACAAGTTGATCCATTGGAGGTTGGTTAACATACCAAAGAGCTTTGGAAGTGATTTCATTTCTGAGAAGTATTCCAACACTAAGGCCTTTAATGATTGCAGAAGGAAAAATTATTATGGAAATTGTGTAGCAGTGGCCTTCTCTTCTATAAAATCATAAGGTGAATCACGATCCGTTCTAGCTACGTCATTTTCCCTAAGGAATTTGTAATGCTTGAGAGGGGAGCTTCCACCTCCAACTCCCACAACTCTAAAGGTACCTACAACCGAAGTGTTTCAACTTTCAACTCTAAGAAGAAATATAAATGGATTATCATTCTGAATGAAAGAAACCCTTAGAACATACAAGTGATAAACTTTGGTAAAATATCAATAGCTAATAAACACAATGTATAATTCAAAAAATCATAATTTACATGTCATTCCTTTCCCCACAATGTTTTTAATTTACTTCCTCACACTTGTAGAACCCTTAAGTTCTTCAACAAAATCCAAGAATATAGGGAATATTAGGGACAGTACTTTGAATGCATCCATACAAGATTTGGGAACAACACCTTTGTCTAAATGCATTTCACAAGAACATCTCTGATAGTACAAATTCCTCATACAAATATCAATACCATGAAATGGATAATGCTTACTACACAACATATTGGAAACATTCATCAGACAGTTCCCGAACAGTTCCCTACTTCTTTGGCACCAAGGCATTACTAAGATTTAATCAGTCATTCTAATTCCACGCACTTCATTTATTACCTATTCACTCTTGAAAAACAACGATGAATTTAGAAATTATACAAAGATTCCTATAGAGTAATTTTATTTTTATAGAATTTTGAAAGATTCAGTACTTACCAACAACCATTGCAACAAATCATAATTTTTTTCTGTAGGACACTAATGACGACGCAACAATCTCTCTTCCCATATCTTGCAGGTGATCGTGCATTATTATTGTGTTATAACTATTCACCTCTACGAGACATTTGTTATCTAGATTATGAAATCCCAACAAAATGTTTGCACCTGATCCATCGCAAATTTTGATGACCCTATTCCTGTCTTCTCCTATGAAAAATCAAGAAATATCTAAGAATATATGTCGGTCCTCCATATCCAATGCATCGCAACTGATTTGAAGCCTTTTCTTTATCTCCTCGGGAAGTATGTGTTGAATTTTATCCATACGGGCTTCCCAGTAAGATGCATTTTCTCCATTGAGAATTGCCCCAAATACCTTTAAAGATAAAGGCAATCCACCAGAGGATTTTATGAATTTTATTGCCAAAGATTCAAACTCTGGGAGTGGATCTGCCTGGTTGAAGGAATACAAACAGAAAAGTTCAAGAGAATGTTCTGAACTAAGATCATTTAGGTTATGTATTGACGACTCTTCAACTCCTAACCTTTTGAGAACATCTTGTCTCCTATATGTAATCAATATTAAGCAATCGGAGTGGAGTACAATTCGACCTAGCAAAATTTCATCAACCTGATCCACCTTATCTATATCATCTAAAATTACTAAGACTCATGACAGTGAAAACACTTAATGTTGGAAAATTCTTTCTTGTCCTCTTCGCCTTGAGACTTATTTCCCTGGGATTTCTTTCCTTTGTTGATTAATGCAAAGTCCTCTTCTTTGGAAGAGTTCACGTCTTTGGTATTTCTCCTAATCTCTTCCTACACCAAGTGGGACCATAATCGCTCCCACTATGTAACTTCTCCCTCCCATTTACTAAACCTTGGTAGTTGTGCCAGCTCTTGGGAAGGCCTAGAAGTGCTAGGTTCACCATATAATCCTTGGCAACAGTAACACCAACACTTCTAAGCTCATCTCAACATTGACTGAACTTCATCAAGTATTTTGGTATTGTGTCCTCCTCCTCCATCTTTATTTTTCTGAGCTCATCCTTTAGCGTCATCTTCATGTGGTCATTGTTATTTTGAAAAAATTATGTTAAGGCCTTCCACATAGCCTATGGATTTTCCTTTGCATGGAGGTTCAATACAATATGATCTCAAACTCCTTATAACATAATCATTCTCACCTTTGCTACATTTGTCTTCTATGCATCAAGATTTTGAGAATCTGCTTAGAAGCTCATCCATATAGATTCAACTGATCTTGTAATATATGCCAAAACAAAATACTTGAATCTATTCTACAAATTGTGGAAACCAATTACGATCGCACAATCACATGAACAAGAAAGAGAAAGAATTTCAATCATACAACACAAATATGTATCTGGGGAAAGCCTCAACTAAAAACCCTGCTATCTGTATATTTCATTAAGTCAAGAATATGAAACAATACAATGCTTCTCTCGGGCTTGAGAGTTGTCTGCACTATCTCTGACGGTCTCACACTAATCCCAACAAGTTTGTTCCAATACTTAACCAAAAACTTGTCTTTGGGTTGCTCATCCTTGCTTATGCATTCCTGAGGGAATTGAGCCCCTATTAATTATGAAATTCCAACTAATTAATTTCGCAATACATCAAAGGCGTCCTGCTAAATCCACGCACCACATGTAGATTTTTTTAATTATAAAATTGATAGTACACTTCCCTTTAATTCCAATCTCGACTGGGTAACTCTTAGAACTGACATGCAACAACTATTATAGCGAATTATCAGTTATCTAATTGATCACTGCATGTGGATTAATTCATATTTAATTCACTAGACCTCTCACTAGCTCATCCATCAGTTATAACTAGTTGAAGTGATTTTAACTCAAATAAACTGAGTTAACTAATTACAACTCGAAATAAACTCAATCAGGGCTCCTAAAATGTAGGAGACACTCTACATGTCTTTAGTTTGACCCCAAAATCGAATTGCCTGAGCTAACTAAGTCTTCCTAACTCAATTAACTCATACAAGTTCTCATGTGATGTGGAATTACAATTTCCTTCTAATTTAATTAAGGGAAAATTAAACTAGAACTCCTTTTGATGCCATTTTCAATTATTTTTGTTGTCATTTTCAATAGGAGTACTCATGTTGAATACTTTTGATGGACACTGCTACACGAAAAATGATAAATACATGAAAAAACATGATTGCAATCACATTTCTCATGTATTTCTCATTTTTCGTGTAGCAGGGTCCATCGAATGTATGCATCATGGGTACTCGGATGAGGAATAAAATGTTGCATCCAACTAGTATTGCCGCTCGGAATTTGAGTAAACCTATAGGGATATAAGTTGAAAATACAAGTTGAACAAATAGTATTTTCTTTTTTCCCTCTCAAATTTGATGATGTAATCTAATCTTATTTTATTATTTTTACTATTGTTTTATAATTTCTTTAAGAGACCAATTTTAGACGTCAAAATTCCCCTAATGTGTATATCCACTTGGAGGTGGAAGAAATACTCAAAAGCATGTGTGCATTATAAGAATGTGCATGCATATTAGGAATTTGCACATGCATTATAAAGAACATATGTGTGCCCTAGAATGCAAGCGTAATTTATAATGCATGGATATTCCTTTTGTTTGGATATTTTTGAGACGGATTGAAAAATTTAAAATACATGTTCGTGGACTTAGTTGCTTCATAGTTAGGTTCAAAACTGAAAACCTAGTCGTTTTTGTTTGAAATACATCAAGACTTTCAATTTTCTAAATGGCTCGTAGTATCTCTAATTTTCACATTAATTTTGTATATATATATATATATATATATATATATATATAATGAAATTGCATATCATTAACGAGGCCATAATTTCGCTTAGAAAACAATGGAAATTCCAACATGATTTTGACAAAATCTGATAGAAATTTTTGGAAATCCGGGTTACAACAATCAAGATTCAATATTTTGGATGTCCCAAGGATCTTTGATGGTGTTGAATCCATTTTCAATTAAAAAAAATGATTCAAACACTCCAAGGATTGGATTTCTTGTAAAATTTCTTGCCAGATTCTAGTGAGAATTTTAGCATCCGGGCAAAATTGTGGCCTCCTTAGACAATGCCTTTCGAAAATGCATTCATATCTTATTATTTTTATATCTTTTTCTCACCTAATCGGGTTTTTTTTTTAATTTATGTATTGCACTAGCATATACTAGGGTTTAGTTTGATTATAATAAGACCCTCACATCCAACACTAACTCATGGACTTGTAATATCAGAGATAAAATAACTTTCATAATTTTTTTCAAAAATGTGAATCTGACATTGTGAATTTCAATAAAATATATATAAACAAGAACAATAGGTTCCCTACAATTGTATAAATATTTTGAAGGAAATTTCATTAATTATTTACTCAAAACATGCACTAAAATGAACACATGCATGCTATTTTGCATGAAAAATTAACATATCACTATTAAAAAACTCATATTTCACATAGTCGCATAGAAATCCCATAAAGAAAAATTATATACTAAAAAAACTAATACAATCTCTTATATTTCATCTTTTTACCCTACGTTCAAATTCATTGTGTAATACCTCACATCAATTTCTTATATTTCATCTTTTTACTCTATGTTCAAATTCATTGTGTAATACCTCACATCATTTGCACAAGTTAACGAATTATTTATTTTTCTATGTGTGCATTGCCACTAACTTGTCATGAAAGGCCGTTATTAACTTGCACTAACTTGTCATGAGAGACCGTTATTAACTTGCACTCACTCTTTCCCAGTGCTTGCTTTATATCCATGTAGTAATGTACATGAAAGATTATAACACAATATGTGTTATTTTCTCAAATTTGTACTAGATTATTTTCTAAATTTTAATTTTTTTCAAATAATTTTGTAATTCATTAATTTTTAAAAATTTTAAAACAATTGATTTGCTATCAATATAGCAATGTCCATAAATTATTATAATATAATGCTCTATTTTCCCAAATTTGTAATAAATTATTATCTAAATTTTGATTTTTTTTCAAATAATTTTTAGTGTAATTAATTAATTTTAAAACAGTTGCATTTATATTAATGTAGAAATGTCCATAAAAATAAAATTATAATATAATATGTGTTATTTTCTTATTTTGTACTTAATTATTATTTAAATTTTATTTTATTTTTCAAATAATTTTCTTGTAATTCATTAAATTAATAAAATAAAAAACAACTTTACAAACTCTGATTTTAATTTCAAATTTTAATAATATAATAAATATCAATTATAAATCATTTTCTATTCCTTTAAAACTATTTGTGAAGGTTTGAAAAAAAAAAAAACTTCACATTAAATCAATATTTGTTTATGAGAGATCATATACAGAAAAATCTATTCTTCAATCTATATGTTGTAATATTCTTAATATCACCCAATTACATAATGCGGAAACTCCATACATTTAAAATTATTATTTATAAAAATCTCATGAGTTTAAAAATCTCATTTTCAATCTATATTGTGTAATATTCTTAATATCACTAAAATTATATAATCTTGGAAAACTATTTAAAATTATTATTTATAAAATTCTTGTGGAAAGAATAATATGTCTATTTTTATTTTTATGATATGACACCAATTTCTTTTTGGGATATTACAAACTTATTTTGCAATTGTAAAAAGGATTTTTATTTTTATGATATGACACTAATTTTTTTGGGATATTACAAATTTATTTTGCAATTGTAAAAAAGATTTTGAATGGACAATTTTTTTTTCATTTATGTATAATTTAAATTTAAAAATATATAGATACATATATAATATTTAAAATATGAAAAATATTAAATATTATACTTAAAAATATTTAAATTTTAAAATATAAAATTAATATTAATAATTTGAATTTGGAAAAATGATTATCACAAATTCAAAATATCTTAAAATAATATTATTAATTTAAATTTAACAAAATTTATGATAAATTATATAATATATAATAAAGCATCTTTTAAATTTTCATTAACTAAATAAAAACATAAATATATTCAACAGAAAGACTAGTCACTTTACAACAATGTAATGTTTAATACATTAATAAAGCCATAATACAGACAAATATAACCATTATAATGCTTCACATTTATATTTCACAATGATGTTGTAAGGGAGAAACCCTGGAAAAAAATAGTTGAAACCGCTCTCAAAAATCATATTCGAAATGCCCCAGACGTTGGCAGAGTTGCTCCACTACTCCTGCATCCCAGTGTAGTTTCAGACATCCTTGGGCATAAAGTAACGGCAACGATGTACAATGTTGGATACCTTCCAACTCTTCTAACTCAGAACACCCATCAACCAATAGAACTTCAAGCATTGTTAGCTGCCCCAAACCCCATATTCTCTTCAACTTCACACATCTACTAATGCACAATTCCCTCAGAGATATCAATGTTGCAATACATGAAAACTCCAATTCTATGAAATCACTGGTGTCCAGCACATGAAGTTTTTCAGGCCCATAAATCTTATCCATTTTTCTCAAACTATGACAACAAATCAATCGCAAAGTTACAAGTTTATTCGGCAATGTTCCAAGCTCCACCACACTATTACAACAATCGATGATAAGCATTTGAAGGTTGAAGCAAACACCTTCAACAAATGATACCTCAGATGTCCCTGTTCCACTGAGATCTAAAATTTGGAGCCGCAGAAGTATGCAGTGGTCAATGGGAGACTTGAAATCACTCAATGTTTCTCCTTCTCCTCTGACCTCCTCCTTAAACGGTAGTTCACGTATCAACGGAAAATCTTCTACCTTCAACTCAGTCAACTAAGTCAACCGTCCAAGAGAATCTAGCAAACATTGCAATTCCTTGCAGTGTTATATTATCAATTTCTTCAAGTTCATTATGTCACCCAAAGAAGCTGACAAACATTTCAATTATGTACATTTGTAGAGCTACAATTTATTCAAGCTCTTTAAGGAACATAGTGAAGATGGCGGCATTTCCAGCGAAAGGCCTACCTCCAAAACTTCCAAATCATGTAGGGGAGGGAGGCCAGTAGTTACGTTGCCTCCCTACATGGCTGATTTTTAACACATGGCGAGAAAAATTGGCAGTACAACCACCTGCCATCACATGCCTCCACATGGTCTCGCCCGCGTCATGGGCCCAACTTTCCATTTACCTGCCATTTACCTATCTCCTCACATAGATTAGGGTTAGCTCATTTTACCTTCGTTCATTTCTTTCTGGGCCTGATACTCATTCATTTATGTCTGCCAGTTTTTGTCTACAGTGCTTTCCACTGTTGTGAGTGATGGGGGGATTTTGAGTTAGTGCTTCGCTGGTGGTTGTCTATTACGCCTGCAATTGTGGTTAGGTGAGGGAGGGTTTATTGAGTGTTATAGCATGTTCGTTAGCTGCTGCAGGGTGTTTTTCGGATGTTGAGGTGTGTTGTTCGGCTGCTGAGGTGTAAGGTTTTCTGTCATTGAAGCATATTCCACCGAACGCCGATATTTTTGCTCCAAATGTAGCTTGTTTAACCTTATTCAACCCGATGTTGGACACCATGGTTGGCTCATTGCAGTAGTCGTTTGGAGCTTGGTATTAGGGAACCATGGTAGGATTCTTCATCCTGCCAGCCATGTCTGCAATTGTGTTATTCAACACATTTATTTGCTCGGTATTCACACCATTCGTCTTGTGTTAATATCTAGCGTTTGTGCTAAATTTGCTTAATTATTTAATATTTCTGTCAATTCCAGTTTTTTTGTTATGTTCTATTTGCCTTGGTCTACTTTTGGTGCCTTCTGTAGTGCCTTTTGTGGCTCGAATGGCTTATTCGGTGCCTTCGGTCATTGGAATAGCTGGCTTTTGTGCTAAATTTTCTTAATTATTTGTTATTTATGTCAATTCTAGTTCTGTTATGTTTTGTTTGCCTTGGTATGCTTTTGGTGCCTTATGTGCGTTTTGTGGTTCGAATAGCTTAATTGGTGCCTTCGGTGGCTGGAATAGTTGGCTTTTGTGCTAAATTTTCTTAATTATTTGTTATTTCTGTCAATTCCAATTCTGTTGTTATGTTTTGTTTTCCTTAGTTTGCTTTTGGGTCCTTCTATGGTGCCTTTTGTGGCTTGAGTGGCTTAATTGGTGGCTTTGGTGGCTGGAATAGCTTAATTGGTGCCTTCGGTGGCTAGAATGGCTTAATTGGTGCCTTCTCTGGCTTCTATGGCTAAATTTTCTTAATTGGTTTGCTTTTGGTGCTGTATGTGGAGTATATGTGGCTGGAATGGCTTAATGTGTGCCTTCTATGGTTGGAATGGCTTAATAGGTACTTTTTGTGGCTTCTGTGGCTAAATTTTCTTAATTGGCTTGCCTTGGTTTTCCTTTGGTGCCTTCTGTGGAGTATCTGTGGCTATTTGTGGCTGGAATGGCTTAATTAGTGCCTTATGTGTCTGGAATGGATTATTTGGTGCCTTCTTTGGCTTCTGTGGCTAAATTTTCTTAATGGGTTTTCCTTGGTTTGCTTTTAGTGCCTTTTGTGGAGTATTTGTGGCTGGAATGCCTTAATTGGTGTCTTGTGTGGTTGGAATGGCTTAATTGGTGCCTTCTATGGCTTCTGTGGCTAAATTTTCTTAATGGGTTTTCCCTGGTTTGCTTTTGGTACCTTCTGTGGAGTATCTATGGTTAATAGAGGCTTAATTGGTGCATTTTGTGGTTGTAATGGCTTATTTGATGCCTTTGGTGGCTGGAATGGCTTAATTTTTGTGCTTAATTGGTTCTCTATTACTGCAAATGCCTTCTGTGTTTTTTCCTTTTTCCTTCTGTAGCTTAATAAAATTCCATTTATATTTTTTTCGTCTGAGCTTGTGGGCAACAATTATGCAGTCTTCTGCTTAGCAATTAATGCACAATGCAGCTACTATATATGAAAATTGGTTTAATCCGATGATTGAAATTTATTTTTTTCACTGTAATGACTTGAAATTGAGCGTTTAACGTGAAATAGAGGGTTTAATTGGTTTTGTGGCTTAATTCAATGGCTTAATTTTATGGCTTATTTCGATGGATTATTTCGATGGCTTATTATGTGGCTTAATTCGATGATTTCAATTTATTTGATTCACTATAATGACTTTAAATTGAGGGTATAAATTGAAATATACGGTTTAATTGGTTATGTAGCTTATGTGGATTAATTGGTTATGTTTCTTAATTCGGCTTAATTCTTTGTCTTAATTCGATGGCTTAATTTTGTGGCTTAATTCTGTGATTGAAATTGAGGGTTTAATTGGTTTTGTGTCTTAATTCGATGGCTTAATTTTGTGTCTTAATTCGATATCTTAACTCTGTGGCTTAATTCGATGATTGAAATTTATTTGTTTCACTATAATAACTTGAAATTGAGGGTTTACCTTGAAATAAAATCTTTAATTGGTTCAGTGGCTTCTGTGGATTAATTGGTTATATGGCTTAATTTGATGGCTTAATCATGTGTCTTAATTTGATGGCTTAATTTTGTGGCTTAATTCGATGATTGAAATCACCCAAAAGGGACTATTTATTAAGTTACTTTCTCACTAGCCTCCTTCCTTTTCATAGATTGACTGTGGTTGGATAAAATCACTAATATAATCTAGCTCTTCTCTGCACCTCTTTCCCAGTGGTTAGTTATCCCTACAGTTATATAGACTAATTAGTAAGCATAGTTTGTAAGTGTTACTTAGATAGAACTTCTATTTATACTTGTAGTTATAGGTTAGTTTGGATATGTAGTGGGGAGCTTTTATTTGGACTTGTTGATATTCTTAAAGGAAGAATCTTTGTTGTAAGATGTGTCTTTGATTTATATATCCTTAGGGTCTTTCCTAGACATAGATAAATGAGAGTTAGATAAATGATAGTTACTAAGAGTGAGGTGTGGGAGGTTGAAACTATTTAGATAATATTTGTTATAAGACCTGTCTTTACTGTTGGATACAGGTTTTGTATCTCTGTGCGATGGCTAAATTATATGGCTTATTCCTTATCTTGAGTTGTTAAGATAGATAGAAGAATTAAACTACAATTTATAAGTAGAAAAACCGATGGTCGAGGGTTTAACTATACAGTGTTAAATTTCCATACAGTTTCTTTCTAATAAATTTCATGAATGATATATATTATTTCAGACTTCTGTGGTATAAAATTTCTTTCTGATCAATGTCATAAATTATAAATATTATTTCAGACTTCAGTGCCACCAGAGCTGATTTTATCTCAGATTCTATGCACATTGATTTGATGTCAGATTCTATGCACATTAATTGGCATCTTGATATGTTTATACGTTTGTCTGCATGTTTTCCTCGTAGTTTTTCTGAGTTGTGGAAAATTAGTCAATTTATTTGACTTTCATGTTGTTGGTGGTAAAATAACTGAAGTCATCTTAATTTTTTGGTATATTCCATTGAGTTGGAGAAAGTTAGTTTCTGATGGATGTCGTTGTGTACATGGATTTTTTTTGTGCATCATATGGACTATCTCATTCTAAGTCAACATTTTAAGTTTTGATTATCTCTTTAGTTTGTGACTAATGCTGAAATTAATTTCCATTTAAAGCACCATGTTGACTCCTTGCTCTACTTTTTATGCACTCTTTCTTCTCTTTGTTCCCCCCTCCTCCTATATGCACTCATTTCATGATGATGAACAGTCCCTCCTCACATTCAAAAAACTTATTTACTCCGATCCTAATAATGCTATGGCCAATTGGAGCCATGTTGTCCCCTTTTGCAATTAGACTTCTCTTACTGAAACTCCTCATATAACAATGTGTTAACTAATAAAAGAAATAATCTAGTTTCTATGCACCTTAAACCATGAAAATTTTAGGCTAAATTAAGAAGAAATATGTTTTACTTATACTTGTTAACTATAGTACCCATAACATGCTACTATTGGGCTTGGACATAAATGAATGAAGTTAAAATGACCTAACCATAATCCACGTGAATAGATACGAAAATGACAGGCTTTCAATGAACTCTATAGAACAGTGGGAGTTGAAGGGAAATATTTTTATGGACTCACTCAAATACGCATATATGGTCCATATGATGCATGCCAAATTCTATGTGCCATTGCTTCATAATTACTTCTCTGTATATGAAAGAATCATTGCAAATGAATAAAGAAGTAATGTATTGTGTGTCATGTACATAAGGAATTATGATGCATACGATCCATATGATGCACACCAAGCACAAGTATCTGTAGTTAAATTTGATTGAATTCTCAATTGGATTAAGTAGCAGCAATGAACATTATAAATTATGCAGGGTTTTTGTAACCAGTTGGTTTTTGTAATATTAGAATTTTTTTATTCAATACTCCAAACCATATTGTATAAACCATACTCGAAACATATTGTATATTTAACTAGTATATTAAACTGTATTTTTGTCTTTTGAACTGTATCCAAATACACATTGGAACTTACATTGCAACAGACCAAAAAGTGATGGTATCTTCATCCACATTGCAATTTGGTTACAAACAAAAAATTCATTCCACCCCCATGCTTGATGGCCTCCATTTTCTGAATTTCCCAAACTTGTTGAAGTGCATACCTCTGCCAAGTTTCTTCCATATGAGTGAGTCCAGTTTACTCCTTGTAACCATGGAGGGATTGAATAGTTGAATTTTCCATTTGTGCTACTAACCCCAACACTAACTGGGGTGGTCTATAATACATAGGGCTCACCCCTGCACTAGTAGGTGTATAGGGGGTGGTTATAAGTCCTGGTTGATAGTGGGGGACTTGGATGTTAAGAAGGTCTTGGTATGATGGTGTATTATCTGAAATGCGGTCCAAAGTATTGGACATCATCTTGTTTGCCTCCAACTGACTTGAACCATAATTTTCCATGTCTATCACCCATTCTTTTTCTAGAACTTTTTATGCCTTTCTTGCCTCCCTCTCTTGCCTTGCCAACTGGTTTTCATGTTCTTTCTCTTCCCTTGTTTTTTTTTTCTTTCGAGCCTTTCCTTTTCCTGAGTTGTTAATGCTGCAATCCTTGAATCTCTCTTTTCATGCGCCAACTCTTTATTTCTCTATTTAGATTCCTAAATTTCAAGTTTTATACGCTCATACTTGAACATTAGGTTGATATATTCTTCAGAGGTGAGTAACTATGAACTCCTCTCTAACCGAAGATAATATGCTATTGAATGTGTTGATGAGGCCTTCACTCTCTCTACTGGTAGCTTTAGGAACCCACCAAGTATTGGTTGGTTCATTGTCGCATGCTCCTGATGGCTTGAATCTTGCATTTCAACCTCAGGGAAACGTTATTGAACCCCAATGTTGTCCTTGTTTGGTACTTCATTCTAAACAGACTCTTCATTATGTGATCCATTGTCCAAAAAATAATGAACAAGTTCAGTGCTCAACTCTACTAGTTGAGAAGGCATTTCCATGCTTTCATCATTGGTGGATGACACATTATGTTTGTTGTGATTCATCATGGCCTTTTCCAACCATGATGGTGGGGTTACCTGGGTTGGCATGCTCAAATAGTCATTGTTTATTCTTGTTACATTCTCATTTGATGCCACATTGACATTTTCATTGGGAATATCACATGCATAATTAGTAGGTGTTTGAGTGGGTGTGTCAGCCACCATGTTATTGAAAATTGGCTTATTAATGAATTGTGTATCACATACATGTTCATCATAATAGAAGTTCCCTCGATAAATGGATATTATACCTTCAGTAACAATAGAATATTCCTACCAATCCACATATTCTTGGGAATCAACCGTGACATGTAAGTCCCCTTCTTCCCGACCTTCCAAAACAAATTCCTGGATGCAACTAGTATCATTAATAAGAGTATCAATATTCAGCGGCCAAATTCTAGTCCTCCTAAACCCAACCTTGATATTAGAAGGTGTTAAAGCCCTTTTAAATGATTTACTTACAATCTCAGCTAACTCAAATCTTTTTACCTCCATCCCTGGATTATTTTCCATCCATGAAGCTCGCTCTGCCCTGAAATAGTTCTTGAAAGGCCCAAACATGCTGACATCAAGAGGTTGCAATCTGTGAGTGGTATGAGTTGGAAATTTTAATAGGTCAATGCCCAAATTGTTGGCCTCCTCGATTGTCTACACAACCATGTGGCTTCCATGGACATCTAAAATAAGTAGGTGTATATTTTCAGGCAAACACCACCTGGCACAGATGAGCAAAGTGAAAAATCCAATTCAGGAAGAGTTCCTTTGTCATCCATGCATGGGGGTGTGCAACCATGCATGCACCTAGTTCACAATTATGTATGTAGTTTTTAAGTTGTGTTTTTCCTTTGAATAAATAAAAACCCGCGATTGAAGAACCAGATGCATTCACACAATAAAGTATAATGATCTACTTCCTTCTTATAGGAAAAAATTCTGGCACATTTATGCCCCCTCTCTTGGAAATTACCTGCATGCCACAATTCCTTCCAGTCTATCAGCCTGTTTCATCATAGTTCGAGATATGATTTGGGGCATAAGAGTGTTTTTCATATGCATGGGAAAGGGTGTCATAAAATTTAGAGACATTTTCAGGGTGTAAATTTAAAGGCCTTTTTCTATCAAGACCCTCTTTTGTTTGTAATACAAGGTGTTGGGGTCCTGTGATTTGGAAGATTGGCATACCGAATGACAAGGAAACATTAGAACCACTTTGGAATCCTGGGATCTAGCCCTCCTAGATTAAGAGAGGGATCTCTCTATATGTGTTTTCAAAGGATATATTGATCCGGATTTATGCAGGAATGCAATAGAATAAACATATAACCATAAATACAAAGATGCAGTGGAAATAACACTTCATTTCATTAATATCAAAGAATTGAAATTTGCTTACAGACAGAATGGAAATAAAACTAGCAAGGGCGCCGGTAGCTATCTCTGAGAAGCGATGTGGTAGCTACAGGCCTCTTAACTGAGTTAGAATGAGGCTCAAGGGCCTACTTATTATTTATAAACAATGGGAAATCCTAAACAGACAAAACCCTAACCCTAGGAGATGAAGCACCAAAACTATGGCCCCCGTTTGGGTAAATTGGTGTTTCAACTTCCCAGGGGCATAACTTTGGCATACGATCTCTGTTTGACGCGTACCATACCTCGTTAGAAATATTTATCCGAGGACTAAAAATTTTGAACAAGCAACATCAATCCATGGATCCATGTTGCTCTCCGTTTTCCCAAAAAACGTCGTTTAGGGCCTCAAAACAGCTCCGGAAGTTTAGGACCCAAAAAACTGCGAAAAATAGTAAGTTGTGTCGAAATTGAAAAACTGAAAGAGACAATGGTGGGGCCCCAAGTGAAATAGGTGGGTGACCACCAATATCCACCTGGATCATTCCTCCCCCCTTAGGAAGCAATGGTCCCCATTGCATTAAGTTCCTCCATGAGATGAGGAAATTTCTGTTGAAACTGGTCCCCGGTGAACCACTTTCTCTCGGGTGCGTAGAGTCGTCAAATTTTCGACAACCCAACATACCATAATATTTCGTCGGGCGAGTGTTTCGATTTGGGCGTTCATGATACAATAACGGTAGTGGCCTGCTCTATGCAACACTGGTTTAATCACATGATAGAGTTGTTCGTAAATGTCAGAGGTGTCCAGTAGAGGTGGGAAGTAAGGACGAAGGCGGTTCACATTGAATACTGGGTGCAAACCAAGGAATGGTGGAATACTGAGCTCGAAGGAATTATTCCCTACAACCTTGGTGATGGTTTAAGGCCCATATCAGAGTAGGCAAAGCTTGTGGTGGGGTCCAGTGAGGCGCTCCTTCTGCAAATGTAGCCACACTTTGTCGCTCACCTGGAAGTAGGGTGGCACCCGATGTTGATCACGGCGTTACTTGTACTTAGCATTGGCTCTCTCCAATATGTCATGAACCTATTGGCGGATGTGTTGAATGTGCACAATGAAGCTATTTTCTTTGTCAACTTCCGACTGGACATGAGCCGAATTGGCCTGAGTAGTCGCAAATGACATGGCTACGTCAATGGGACATAGTGGCTGGAATCCCAAGTCCACTTGAAAGGGGCTATCGCCGATTGAGTTGTGGAGAGCCCGGTTATAACTGTGTTGTACATAGGGAAGGCTCTTGTCCCATGTGCGTGGATTCTTGGAATTATACATGCGCAGAATGTGTACAATCATTCTGTTGACGACCTCTGTCTGGCCATCTGTTTGGGGATGGAACGCTGTGGACTTGGTGAGCTTGGTGTCCAGAATTGACCAGAGGCTGGACCAAAATGTGATGAGGAATCTGCTATCCCAATCTGATATGATAGACTATGGGAACCCAAAGTGCACCAACACTCATTCAAAGAATAGTTTAGCAGTGGCTTCTGCTGTGATATTCTTCTTGCATGCCGCCATAATGGCCATCTTCGAGAATCTGTCGATGACCACGAAAACACAGTCATTTCCATGCTTAGTAGAAGGTAGGCCCGACATGTAATCCATGGAGATAAATTCCCAAGGTCGACTAGGGGTAGGTAGCGGAGTATATAGGCCTTACTTCTCGATGGTCGGTTTGGCAATGGCACAAGCAGTGCAGGATCTGATGTGCTTCCCAACGTCCTTTCGAAGGTTTGGCCAATAGAAATACTTCTGTAGTACTGCTAATGTTTTCTCGACCCCGAAATGCCCAGCGACTCGACTGTAGTGTGCTTCCCATATCATCTTGGTGACATAAAAGTGCATCTTGAAGGTGAAAATTTGGAACTTGCGTACCCCCCAAGAGTGCCTTGTATGTGTGGCCGAATTCTGGGTCGCTCTCGTAGAGAAGTGGCCAATCAGAAGTCTTGTGCCCACAAGAGTTGAGAACGGTGGTGAGCTCCACGATCGGTGGTCGACTGAGACAGTCTGCAACATTATTGGTGCTACCCTTCTTGTACTTGATGTTCAAATGAAACTGTTGCAGATATGTGGACCACTTCTGATGGCGATCATTCTGCAACTTCCCTTGTGTCTCAGATGAACTCACAGGGGCCGTGAACTGCGGGAGGATGATTGTTTCCTTCCCCAAAATGTAATGCTTCCATCATCGACAAGCTTGCACAATGGAATACATTTCTTTGTCATAAGTGGGATACTTGTGAACTGTGTCGGACAATGTCTCACTGTGATATGCCACTGGATGTCCCTGTTGAGTAAGAACTTCCCCAATAGCATAGTTAGAGGCATCTGTCTCGATCTCAAATGGCTATTGCAAGTTTGGTAATGTGAGCACTAGGGTAAAACAGAGGCGATTTTTCAATTCTGTGAATGCCTTTCGTTGAGGTTCCGACCAAAATAATTTTGCTCTCACTCCTCCCTTGGTGACTTTACTCAAGGGCCAAGTGATATGAGAGAATCCCAACACGAACCTACGGTAGAAATTAGCAAGACCCAGAAAGCTGTGAAGCTCTGTTATAGTGGTTGGGGCTGGCCAATCCCGAATGACTTGGATCTTGGTTGGATCCACATGCACCCCCCTTTCATCAATAATGTATCCCAGATATTGAACCTGGGTCATGCCAAAAGTGCACTTCTCCAAATTGGCACACAACTTGTGTTTCCGCAGTGTTTGGAGGACTTGTCGAATGTCGTGAAGGTGCTCTTCCCAAGTCTGGCTAAAGATCAGAATGTCATCCAAGTACACCACTAAAAATGAGTTGGTGAATGGCCGCAAGATGTCGTCCATCATCCTCATGAAGGTTGCGGGAGAATTCGTCAAACCGAAAGGCATGACCAGCCATTTGAAAAGGCCTTCCTTGGCTTTGAAGGCAGTCTTCCACACATCTGAGGGTTCAATTGGTACCTAGTGATACCCAGACTTCAAGTCGATCTTGCTGAAATATTTTGCACCTTTGAGTTGGTCCAGAAGGTCATCAATCTATGGGATCAGGTACCTATTCCAGACAGTGATCTTGTTCAGTGCCCGATAGTCAATACATAGTCTCCGCGTCCCATCCTTCTTCTGTACCAACACTATCGGGCTCCCACAGGGCGATGAACTTGGTCAAATGTGACATTTCTGCAACAGCTCCTGAATCTGCCTCTTGATTTCATCATTCTCCAGAATAGAGCGCCGATAGATCGGTCCATTGGGTAGCACGCACCTAGGGTTAGATCAATCAGGTGCTTGACCTGACAGTGCAGAGGAAACCCTATGGGTGAGGTGAAGATGTCCCCATATTCCTCCACAACATTATCCATTTGTTATTGTCGTGTAGAGGAGCCCTGTCTGTGGATCATCAGGAAAACTAATTTCCTGGTTTGGGAAATGAGCTTACTGCATCGTTTTGCAGTAACCAAAGAGATAGCGGCAGGAGGTGGTACCTCTGGTATCCTGTACAACTTATTTCCCAAACTAACAATAACAGCACAAGGCTAAGACTCATACACAGCATTATGCTTCCACAAGTATGGTTGTCCTAATAATACATCAGAAACATCAATAGGAGCAACGTCACATAATACCTCATCCGTGAAGGGCTTGATGCTATAGGGAAGGTGGCACTGCTGGCTAACGCAGAGATCTCGTCCTTGGTGAAGCCACCCAATGGTGTATGGATGTGGGTGAGCTGTGGTCGATAAGCCCAACCACTTCATGGTGTCTGCTGAAATGAGGTTCTTTTGGCTCCCATTGTCGACAATGAACCATACTGGGGAGCCCTTTACCCACATCTGGGAGTGGAAGAGACGTTCCTTCTCCTCTAGATCTTTCGGTTCCTCCTTTTGGATCTTCGTAGTGGCAACAGTGGAATTGGGCTCTGCATCAATCATCTGTTTCCCTTTTTCATTCCCCTTATCAGGTTCTGATTCAGAGTCGGAGCATGCATCTGACTCAAAAGCCCTCATCTCGGCCACCAACGACTACTTGGCCCGACACTCACTTGTGTTGTGAGTGGAGCTCTTATGGAACTCACACTACTTTCCTGTGTCCTTCTTTGGATTTGCAGTGTTGTTCTTTGCTTGTGGCTTCGGCAGGTTGTCTTGATTCACCATGCCTTGGATCTGTCCTTTATTCTGTGGTTTGGGAGCACCCTTCCCTTGCTTTTGATTCGCAGATCCAAATACTCACTTCTTTTGCTTGAATTTCTGCTCAATCTTGGCAGCATATATGTATGTCGTACCAACCAAGGAGATGTCGAGGAACTCCATTTCCTCCTGAATGTATCTGTGTAGACAACTGCGATACTTTAGCACTAGATGTTTCTCTGAATATTTGATACCCAACTTGGTGCGCAGGGTATGGAATAGATTCATCAGCTCATGCACATCTTGATCCCTTTGTTGTCGCAGCATGGTCCATTGTATGTACTTGTCCTCATAGCTCCCCATGGGATAGTATTGTTCCTTGATGGCGTATCGGAAATAATTCCAAGTGGGTACGGTCGAGAATAGAGAGGGTTTTGTCTTGTCCTTTTTCTCACAGTGGGTTTCCCACCAGTCCTTGACATGGGGGGCAGCTTTGAGGAGTGCAAAAATAATCTTCTCCCTGTCGGAAAAGTCATGAACCGAGAAATATCCTTCTAATATATTCAACCATCTATCTACGACATCTACATCTATTTGACCCTCAAATATGGGAATGTCAAAATTTACTTGTACCTTAAAAGGATTCACACCTCCAGAGTGGTTGTTGGATGCAGATGTGTCGTTGGTGGGCAGCTGTTGAAGGATCTGGGAAAAGTTATCCATCATCGCATTCCTTTGTTTTTCGAGGGCCTCCTCGAGCAATATTTTGATAGGATCTCCTGCTCCCTCATCTTTCTTTTCTTCCCCCATTGGCGTCCGTCGGGGTTTGTGAGGTTGATCTTGCAAAGGTTCCACCAGATCGAGCCCTAACTCCTTATACCCCGACCTCGTTGGGGACATGCAGAGAAAGATTGATAAAAATCAGACCGCTCTGATACCAGTGATCCGGATTTATGCAGGAATGCAACAGAATAAACATATAACCATAAATACAAAGATGCAGTGGAAATAACACTTCATTTCATTAATTCAAAGAAATGAAATTTGCTTATAAACAGAATGGAAATAAAACTAGCTAGGGCGCTGGTAGCTATCTCTGAGAAGAGATGTGGTGGCTACAGGCCTCTGAACTGAGTTACAATGAGGCTCAAGGGCCTATTTATTATTTAGAAACAATGTGAAATCCTAAACAGACAAAACCCTAACCCTAGGAGATGAAGCGCCAAAACTATGAGCCCCGTTTGGGTAAATTGGTGTTTCAACTTCCCAGGGGCGTAACTTTGGCATACGATCTCCATTTGACGCGTACCATACCTCGTTAGAAATATCTATCTGAGGAATACAAATTTTGAATGAGCAACATCGGTCCATGGACCCATGTTGCTCTCCGTTTTCCCAAAAAACGTCGTTTAGGGCCTCAAAACGGCTCCGGAAGTTCAGGACCCGAAAAACTTCCTAAAATAGTAAGTTGTGCCGAAACTGAAAAACTGAAAGAGACAATGGTGGGGCCCCAAGTGGAATAGGCGGGTGACCACCAATATCCACCTGGATCGTATATCTTTAAGGCTTATGATATGATATTAGGCTAGTTATGAAGGGCAAGGTATTTGTTTGTTTTTGGTTGGGAATCATTAAATGAGAAGGTCATGTGAAGTGAAGGAGGAAATAAGTGGAAGGATGTTTCAGCATGGGAAGATAGGTCAAAAAATAGTGCTAAACCATTGGGCTATGGAGTCATAAAAGGGTTTACTTGCACATCAACTATCCAAGGTTTTCCATAGGGAAAGTCATATGTATCAGAAGATCTTTTAAGTTGAGTTGGTGGTATGGAACATTTAGAAATGTGGTGAAAGAAGCAAACATGTAAGAGAATAAAGGGTAGCCTAAGATTAGGTAAGGAATTTTAACCTATCCTGCTTTCGACATACTCTCAAAGGAAAACATTTAAGATAAACATAAAAAGTAACCTAAGATCAAGTAAGGACCTTTAACCTATCCTGCTTTCGGCATACTCTTACGAGAAATCTTCAAAACAGCGGTTTAAGACCAAACAAGGGACAGGGATAACCATAAACTTCCTTGATTAAGACTCTACTTAGCATGCAGAGAAAAGATCATTCAAGAGCAACATCTCAAGTTCTACTCAGCAAGACATGGGCTCACCAACATCCTTAATTGTTTATACTCTATTGATTCATTCTCAAACACACATTTAGAAGAAAACATAAAGATAAAGCTTATCAGTCAGAATTAGGGTACTTTAGAAGTAAATCCTAATCTATTTTTTACTGCTCTTTATCAGAGAATATGAACAAAGTGTAAACACAAGGAGAATAAAAATTACAGTAATAATAACATCACCAATTATTTAGATCAGGATCCAGTGAAAGCTGCTTGTCTATTTGATGTCCGAGACCAGTTACATACTTTGAGTCCAATAGCTTTTACAGTCTGATACTTCTCTTCCCAGCCTAATATATTACAACTACTCAGTAACTCTAACTCAATAACAGTTCAAAAATTAACCAATTTCCAACCTCTTACAATGAGTTTTCTATGAATACATATAGGTGCAAAAATGAAGAGTGTTGCAGAAATGGTAATAAATATTATTTAAGACAGAGAGGGAGAGATATTCGAATGCCCATTCTGCCTAATAACCATTGCATTAACTGATTGTACCACTTTAGTATTTTTTCTATCTTTGAGACATATCTGGTAGGCATGGTAATAACTCCAAAGTGTATTCTTTGAAGATAACTGTGGCTAAAGTACTCTGTTTGACTTCTGAAACAAGTAAATGTCATATTTCGGTTCTAAGGCCTCCCATGACTGTGCAATAACTGTTCTGACAGTTTTAATGAGGTTATGTCATCAGGATGGCTGTCACGGTGTCTTTGAAAGATGAAGTAGACTTCAGGTGTCCTTGGGAGGCTTTCTTAGGTTGATTTTGTTTACCTTAATTGATTTGTCTTCAATACTGTGCTTTATCCCTTGAAGCAGTGGATTAGGCTCTTAACCTTCAGGCTTTGTTTTGACCTTTAATCCTTAATTTCTTTAATTTCCACTGTTCTCCATTGATCTTTGATGTTTGCTGGCAGGTGTCTCTTTCTACACTGGAGGGTCTTATCAGATTAACCAATGTTCATGATGCATTGGCCAAACCGTTGAATCTAACCCTTAGTCCCTTTTCTGCATGAAACTGGGCCTGCAATAAAACATCAAGCAATTATAAAAACTTGTGTTTGGGCTTAACTACTTCAAAGGGCTTTGGCAGAGGTGGAGGAGCTTTGCAGAGAGGTGGAATGCTGGCGGAGGAGGTTTCCATGGCGAAAACCATGAAGACCAAGGTTCAAAACTGAGTTGGGCGCGAAGAACAGGATTGGCGGTTTCAGGAATACTAGAGACAGTATTCACGCGGGCCTGAACAGGTAAGTGGTATTGGGCCAAAGGAACATGACATAGGTGGGTGGGAGATGCGGGTCCCTTGAAAACTGCATATTTCACGTTGAAAATGGGTTTTGGATAACTATGGAAGAACGGGTGCGAAAACACTTGTGGGCCGTTGGATCTAGAGGGGGGGGGGACAGATCAATGGTGGAGATCACGTGGAAACATGATGAAAGGCCCCAGCGTGGTCAGGTGGGACCAGCAGGATTATATGGAAAATTGAAAGAAAATACGCATAGCGGGGGCACTTGGAGGTACGGATGAGTTTGCGGGTCGAGTGCCTCCGTAGTAAATCTGGATTGTTGGATGAAGATCTCCCATAGTCAAAGGATTCAACTGCGGGGGCACTTATATAGTTGACCTTTGTGCTGAAAGTGCTCGTGGGTGGAAGAAGAGGTGAATCAATGCGGACCGTCAGATCTATGAGATGGACGATCAGGATTAACTTCGGCGGATCGACGATCAGCAGAGAAGAGGATCCGAGAAGGCAGTTTTTGGAACTGTGATGTGCCGATGGGCGATGGGAGAGACAAATGCGATGGACAGAGGACAGTCAGATTGGGATCGATATCGACGGTGGAGATGTGATCGGAGCTTCGCATATTGGCAATCCAGGCAGGCAGGATGAGGAATTGTGGAAGGAGAGATTGTGATGTGCCGATGCGATGGAGGGGAGCGCAAACCGTCCAATCTGAGAGAGATCAACAGTCTGGATCTTATCGGCGGGGGATTCCATCAGAGGGGGATATCATTGGCATGGAATTGCATTGCACTGATGCACTATGGTCGATCGATGCAATGTCGATAGCCGTCGGATCTTGGGGAGTGGACGGCTGCGATCTCATCGGAGGATCGGCCATCGGCGAGAAAAATAAAATGGAAGCGGGAACTTGGAATCGCCGATGTGCGATGGCCTATGGACTTAGTGCTTAGTCACGGAGTGTGGTCTTATGGTGGAAAAGGGGCTCAGGCTCAAGCCAACGGGGGCTTAAAGGTCCGCTTTATGAAAAAGTTGATTTTTAAGGCCAAAATGGGGTTTTTTGAGGGATTTGAGGGATTCCGATGGGGTAAAAGAAAGGTTTTAAACCAAGTAAAAGGGTATTTACAAGGTTTTAGAGGGATTTCATGAGGAAATGGAGGAATAATGAAGGGAAAAGGGGAATTTTAGGAGGGAAATGATGGAGAAGAGGTTTTTGAAACATTTCTTGTATATCAGCAAGCTTTTTTGAGGATTTTGAGTGCAAAGACCAAGGAGGCAGATTTTTTAAGGATAAGGAACACAGAGAGGCTTCAAAAAGTCACAGATTTTGCATGAAATTTGTTTCTTGAAGACTAATAGACATGTTTTAGCCATCATAGTATATGAAAAATTTATAGATGGCTAACACAAGGTTTAGATGCCATTTTTTAAACCCACTCCACCAAGAGTTTCCAGGAAACCCATCTTTGAAGCGATTAAGCCTCCCTTGAAAGATTTGAGCTACTGTGGATTTGAGTTGTATCAACTCTAACTCATGTCCCATTTGGGCCATCTCCTTTCACCACACAACCATCTCAACCTCCTCCTCTTCATTCATCACAGTAGTAGGCCCTATATTCTTTGTATGAGTGAGCCCATTAATACAATTATATATGCTTGAGGTTGCAATTCCATGTTTTTTGGTGGATGCATGTACTGAGTATCCCCTGAACTCTATGTCATCAATTGAGACTAGCATGTCTTCCTTTGTCCACACTCTTATGACATTGATTTTCTTAGTTGAAGTTGCACCTTGTAATGTAGTTGAGGGTGGCACTGTGGTAGATGGTTGGGAAGTAGGATCTTCCACCACACAGGCATTCTCAACATCATTGCAGGGAGCATTGACAGCATTGACATCATCGACCATTTCCTATTCCGATGAAGTGCAACACAATTGGGCACCCTTTGTCCCTTGCCTCCTCCTATTCCTTATACGATCTACAATTGAAACTTGTGGCATGGCTGCAACAACAACATGCAAACTATTAAAATTTATTTATGTTATTAGAAGTTGTTTCAAATATAGAAACTCAGTCTAATGCCTATAAGAAATTTAAATAAGAAACTCATTCTAATCAATAATTGAAATATGCATAATAAAAACTCGGTCTTATTTGTTTCATGAAATTTAAATATGAACAAGTTAATTAATACTTGCAACCTACATATATTTGAACTCATTTGTTGTTAATGTTACTGAACATATGATTAGAATGGGTAGGTTGGAATGTGCGTTAGGGCTTGAATGATCAGAAAGGTCCCTTTCTAATTTGTCTTTTTTAAATTTTTTAGTTTCTATATTGTTGCATATAGACAATTCAAAGATAGATAGACATGATGCAATCTATTTTTTCTAATCTGAAAGTTGTATCATGTTCTATGGCGGCATAATGAGGAAAAATTTTCCCATAACTGAAACATCATCTTTGGAATAGTAATTTTGGACATGTCTTATTCATATGATTAGAATGGGTGGATTTTAAATTGTGTAACAACTAGTGCTAAAATTTAAGAGCAAAGACAATGCAACAAACATGGAAATTCACCAATTTTCATGATGTCAGTGACTCAATCTCGTTCTGGTCGAGGGGACCCATTGATGAACCAGTTGTGTCTGTAAGATAACAACACAATTTTCATCAGAGCAAATAATAACATGTGATCTAATACATGCATTAGAATACATAGTAGATCAATTAGAAGTCTTTTCTTAAGCACCTTGACTCATATGATTAAAATTTTGATGGTGGGTCTGTGTACGTCCTTCATCTATAATCACATTAATGGGATTTTGCAACCCTACAAACATTCAAGCACTACATTAAGCTAAAATAAATAGCAAATATCGAAGACATAGCAACAAACTTGGAAAATCGGCAAAGAGATCTAAACATAGCAGCAAACTTGGAAAATCACCAATTTCATCTAAACATATTGATATCATCTCCCTATAGAACATACTTGGAACAGTAGAGGATGCATTGTTGGAGCGAGGATGAACACGCTTATTGAGTTATTGAAACTAAAATGGTTCATCTTCGGATGCAGAGACATTCAAATCAATATCCAAGGTGACATTCCTTTTGCTTCTTGTATTTGTTTTTTTTGGACTAAGGAAACCCTTCTTCCTCTTCAAGGATGACTCATAAACACCCAAACCAAGGGTGAAGTCATGATCCATAATATGAATATTATTAGCATCATCCACAAATTTTTCAACCAAATCAATCAAATTTTTGTCTTGCTCATAGTAGAAGGAGGACTATTCTAAAAGAGGTCTAGATAGCCAAACAACTCCACTCTCAACAAATTAAGTTCTTCAACATTGTCATCTTCATTATTGGTTTTGATAGTATCACCATGAAGGTTTGGTGCCTTTGTACTTATCTCAGAAGGGGCATTCAAAGTATTGGGTGTGGTTTGAAAATCCAATAAAGGGTCTAAATCCATTAAGGAGGAATGCAACCAATATACCTTTATGGCATGCTTGCAAATGTTTCCCCGAATAGACCATGGGCAATCGCAAGTGATAAAATTTATGCGATGACAAATGATAATATATTCCTTATCGAGTTTACTTTGAATCCTCATGCAATAAGCATGAGATATGCTCTCATGAGGCCTGTAATCACTATCTGGAATTATTCTAGCATTTTCCATTGATGATTCAAGCTGCATCTATTTCTTGTGGTCGTTAAAATATCCTTTTTTTTTTTAATTTCCTTGAATCGATAACATGGTTCAACATTTTTTAGGAGAGTGTAGAATAGTAAATCCATTCTATGAGAACATTTATTTCATCTATCACATAGAAATGTTGCTTCAGATAACCGTGGTATGATTCCACAACATTATTTTTCTCTTGTTTTGCATGAGAAAAATCTTTGCAGCCTTTAACCAACATCCCTACATGGAAAGACTCAATTAGTAAACACAAGTTGTCCTTTTGAATAAAAAAACATACAACACAGAAGGAATATTATGCAAACTTATGAATCTTGTCACCGACAACCGAAGTCTTGTAGAAATAGTCCAAAAGCTTCTGCTCAATTGCATATTTGGTGAAAAATGCATTAATTGCATCATCTACTTCATGAATAGAACAATATTTCATGATATGGCCAAGTTCATTGAACATCTCTTTGGTTTTTTCTGAGCTTCTAACCAACATATTAACATTCTTTAGCCATGTCCTCCTTACGTGCCAAATACACAAGATCACTTCACATTTCGTGATTCTCCTGCGACATTTAATTCATTTTAAGTGAGAAATTTTTAGATTGAATGCAACTCAAAATGTCAAATAATAATATTCATATTACTTCAAAGAAATGATTTCATCCACAGCATCATCAACCATGAAGACATTGACCCTCCACTCAGGACGAATTTGAAAACACCTAAGCATGAGGCTCTCCAATCAACCAAATTAATTTCTATGTGATTTCTACCAAAATATATCTGTATAAAAATATATATAGTATTTAAAATATAAAAATATTAAATATTATACTTATGAAATATTTAAATTTTAAAATATAAAGTTAATAATTTGAATTTGAAAAAATGATTATCACAAATTCAAAATATCTTAAAATAATATTATTAATTTTAATTTAACAAAATTTATCATAAATTATATAATATAATAAAACATATTTTAAATTTTCATTAATTAAATAAAAACATAAATATATTGAACAGAAGGAAGAGTCACTTTACAACAATGTAATGTTAATACATTAATAAATCCATAACACATACAAATATAACCATTATAATACTTCACATTTATATTTCACAATGATAATGTAAGGGAGAAACCCGGGAAGAAAACAGTTGAAACCACCCTCAAAAAAGCATACTGAAAATGCCCCAGTCGTTGGCAGAGTTGCTCCACTACTCCCGCATCCCACTGCAGTTTCAAACATCCTCGAGCATAAAGTAACTGCAATGACCTACAATGTAGAACTCTTAAGTTTTTCATTGAAATCGAGGAAGACAAAGAAGAGTAGGGACAGTTTTCCTAGTGCAACCATATGAGATTTGGAAACTGCACCTTTGTCAAAATGTGTTCCACGAGATCGCCTCCAGTATGAAGTAGTTGCAGTTTCCTCATACAAATACCACTACCATGAAAAGGATATTGCGTACTGCAAAGCTTCATAAAACAGTTCCCCAACAGTTTTATACTTCTATGGAACCAAGGCATGTAATATCTCATTTTAATTCCACGCACTTCGCTTATTACCTATTCACTTTTGAAAGATGATGACTAATTTAAAATTTCTACACAGATTTCTTTTGAATAATTTTAATTTACTAAATTTTTGAAGGATTCAGTACTTACCCATAATTGCTGCAACAGATCATCATTTTTTCCTCGACGTGGCAATGAAGCGTCGGCAATCTCTCTTCCCATGTCCCGCAGGTGATCATGCATTTTTATTTTGTTATAACTATTCACCTCTATGAGGCATATGTTTTCTATATTCCGAAAACCCCACAAACCGTTCCGACCTGATCCATCGCATATTCTGATGGCCATATCCATGTCTTTCCCTATGAAAAAACGGGAAATATCTAAGAAGGTAGATAAGGTGGAAATTTTTGAAGGTAGATAAGGTGGAAAATTATTTAGAGGTTAGGAGATGAAATATGCATTTTCAGAATCATTTAACATACCCGTTACCCCAGGCATGTGCATGGAATCAACTCAAAAAGGCCATGCTAAATGAAAGGGAAGCATAAGCCAAATTGTTACAATATACTCTATGTAGCTATTGGTTGATTGCTACAAAAACAATCGTTGCTAGTGTTGTACCTTCTTATTTATTATGGAACTCAAATTTCTAGAGAATTATTGTATGTTTTCTTAGATGTTGATTATGGTGGTTGCATTATCATCCAATAGATATTTTCTTCTTGCATTTACATAGCTAACCAATTGAGGTTGGATAATATACTTTTCCTATATTATTTTGTGATATTATGAAATTGGATGTTCATGGTGAGAAAAGTAAAACCTAGTCCTACATTCAATTTATAAATTTGTATATATATTTGTTTGTATGCAAAAGAAAAAACATGTGGGTTTTTTCAACCGTAAGTTGTGTTTCTTCCCTAAAAAAATAAATGTGTGAATGAATTACAAGTGTTTACAGTGATTCTAAAAAGCTTGAAGGAACCTCCAACTATTTTTCATGAGAATATTGTATCAAACTCATCCACATTGAACAAGATGCTTATTCTCTTGTTGATGTAATAGAACCATAACCAAAATATCCCACTAAAAATTTTGAGTGGAATAAGAAGGATATCAAGGCTCTATTGTAGTGGATACAAGACCAACCAAAATTTTTACCTTGTCTATTTAAAATTGTGGGCCCCCTCGCTTTTCCAAGTCTTCATGTAGTTTGTTGTTATATGACTTAAATAAGCCCTTTAAATTACTTGGTCATAACCAAATGCATGCCCTTGAATGAACTATGGTCATAATAGGTTCAATATTTATGGTTCATGCATTATCTTTTGATGCTTATGAAATATTAAATCTTGAACCTTGAATTTCTACTTGTGAAAATATTGGATCTTGGTGTTTTCTAAGTGACTATACAAGTGGAGAAGATGAGGATCCGAGCATTAACCAAGGTTTGGATGGTGTTAAACAAAAGGCAATAAATTTTGAACATTCAAAGCAAGGGTTTGTCACCTTGTAATCAATGCTGCAATTTGGAAATAGTATAAAACTTTCTAATAATCAAGACTACAAAGATCATGTATTTTGTTGGTTGTTTGGATGAATGTGTTGCATGATTACATTCTTATTAAAATACATGAAATTTCACCAAACTGAGTGAGGATAATGGGGGTTTCTTCAGCATTAAATTAATCACAATGTAATGGTTGAAGTACTATATGAAATTGATATTATTATTCAATTCTGTAAGCTACATATTGGAGCCCTGAGATATTATAATGAAAATTTTCTAGTTTCACTGGCATTTTTCTTCTTAGTTTTCTATGTCATATGAAAAAATGCTAAATTCTTGACCACAACCCATTAGCACTAGTTTTAAAATTACATCTATGAGTGTTGGACATTCCGATGTAAATGGAATCCAAATGGAATGCTCCCAATACTCTTTGGACTCATAGAAGATACCTCATATATAGCAACAAACAAATAATGTATACTTTATAGACCTCGATTATAATTTGTTGGCAATGTTGGCATTGATATCAAATGATCATATTCATGTTGATGGGTTTTCCATGTTGATGAGGTTGCTTGATGTTCTATGGTTATGAGTTTGCTTGAGGTTGATGAGTTGGATTTCTCAAGATTGATTTTGTTTATTTCTTGATATGCAAAGGATGATCAAAATGATATGTAAATTTTGATTAAGTGTTGTGATGTGAAAAGGCTTTGATGTTTGACAATTAATGGTTTATTTAATATTTCTTGCTTAACCTTCAAACACAATGAAGACATGACACATAAGAACCAGAGAACTAAAGAAAAAAGGTTGAAGAACACATTGTTGTGATTGAACAAAATCTGTTGTACAAAATAGTTTATATTTTTTACCTCTTTACAATAGTAACACTCTCATGCTCTTAGGACCAACGTTATAATGTGAGACATCTAGTGTTTAACCTATGTTTCCCTATATAGTAATGCACATTCAGCTCATCCATCCTATGTCACAATATATTTGATCACCATAGCCTTGTCTTATGCAATATTTAAGGTTTGACCATGATTTTCTGAATGAGAAAATAATGCAAAGAAAATTTGTCATAATTTGAGACTCACCTTAAAATGAAAAGGTGAGATGTAAATATTCTTGGAATACCAAGAGAAAACTCCTCATTTTTAATTCCTGCATAGAATGAAAACAATCAGAGAGCCATGTTTATAAAATATGCATTGTTGAATGAGAATTAAATTTTGTGAATTGATCATTTGTATGAGAGAATTATTGAGCAAGACTGGTAAGGAGAAAAGAGGAATACAAAGAGTAATAGAATTGGATCACAATTGAAGAAGAGAAACAAAGAGGATAAGCAGCAAAAAAGAGGATAGAAATTAATTTCAATACAGAGACAGAGACTAGGTAACCAACAAATTTGATTTGTAATTTGATTAGGGGATTGTAGTCTCCTTTCAAGTTGTATCTTAATAAAGAGAAAGTTGTAGCCTATTGAGGTAGGAGCCTCATGTGGGTTTTATTTTGTAGAAAAAATGTGGGAGTGGAGCTTCCTTACAAGTTGAATCTTGCAGAGGAATTGAGGTAGCAACCTCCTGTAGGTTGGAGCCTACATAAAATCTAATGTCGTAAGGGAGTAGGAGCTTTCCTTCACACCACTTCAACCAAAATTTCATGGTTTTCTCCCTTCATGAGTTCCCACTTATATCTAGTGTCTTCATGTGTTACTTGTTGATTGTCTCACTTGCATGAATGCTTTGAATTGTTATATATATATATATATGGTGATGGAAGCCATTTTGGTTGGCACCTCTGAGCTTATGGTGACATTTTTCGACCCTCACCAATGATGTTTTTTGTGTATATATATATATATAACATCATTTGTGAGGGTTGAAAAATGTCACCATAAGCTCAATGGTGCCAACCAAAATGGCTTCAGTTACCATAAACTAAATGTCACCAAAGGTGATGCCACCAAAAGTATAGGTGTAGTGGGTACATTCAAGGTTTTTCCTTAAAAATTATTATAATGATGGATAGTGAATATCACCATTTCACATGAATAGTAGTGATTTATGGTGATGGACCTTTCATGGCCCTCACTATTGATGCATATATATGGAAATGTTCGTTGATTGTCACATTTTCATATTTTAGAGAGGGTCAAAAAATGTCACCATAAGCTCATTGGTGACAATAAAAATAGCTTCCATCACCAAAAACTAAACGACACCAAAGTTCATGTCACCAAAAGTATAGGTGTTGCGGTGACATTCAAGTTCCATTACGAATAATTATTATAATGGCGGATAGTAATCATCACCATTTCATATGAAAAACATTGATTTATGGTGATGGACCTTTCATGACCCTCACTGTTGATGCATATATATGGTGATGTTCATCAATCGTCACCATTTCATATATAAAAAAATGACTTTTGTTGATGTTCCTTTAACGACCCTCACTATTGATACATATATAGGAATGGATAGTGATTATCACCATTCCCTATGAATATTAAGGCATGATGGAATCGAGTCACAAACCACCTGCTTGTAGAAAAGGTGCTCTCCGTCGAGCTGGCACCCTTCAAATATTTATAGCTTGAAACCTTAGAAATTTTAAATTCTAAAATTTAATTAAATTATAAAAAATTGTAATGTCTTGTAGGTTGCATTGGCTCAACTAGAACAAACAACCATCTAATAGATGTAGAACATAATTTTTTTAGAACAAGGAAGCAACTTTCACATGGTTAATACGCTCAACCACCTAAAATATAACATCAAAGCCGATTGTTTAAACTTGAGACTAACTAAATTACAAACCCAAAGTCCC
This sequence comes from Pinus albicaulis, assembly GCA_034641835.2. Lineage (NCBI taxonomy): Eukaryota > Viridiplantae > Streptophyta > Pinopsida > Pinales > Pinaceae > Pinus > Pinus albicaulis. The sequence continues at coordinate 72,531,784 of CM076580.1, forward strand.
CATGTTTTATTGCTCGTCTCAGACAAGTTTGTAGATGATGTAAATCACTAAAGAACTTAAAATTCTATACAATTATAGAAAATTTTGATGAAAATAGGCATTATAATGGTTATGATGATTAAATATTAAAATCATGTAGAGTAGGCAATTCAACAAAGAGACTGGACATGATGGAGCTGAAACGAAATCCAATGCACAAATCTCGCATGGGCTCTATGAATATACATACCACTGGAATGTAACTCTTCTAAATCCCCCAAAAATTAATATGGAACTTCTATGATATATAAAGGAAGATAATGGGCATTATAACTTAACTATAAAGATTCAAAATATTGTAGGGTGGGTAAATTCAAGCTAAAAAATGACCATATGTAGTAGACATGAGATCTCGTGCATGGGACTAGCATGGGCTTCCCAAATATACATACCTCCAAAAAGTGACTCTTCTGAAATGCCAAAAATTAAAATAGAACTTCAATTATTTCTCTGGTAAAATGAGAGCTTCAAGTACTAAGACCATGGTTAATTTCCTTAATCCTCATTAAGGAGGAAAATATTTGATCATCATGTCATCAAAAATCACTTCATGAGGTACCATAGTATAGAGGGATAGGTGCAGTTGTGGTACCTATTCTAAGCAATCCAAGTCGACTAGACTATGGAGGTTGAAAGCCTATATATTAACTATAGCGAGGGTTGTATTGTGTTGGTGCTATAACTCCATGAGAATCAAGTATCCCTATATATGCAGGTTGGTCTGCAAATGTAGGTCCATATAAAGGTTGTGTAACATAAGAATATTTTGGAGCATATTAAGGTAGCCATGTTGGATAAGCTTGTGGAGTAGGAGGAGGTAGTTGTGAGCTTGGATATGATGGAAAGTTTGAATTCATTGCTCCATAACTTGGTTGTACCTGTGGTCCCAAATGTAGTTGAGAGGATGGTGTAGGTTGTGAAGAAACCTTCTCCTTCTGGCCCTCAACTGCAAGTTTCACTGTAACTAACCTTCCCTACATGTCAAAAAACAATTACAACTTCCAAACTATATCTTTCCAAAGAATTCATGTCTATCCTTTAAACTACCCAAAAAATATAATCTCAAGAGCCATAAAAACATGCATAGTTTCATTCCTTACATCAATATTTATGTTTCTATCCTCAAGAGCCCTTTTCGCTACTTCAATAGACTTAAATGTGACAAATGCAAAACCCCCCTTTGAAAAAAATGTTTCAGAGTAGAAATGAACAACTACATTGCCAAACTATATATATATATATAACTTTCATATGACAAAATTACAACAAACTAAAGTTTCCACTTAATAATTTCATTTTTAGCCAAAATTAAATTACCTAGATCTATTTGTATTATTATCATATCTAATATACCCTTCCTCTATTTCTCCATATTGTGACAAAATTGATATGAGTGCCTCGTTTGATGTCTCATATGAAAAGGCACCAATGTAAAGCTTCCTTTGTGACGAATTGGTAGTTTGTGTTGGATTGGTGCCAATAATTACTAGATTACATACAATAATTTCACCTTGCAGAGTCATCACCCCACATTACAAAACTATTCTTAAACTCTGAACGAAGCAACATCCAGTCAAATTTCCAACACAATGACACACACCTAACAAAAAAATAATCCCCTACCAAAACTATTGGTTGTTTTGCGAAAATATTATGATTTTTCTACAAATCATATTACAGCGTGGAACAATTTAAATTACATTCCACTAGGATAAAACTAGTAAATTTTCATATACTAAATTTCCATTGTTAATACTTAGTTTCCAATAATCTTAACTTTTCACTAGAAAGAATATCACAAGAAAGCATAAACTTAACAACATGAATAACATTGCACGTAAAAAGAACAATGGTGGGTGTTCCATTGACTGAAATTCCTTGCAATACATTAAAGTTAAAATCAACTTCTTGTGCATGCCTTTGGGAAACACTAATATACTATTGACAAATAAAAATACAGGTTACAACATGAATGTCATATCAATGACATGCATAGTCACATGGTCTCCAAAGTAGACACAACATTAAAATTATCTATACAATCAACATTTCACAGTAAACTTCTAAGTCAAAATGTTCAAATATTCGGAACCAAGACTGACACATACACCAATAGTCTTGCTAGGTTCCTACAAATACCTCTAAGAAGAATCCATATGCTTAAATGTATTAAACCCAAATCCCCTTGACTTTCCATTTTCCTTTTCAATGATAACATAACCTTATTCAATCTATCCATAGTGTTTGAATGCCTGAAATATTAGCAACAATTGGAATTATCATTAAACAATTTTCCATTCAAAAGCATGGTATGTTTTATATAGTCTCCAAGAGAGACTACATAGTTTGCAGTTGTAAAAAATAGGTTGGATTTAGGACCATGGTTAACTTCCCTTTGAGTGAATATTAACAAAAAACTTTCTGTGAAATCAGTGTGACAAAACTTAGTTACAAATTATGACTAGGACCAATGCAATCAACAATATATGGTGACAAAAGCCAACAAATAGAATCACATGATTTCAAGTCCATAAAACAAAATCATTACCAAATATAAAACAATATGAACAATATTTCCATTCATACAAATGACAAACACCCAATCATCACACACTCACTTCACACAAAGTTTGTAAAGAAGTCTCCTAAGCTAGTCCACGCACAAACAACTTCTGATGAGCAGGGTCTTTTCTCGCAGTATTCCTAATATTGTTTGCAATTGAAGGGTAAAGACAACCTCTACATAATACAATCACAATAATTCTAGTTAATCCATTCACAACCAATAAGGCAACCAACAATGTACAATATAGATTTGAAAAAAAAACAAAAAAAAATCATGCAAACTAACTTATGGCATGAAAAATGTTGATAAGATAGAATCATCCAAAACTTATGGATATTTGATAACAAACCCACGATAAAATTAAATTCAAAGAAAAAAAAACTCATAGTCAATTGGATTTTTTTTAGAAAACAAAAGTATCATATGCAAAACAAATGTGTTCCTATAATAAGATTGATTAACAATCCTTAGATAAATCAAGTAGTTTCAGGATCTAAGGGACATGCCATCAAATTGGTCGTCTCCAGGAACAACTAAACAATAGAAAGGAAAATCCAACCATCAACCAGTAAATATTTGGTTCAAGGGATACAATCTTATTTCAAAGAAAAGAATAATAGGTTCCACAACATGGAGACATTCCTTCAGAGCATTAAGATCAAACTACAGTTTTTTAACATTTTTAATTTGAAGTAAGCAGAGAAATTTAACTTTATTGATGTCCAAAAAGTGAAAAAAATATATGCCAGTGAGACTAGAATTTACAATTAGTGATTACCAATCTGTAGGGGTGTTATAGGCTACCCTAAAAGCATAAAGGGAAACTTGTTTAGTCCTATTAGAGTGCACTTGTGTCAAATTTGTAATTCTAAATTTGGTTTCTCCTTAGAGACAACTTCCACACAATTTTCTCTGATATCCCACTTTTATCAATCAATTATACCCACATTTAGTGCAAAAATCGTTAGTAGATTTTTAAGGCCTCCTATTCATTAGGGAAGTTGAGTCTTAGGATTACTTGTGACATCATATGCATTTTTCAAACTCCAATGCACCATATATAATTCCTATGTATTTTTGAAACTCTGATTAAAAATCAATATTACTAGTAGTAATCAAGGCCAACAAATATATCTTCAACCAAATATATCCCAAAAGGGACCAAATGGTTGTAGTCAGTTTATACACCTACTTCCATAATAACCCTATTTTGAGGTAAATTCCAACAACACTATGAAGAGATGAACCCTCAATTACCCCCAAAATTGGGAATTGCAATAAGAAATATTAAAATGACGACAAAGGATTTTTAGTACTCATGATTAAAGAACATCATCAAACATTTTTTTCTCTATAATTTACTTGATCTTCAGAAAGATATCCATTGGGTACAAAAAACCCATCAATATCATCATCTTCCTTAGATTTAAACTTCTTTATCTCACCCTCAATATTTTATTCCTCATCATCCGTTTCATAGTGATCTAAAAGGAGTGTATTAGTTTGTTGTGCTAAGTGTCCTTCCAGTATTAAAAACATGTACAATTTGTCTCCATTTGTTTGCTTAAGGAATGAGTGTTTTAACCATGAAAAATATATGAATTTTTGAACTTTAAGCATGAAAACAAGCCTTAAAAAAAAATGAACAACAGTGTATAACAGAGAAATACAATCACACATAGGTTTCACATAGTAGCCATGGTGAAGCAATTCACCCCTCCTGGGCTACATCTGTTGGTCCAGCTCTCAATGGCATGTCCCTCTTTTTCATTATGCTCAAAATTGTAATTTACATGTGTTTACAGGCCTCTAATGGTTGTTTTCTCTGCACCAATGGCTCCATAATTCTCAAATTAGTCTAGGTAGACTCTTGTTTCACCCACATTGGTCGAAAATTGACCTCCCAATACATTTTTCCCAATGTTAGCTAAAAAAGCTCCACTAAAAGTGGAGACTGGCACTTAACTGAAGTTAAATTAATGGAGTGCCCTAAAATTAGGGGCTCGATCCAACTTCCTCCATATAAACTATTTGATTTAAAGTCAAGTGGCTTGGGTGGGGTGGTCACATGCAAACTCCCCGCCATTAACTCCGCATTGAAACTGTTTGACAACTCCGCAGCATGGGCATGGAACCCAGAGTCTACACGGTTCCAAAAACTGTGGCAATAAAAGCCATGAGATTGCGCCCATGTGAACGCATCATTCCCCGCCAGAAGTTATGGTTTTTAAAACCATCGAACTGTAGTTTTTATGTCACAATGACATGTGACCGCAACCTTTAGAAACCGTCGGGATAAGTTTAATGTCACCGCATTACATAACTGTCGGAGAAGTTATATCAAGTGAATGAATATCGCCGCCGGTTAATTTTGTTGTTGTGGGGTTATGTTTTTTTCTGTAGTTTCAATATACCATGTGACCAATAATTTTGGGGCTGCCAGTGGGTTGGGACCGATGGCGGTCCCCTTCTCCAATTGTAAAACATATACACCATAAATGAATGCGGAGAATAGTAAGGTTAAGAAACACATGGTAGAGCAGTTGGTAGAGCTGTCTGTGCCTGCGCCCGAGGTCTTCGAGTCAACTCCTGTGACCTCCAAAAAAATTTACCATAGCCTCATGAGGACACGTGGCAACCTTCGGGCTTGCCACGTGTCTCTCATCCAATGGCTTAAACAAAAAAATGTGCAAACCATCCAACGGTCAGAATCAAACTTCCGTACCACAAATTCAATGGCCCAGATTAAGCCACATGGTGTGATATGATTGGCTATAAGAAAAGGGAATATTCCATAGAATATACTTGTTGAATGTACCTGCATGATGACTGGGCATCCCAGTCACAGAATTTTTTATGTTTGGGAAAACGGACAGAACGCAATATCTTCCTCATACGACATCGGTTTTCGAACCATTCACGGCACTGGAATCGCAACGACGAGACCTTTTCGGTCGCTTAGATTCGGTCCTGTTTTGATCACTTTCAATTTTGAGCATAACACGTGATCTCCTAATCACGCCTCCCCATTGGGAAGCTTTTGGGCCCAAAAAGACTTTAATTACCAGTTTAGAAGATGAGGGTACAACTCCCTCACCTTTTCCACTTCCATCCATCTTGCCTTACTTGGTTTGCTGCCCTTGAGCCCAATTCGAAGATAAACAACACTTCCCCTTTTACAAGTGTGTGTCCTCCTATCAAGAATGGAATCCTCCTTAAGCTTGTCTAGAAATTCTAGTGAGAAATCTTCTATAGATGGCAGCTGAATATCACTCCCTTGATCATCAATCAAAGGAGGCTCATACAAACGTAAATTCTCCACATTGACAACGGAAGACATTTTCATATATGAAGGCAATTCAAGTTGAAATGCATTATTACCAACTTGTTTAATGATCTTGAATGGACCATAACGAATAGTCTTGAGATTTTTACCTTCTCCTTGCATCCTCTCTTTGCTTATGTGCAACCATACTTCATCTCCTTCTTGAAACTTGTGATCAAATCTATGTTTTTCATGCCTCTCCTTTTATTTTCTTTGACTCTTCTCAAGTTGTTCTTGAACTTATTGATGAATAATCTGAATTTCGAGCCTTGTCAATATCAATATGCCCATCAATTGCAACATCCTTCTCAAAGATGAAGTCTAATGGCGATTTCAGAAAATACCCAAAGCAGACTTAAAAAGGTGAAGTATTTGTAGAAGAGTTCTTGGCCCGATTGTAAGTGTACTGAATTCAATACAGTTGTTCATCCCACAACTTGGGACGTTTGATGCAATATCCTCTCAATAGATGCACAACAGCTCTGTTCACCACCTCGGTTTGGCCATCAATTTGCATATGAAAAGCAATACTCTTTTTCAACTTTGTGTCCATCATCTTCCAAAGATTGGACCAAAAATTCCCAACGAACCTGGAATCCCTGTCACTAAAAATAGAATTTGGCAAACCATAATGAACCCATACATGTTGAAAATAAATTTCAACAGTTTTTTCAGCAGTAACGGTTTTCTTACATGGCAGAAGTATACACATTTTACTGAATCTATCCACAAATACATAAAGATAATCATGTTGTTTTCTTGACATAGGTAGACCTCCAACAAAGTCCATGGAGACACTCTCCCATGGCCTTGATGGTACTGGTAGTGGCATGTACAACCCAAGCTTCCTATTTCTAGGCTTTCTTATTGCACACATAGAACATCCTCTTATAAAACGTGACACACTATATATCATGTGAGGCCAATAGCAATACCTCTGTAGATGTGCCACTATTTTTCTTACCCCAAAGTGTCGAGAAATAAGAGACGAATGAGCCTCTCTCATGACACTAAGTCTCTCTCATTGTGGTATACATAGCTTGCCCAAATGAAATAGCAAATTGCTATGCATGTGATAATAATTTTCCTCAACTTGATTCCCTTCACTCAAACTAGCATACACATCTTGAAAATAAGCATCATATGCATAATGTTCTATGTAGCTCTCATGTATAATAGAATCATTTTTAAGAAAATTAGAAGCACTTATAATTCACCTTGAAAGCATATCAGCAACTTTATTGAAAATAAATTTCTTATACCTTATAACCAAGTGAAATTGTTGAAGAAATCCCATCCACCTGAAATGTCGTGATTGCAGCAATTTTGTTTGCGACTACAAGTACTGTAATGGTTGATGATCGGTATGTATAATCGTCTCTTTACCCATCAAGTAATGTTTCCACTTCTTGACGCTTTGTACCAACACATAAATCTCTTTTTCATATGTAGGATAATTAGCTACAGCACCATTGAATGTTACAGAATGAAAATCGATAGGCTTACCATGCTGCAAAAGTATTGCACCTATGGCATAATCACTAGCATCGGTTTGAATCTTGAATGACTGTCTCAAATCAGGTAATGCAAGGACTAGAGCTGAACTGATCTTATCTTTTAAAGCTTCAAAATCTTACTGATGTTTTCCTCCCCATTGGAAGCCTTTCTTCACACTTGTCACTGCATGTATAGGAGCTGCTATGTCAGAAAAGTTAGCAATAAACTTTCTCCAATACTGAGTTGCGCCTAAGAAACTTCTTACCTCTATTACTGATTTGGTAGTGGGCCAATTCACAATGGCTTCCACTTTATAAGGATCAATTCTCAACTCGCCTCCTCCTACAATGTTTCCCTAATAAACCATAGAATTCTTTCCAAATTCACACTTATACATCTTAAGGAATAATTTCTCTTTCTTCAAAACATCAAGTACCCTTTTTACATGCAAGACATGTTCTTCTCTTGTTTTTCTGAAAATTAGTATATCATCTAAATACACAATCACAAAGCCATCAAGAAATAGATGGAAAACATTATCCATAACACGCATGAAATTCATCGGTGCATTACACAAACCAAATGGCATAACCAACCACTCAAAGAGTCCTTGTTTGGTTTTGAATGCAGTCTTCCATATATCACTTTTTGCAATTCTTACTTGATGATATCCACTTCGTAAATCTAAATTAGTGAAAAAAATTTCTTCTTTCAGCTGATCTAGCAAATCATCTATCCTTGGGAGTGGGTATCGATTCTTTACCATTATCTTGTTCAAAGCTCTGAAGTTGACACACATGCGCCAAGACCCATCTTTCTTTGGAATCAAGACTATGGGTGAACCACATGGCGAAGTGCTTGGCCTTATGAGTCCCTTGTCTAACAATTCTTTGATTTGCCTCTTTATTTCAGCATTCTCCATTATCGACATGCGATACATGCCGATGTTTGGAAGAATCTTGTTGCAACTGAATCTTATGTTGAATCTCCCTTTTAGGAGGCAATCATGTTGGCTCCTGAAACATCTCATGATGTGCATCAACTAAATCATATAAATCTGATTTCAACTTAGGATCACAATCTTTAAATGACTCATGATTAAAATTGTCTTTAGGCTTAATCATTAGAAGAACAAAAATCTTACTTGAATTCACCAGCCTCTTTACCCATCCAGCATTTACCATTGCAATATTTGTCTTCTTGCGATGTGTTGTAACAATGTACTCCTTGCCATATTTGAATAAATGGTATTTTTTCTCATGGAGATGGAAGATCACTTTCCTGTCATACAAGTAAGGACTGCCCAACACAACAACTGTAATATCAAGTAGAACCACATCTAATTTAACTGTGTCAAAAAAATGTGAAGTTATTGCAAAGCACAATATGCACTTCTTTGAAACCTGTAAATTTGCATCCTTACAAATCCAACCAAGTGGATATGGTTTTGGATGTGGAATGGTATCAAGATTAAGTTCCTTAACCACGTCTTCAGAGATTAATTTCTCTTGTGACCCACTGTCAAATAGTGTGTCAATCTTGGTATGTTTGGATATGATCCTCACATGAAACAGTTCAATTCTCTCTTCTTCATTTGGAGCTTGTATGTGACAGTTTGAAGTACTAGTATTGGGTTTTGTTTCAATTTATTTCCCCTTCATGTTCTTCAATCCCATGGCTGTAATTTTAGTTTCATCACCTGAATCCTCTGCTAAGTCATGCTGATTTTTAGCTGCAATTTTCTGCTTCCCTTCATTATTGTTATATTTGGGTCTCTTTTCAGGATGTAATTTCCAACAATTTTTCTCTTCATGGCCTTCTATTGAAAAAATTTTACAAACTACTTTCCGTCTCTATTTCTTGAAAAATTCATTCTTTTTTCCTTTTCCTTTTGAGGTCTTCTCTTTAGTTTTCCCCTTAAAAGGTTTGTTTCTACCCTCTTCAAAATTATTTTTCCCTCTAGCTTCTAGATGTGTGGCTTGAACACATACCTCATCTAGACTTGTAGGATTAAACATGAGGATAGTATGTTTAAGGTAGCTATGTAAGCCTCCTATTTACTTGAGCAAAGTATCTTAACTTTGCAAATCTACCCCTAATAAGAGAGCTCTTCTCCTAAATTCTTGGGTGTAGTCTTGTACATTTTTTCCTTGCAATTGTCTAAAAATTTTCCAGTTCATTATGGCTTTCTGCATGTGAGCTAATGGATAAAATTGTTGTTTTATTGCAGTAATGAAATCATTCCATGATAGAATAATCTTACCATGATTTTTGATCTCCTCCCTTGTCTTGGCTTCCCACCAAACAAGAGTTGCACCTTCCATCCTCAGTGAAGCTAGTTGGATTTTGGTATCATCATCATGAAGGTTCTGAATTCTCAAATAAACCTCCAATTGTCTAATCCAATTATCAATATTTTCTACATTGACTTCACCATTAAACATTGGAAATTCAAACTTAACATCAATTTTTAGAAAATGACTTTTACCAGTGTTCTTTGACATGTGTGACTGGTGTACTGAAGATGAAGTAGAGGATGATGATGATGAGGGTGAGGATGGTGGCTTTCCACTACCTCCATTTCCTCCATTGCCCTTCTTTTATTTATCTTCATCATTGTGGCCTCCTGATGATCACTGACATTCCTTGTGAATTTTGGATCCTTCTCCTTTTAGTCTTTCATTCCTTTCTTGATAAAGGACTCTCACCATTTTAGTCATGTCAAGGAATGCTTTCCTGAACACTCTTTCTTCTTCTTTGGGATCCACCTCTTCATGGGTCTCTTCTTCTCCTGGAGGCATGCTAATTGCTTCTTCTGCTTCTTTTGAAGGTGAACTAGCTAGTGGAGAATGTGAAAATCTTTCCCTTCGTTGTTGTGGCTTACTTTGAGAACCTCTTGTTTCCACCAATTTGCCTTTGCCTCTCTTAAGCTTGAGCCTAGTAAGCATGAAAACCCTTGCAAATAGTTAACAAATATTTTCACACAAAAACACCAAATATTAAACTCTAGCTCTGATACCAACTTGATCTGAAAGGAGTATATTAGTTTGTTGTGCTAAGTGTTCTTCCAGTATAAAAAACATGTACAATTTGTCTCCATTTGTTTGCTTAAGGAATGAGTGTTTTAACCATGAAACATAGATGAATTTGTGAAATTTAAGCATGAAAATAAGCCTAAAAAAACACTGAACAGTAGTGTATAACAGAGAAATACAATCACACATAATTTTTACACAATAGGCATGATGAAGCAGCTCACCCCTCCTGGGCTACATCTGCTGGTCCAGCTCCCAATGGCATGTCCCTCTTTGTCATTATGCTCAAAATTATAAATTACATGTGTTTACAGGCCTCTAATGGATTTTTCTCTGCACCAATGGCTCCAGAATTCTCAAATTAGTCTAGGAAGACTCTTGTTTCACCCAAATTGGTCGAAAATTGACCTCCCAATGTCATCTAGAAAAGCTCCACTAAAAGTGCAAATGGCACTTAACTGAAGTTAAATTAATGGAGAGCCCTAAAATTAGGGGTGCGCTCCCACTTCTGCCATATAAACTGTTTGATGTAAATTCAAGTGGCTTGGGCAAGGTGGTCACATGCCGACCCCCCGCCATTAACTCTGCATTGAAACTGTTTGACAACTCAGCAGCGTGGGCATGGAACCCAGAGTCTACACGGTTCCGCAAACTGTGGCAATAAAATCCATGAGACTGCACCCATGTGAATGCATCATTCCCCACCGAAATTTATGGTTTGTAAAACCGTTGAACTACAGTTTTTATGTCACAATGACATGTGATCACAACCTTCGGAAACCGCCGGGATAAGTTTAATGTCACCGCATTATATAACCGTCGGAGAAGTTATATCATGTGAACAAATATTGTCGCCAGTTAATTTTGTTGCTGTGGGGTTATGTTTGTTGCTGTGGTTTGAATATACCATGTGACCAGTAATTTTGGGGCCGCCAGCGGGTTGGGACCACTGGCAATCCCCTTCCCCAATTGCAAAACATATACACCATAAATGAATGCGGAGAATAGTAAGGTTAAGAAACACATGGTAGAGCAGTTGGAAGAGCTGTCCATGCCTGCGCCTGAGGTCTCCGGGTCAGCTCCTGTGGCCTCCAACAAATTTTACCATACCCTCCTGAGGATACATGGCATCCTCCGGGCTTGCCACGTGTCTCTCATCCATTGGCTTAAAAAAACGTGCAAACCATCCAACGATCAGAATCACACTTCCGTACCGCAAATTCAATAGCCCAGATTAAGCCACGTGGTGCAATCTGATTGGCTGTAAGAAAAGGGAATATTCCCTAGAATATACCTGTTTATTGTACCTGCATGTTGACTGGGCATCCCAGTCACAAAATTTTTGTTTTTTGGGAAAATGGACAGAACGTGATATCTTCCTCATACGACATTGGTTTTTCAAACCATTCACGGCACCGAAATCGCAACGACAAGACCTTTCTAGATGCTCTGGTTCGACCCTATTTCAAGCACTTTCAATTTTGAGCATAACAAGTGATCTCCTGATCACATAGTCAGAAATTCTTTCCCCAATACCTTTCTAAAGATATTTAACAAATTAAGAAAAGCTTACAAAATATTGATGAAGACTCTTTACCAAAAATATTTAGTGATGAGTACCTCTTCCGATTATTCATCAACCTAAATCTCATAATCCAAGGAAGAGTCCTTCCTGAAAGTATTTCGAGGCCTTATGCTATCACTGCATAAAAAAAAAGAGGCCTAATGTAATTCCTTACATAGAGAATATCTGAAGTACATCTCTAATGTTTTATTGCACGAATCAAACTAAAATGTATTATCAATGTTGCGACCCTATTCAACAGCCAACATGTATGTAATTGAAGTCAACCCTTCTATTATAGCATGTACATTGTAACTGTGTGATCATCCTTTGACTTTGACTTGTAAGTATCTTGTGTCTACTCTTCTAATGTAACTATATGCACATGTGTTGACGGTGCTGGAAATATGCCAGCATATAGGGGGTCTCCCCAATATGAAGTCCCAATTACACCTCACACTGTTTGGAATATGAGCCTCATTTAGAGTATTGTCCTGACCACCATAACTTAAGGTTTTCCTTGGATGTAATGGGTAACATAAGATCAACACATAACCTTTTAAATTAGCATGTAAGTTGACATTGTGAAGCACTAATTGCAATGTGAAAAATGAGGCCTTCGAGAGAGGGGAGACAAAAGTGAGTCTCTAGAAGGAAAGTAATAGTACTATCCTATGAGAGGCACACAAGAGCATGGAAATATTTATTGATTAACCTGCAAACTAGTTCACAAGATAACAATGATTCACGTAAGAAAATACAACACACATTCAACAATATAAGCACCAAATCCACCAAAATAGTTCAATTTTTTAGTACATATGAACATAACATATATTGTAAACATCTAAATAATAGTCTTACAACATTCATGATACATGCATGAAAGTGTTTTCGCTCAATGAGATTCAATTACTAGTTGAAAGATCCAAGTACACAGTTACAATGGTGAGGCACTAGTTCCAATAATGTAACATTAAGTCACTTCTTTCTTCTCCAAGGTTTGATTTTATCTCTTATACCAAGCGGAAGAATCCAAGGCTAGCTCTCCAAAGTCTATGGCACCAAAATACCTTTACTTGATTTATGAGGTATATTTTATAATAAGAGGAATGAACTTCAATATCCCATGTGACTCTTGAAATGCCCTCATGAATCTTGGACTTCTAATGTGACCTTTGAACTTCTATAAGACTCTTTTGTCCACATGTGATTGTTCACATTCCACATGTGACTCTTGGACTTCCATACATTTACATTTTTTCATTTTCTTTGAAAATACATCATTATATTCCACATGATGATGCAACAAGACACATGGACACATATGACATTGTGATGACACTTATACAAGCCAAAACTTGACAATGATGACATGGAGCTTCATGATGATGTGGCAATGCCAAGTTTCTCTCATTTTTGTTATGTATTTGATCTTCAAAATTGATCTGATATGTACTCCATCTTCATGAAAAATCTACTTTGTTCTTCATCTTCACCCTCCAAAGGGTCTTGGATCAACTTCAGAATCTTCTAAGTCATCATGAAAAGTATTCATTCTGTCATGGTCTAGGGTATGCGTCATGTATTCATGATGGTTCTTCTTTGTGCTTATTCTTTGCAAGTGCTTCCTTGTTCATTGGCCTTACTATCCTCCTTGAGCATCACCTTGTCATGCTCAGATGGTACACCTGCCAATGAAGATCACTCATGACAAGGAAAAATCAGTCTTAAAATCATCTATATTCCTTGATCATGAAATAATTTTCTCATGATAGGCCTGTGAAAGGAGTAAGAAGGAAGGGCTTGACGAGGAGGGCACAGTTGAGCCCAACATTGGCTTATGAAAGCATCACTATTCACTATAACTATGCCACGTGCTATGAGGAGGAGCTCTTCAGGGTCTAGTGTAGTGGGAAATCACAAGGAACAAGGTTGATGAGCTTGTTGATTAATATTGTTGGGTATGTGTTATATTCTTTCCACGACTAGCCCCATTTGCTGTACGTTGCGCCGGGCGCAGCAGGGGAGTCACAGGGGGGGCGATAGCCCCCCCTGTCGGGGTCTGGGGCAGAGCCCCAGCGAAATTTTTTTTGGTATGCGGTCCCACTCATATGCAGACCCACCCATGTTTTGTGCATGAGTTTGCACATGGTTTTGGGGTACGATGGTTTTCGACCCCTGGTATTTTGTAGATCCGGTCAAGGGAACTATGGTTATGTTCTAATCCATGGTTAATGGATTGGGGTTTATGTATGCTTCGGCATGTATATATATGTGTTATAACACTAAAAGGAATATAATGAAAAATCAAGCTGGTCATCCCAATTTGGGATCCAGGGGAAAATCTATGTGCTTATCTATTTTATGTTTTATGCTCTCGCTATTGTTTATTTTCTGTTATAAGATTCGTGTGTAGATAATTTTTGTTTAGGGTTAAAACCTACATTTAGTATCAGAGTTGTTTCGGCTTCAAGGGGACGCCTTTGTTGTTGAGGGTTTTTTGCTCGGGCCTGTGGTAGACCCTGTTCAGTGGGAGATCTGCGGGATCGATTCTTGCGGTGAAAGAAGATGGCGAGCGGCAGAAAGATAGAGATCAAGAAATTTAATGGTCAGAGTTTTGAGTTGTGGAAGCTCAAGATGGAGGATCTTCTGGTGGATAAAGATCAGTGGATCGCGGTAGATTCAGGTTCTAAACCAACGACAATGTCAGATGAAGACTGGAAGAAACTGGATCAGAAGGCTAAGAGCACAATATGGTTGTGTGTCTCAGATTCAGTATTGTTGAATGTATTTGGGGAAGCTACGACGAAGACCTTGTGGGAAAAACTTGGGACTTTGTACCAATCTAAGTCTCTGGTGAATAAGTTGTTCCTGCGGAAAAAGCTGTATAACCTGAGGATGAAGGATGGAGACTCGGTGACAGAGCATCTGAACGCCTTCAATACTATGGTAAGTCAACTATCATTTGTTGATATTAAAATCTCGGATGAAGATAAGTGCATCAGTTTGTTGTGTTCTCTACCAGACTCGTGGGATAGTCTGGTTATTGCAATAGGTAGCAACACAACTACCTTGAATTTTGATGACATTGTCTCAGCCTTGCTGTCGGAGGAAATGAGACGGAGAAATATGGAGGGTCAAAATGGAGATGCCTTATCTGTATGAGGAAGGTCCAAAAATAGAAACAAGAATAAGGTTTCG
Source organism: Pinus albicaulis (assembly GCA_034641835.2). Lineage (NCBI taxonomy): Eukaryota > Viridiplantae > Streptophyta > Pinopsida > Pinales > Pinaceae > Pinus > Pinus albicaulis. The sequence continues at coordinate 72,547,014 of CM076580.1, forward strand.
AGTGGGAGATCTAAATCTAGAGGGAGATATAAATCTCCTGGAAATTTTGTAAAGGTGTGCTGGAAATGCGGAAAGGAAGGACACTACAAAAAGGAATGCAGATCGAAAGCTCCTGAGAAAGGAAAGGGATCTGATGAAGCTCCTTCTGCAGAGGCAAAAACCACCTCAGATGAAGGTGGGGATGTGTATTTGCCTTCTTCTTCAAATACACATGTAGATCATGAGTCATGGTTGATTGACTCAGGTGCATCCTTTCACTTCACTCCCCATAGGGAGTGGTTCTGCGAGTATGAGAAATATGATGGTGGTGATGTCTTCCTAGGGGATGATAGGAAGGCCAGAATCGTCGGACGTGGAAAGGTCAAGATGAAGCTGCAAGGTGGGAGGATTAGAACACTTCCTGGTGTTCTTCATATTCTTGCATTGGCCAGAAATCTGATTTTTGTAAGCAAGATGGATGATGCAGGTGTAAAAACAGTGTTCAAGAAAGATGCCTGCAAGATGGTTCGGGGAGCACTCGTATTAATGCGGGGAGTTCGGACTGGAACTCTCTACAAGCTACAAGGTAGCACTGTTATTGATGGGTGTAACAGTTCTGTGGTTCCTGAAAGTGGGACGGAAAGTCTAGCTGTCTCTGGAGAAAATACCATGCTATGGCATCGAAGGCTTGGACATATTGGAGAGAAGGGTCTTCGGATACTGCATAGAGATGGTATGGTAGAAGGTATGTATAATTGTTCTTTGGATTTCGATTTCTGTTAACATTGTGTATATGGGAAGCAGAATCGGGTGAGTTTTCCTTCTGGTGCTAAGAGGGCAAACAAGATATTAGAACTTGTGCACAGTGATGTGTTTGGGCCTGTGTCAGTTCCATCACTGGGAAAGTCTGTGTACTATGTTTCATTCATAGATGACTTCTCAAGTAATACATGGATATATTTCTTGAGGAAGAAATCTGAAGTCTTTGACAAATTTAAAGAATTTAAGGCTCTGGTGGAAAACCAGACAGAGAAGAAGATAAAGGCGTTGAGGACAGATAATGGTGGGGAGTTCTGCAAGAAGGAATTTGAAGAGTTCTGTAAGAAGTGTGGTATAGCACGGCCGAAGACTACTCCATACACACCTCAGCAAAATGGAGTTGCAGAAAGAATGAATATAACACTGATGGAAAAGGCAAGAAGCATGCTCAGTGGTACTAGGTTAGGACAAAGTGCAGGCGGAGCGGTGGAGGCGCATGTTACTTAGTTAACAGATCACCTTCATCAGCGTTGGAGGATAAGACCCCACATGAGGTATGGTCTGGTAAGAAACCCTCTCTTTCACATCTAAGGGTATTTGGATGTGATGCATATGTACATGTTCCAAAGGAGAAAAGGACCAAGTTGGATAATAAATCTGAAAGGTGCATCTTTATTGGGTATAAGGATGGTTTAAAGGGTTACAAGCTTTGGAACCCAGAAACAAGGAAGGTTGTGTACAGCCGAGATGTGGTGTTTAGAGAAGTGAAAGATGTTTTTAAACATGAAGTCCTACCAAAGGAACCTGAGAAGATAGAGTTTGATCTAAAGGAGGATGAATCAGACTCTACAATAGAAGAAGACTCAGAAGATGAAGAGCCACAAACTCCAGCTTTGAGAAGATCAGTTCGGGAAAGAAGGCAACCAGAAAGGTATAGTCCATCTGCTTTCTGTTCAGTTTTTGCCTTAACTATAACTGATGATGAACCCAGAACTGTCAGGGAGGCAGTAGATTCAGAGGATGGAAAACTCTGGAAGGAGGCCATGGTTGATGAAATGGCATCCTTTCACAAAAACGATGCATGGGATCTGGTGGAGTTGCCGGCTGGAAGGAAGCCCATTGGGAGCAAATGGGTGTTTAAGAAGAAGATGAATGTAGAAGGCAAGGTGGAGAAATACAAAGCTCGGTTGGTAGCGAAAGGTTATTCCCAGGTGCCGGGAATTGATTTTGGTGATATTTTTCTCCTGTTGCCAAGGTTACTTCTATTAGATTACTTTTATCTGTTGCTGCTGCATTTGATTTTGAGATAGAACAGATGGATGTGAAGACAACATTTCTTCAAGGGGATCTAGAAGAGGAGATCTACATGAAGCAACCTGAAGGCTTTATGGTGAAGGGTAAGAAAGAACTAGTATGCAGGTTGAAGAAGTCTCTGTATGGGTTAAAACAGTCACCAAGGATGTGGTATCAGAAATTTGATACCTATATACGGGGACTTGGCTTCACCAGAAGCAAGGAGGATCACTGTGTTTATTTTAAATTAATTGGTGACCGTGTTATTTATTTGGCCTTGTATGTGGATGATATGTTGTTGATTGGAAATGACAAAGAAATTATCCAAGATTTGAAGACCCAACTGTTCTCCAAATTCGACATGAAGGATCTTGGTGCTGCAAACTATATTTTGGGCATGGAAATTAAGAGAGATCGGGCAAAGAGGAAGCTCTGGTTAAACCAGAGGAAGTATGTCGAGACTATATTGCGGAGGTTCAATATGCAGGATAGTAAACCGGTGAATGTTCCTATTCCTGTAGGTGTAAAGCTGTCTGCTGAACAGTGTCCCAAGACACAAAAAGAAGAGGAGTATATGTCCCGTGTTCCATATGCAAGTGCAGTGGGTAGCCTGATGTATGCAATGGTCTGTACTAGACCAGACATTGCACATGCAGTGGGAGTATTGAGCAGGTTTATGTCAAACCCGGGGAAGGAGCATTGGACAGTAGTGAAGCGGGTTTTCAGATATTTACGTGGCACTAGTGATTATGGCTTGTGCTACCAGGGAAGACCAGGATTGGAAAGAATGTTGGACATTAGTGGTTTTGTTGATGCAGACTGGGCTGGAGATCTGGACCAAAGAAGATCTACAAGTGGGTATGTGTTTAGCCTATTTGGAGGTGCAGTCAGTTGGATGAGTAAAAGACAGTTTGTAGTGGCGCTTTCAACTACAGAGGCAAAATACATAGCAGCCACTCATGCAAGCAAGGAAGCAGTTTGGTTGCAGAGATTGTGTTCAAGTATGGGGTTAGTACAGCAAGCTATAAGGATAGACTGTGATAGCCAAAGTGCAATTTTCTTGGCTAAGAACCCTGCTTATCATTCAAAGACAAAGCACATTGATGTTCAATATCACTTTGTTAGAGATATGGTTGAGGCTAAAAGGGTGTTGTTGGTAAAGGTGGACACTTTGAAGAATGTTGTAGATGCATTGACGAAGTCTGTGAGCACTTAGAAGTTCTCTTGGTGTAGAGAAACAATGGGTGTTGAAGAATTGGCCTAATGACTAAGCTCTCCTGTGGCCCCCTATGGAAAGAAAACAACAAGTGGGAGAATATTGGGTATGTGTTATATTCTTTTCACGACTAGCCCCATGCGCTGTACGTTGTGCCGAGCGTAGCAGGGGGGTCACAGGGGGGGCGGCAGCCCCCCCTGTCGGGGTCCGGGGTAGCGCCCCGGCGAAAATTTTTTTGGTATGCGGTCCCACTCATATGCGGACCCACCCATGTTTTGTGCATGAGTTTGCACATGGTTTTGGGGTACGATGGTTTTCGACCCCTGGTATTTTGTAGATCCGGTCAAGGGAACTACGGTTATGTTCTAATCCGGGGTTAATGGATTGGGGTTTATGTATGCTTCGGCATGTATATATATGTGTTGTAACACTAAAAGGAATATAATGAAAAATCAAGCTAGTCGTCCCGATTTGGGATCCAGGGGAAAATCTCTGTGTTTATCTATTTTATGTTTTATGCTCTCGCTATTGTTTATTTTCTGTTATAAGATTCGTGTGTAGATAATTTCTGTTCAGGGTTAAAACCTACAAATATTGTGCCATGCACTAGGAAGGAAAGAGAGGAAAACAATGAGAGAACAATCTGACTCAATAGTGCCAGAGAGGAGGCCTCACTAAGCTCTAAGACTATTCCATGCGTTGAAAAAGAGACTTGAGAAGGTGTTCAGTGCAGAGGGGAAGCTTAGTGAACAAGGGTTTAAGACTTGTTTCTTGAGACTGCGTTGTGTATTGAGAAGGAAGAGAGGTTCCATATTTTCTAGAAGTGTTCTCAAAGGCTCCTTACTTTCCCAACGTTTCCCTAGAGGGTCCATGTTTTCCTGAAGTGCACTCAAAATGTCTTTTTTTTCCTGAAGTGTGCTCAGAGGGTCCTTGTTTTCCCAAAGTGTGCTCAGAAGGTCCTTATTTTCCGGAAGTGCGATAAGAGGGTCTGTTTTTTCCCAAAGTGCACCATAAGGTCCTTTTTTTTCCTGAAGTGCGCTCAGAGGATCTTTTTTTTCCTGAAGCGTATTCAGAAGGTCCTTGTTTTCCCGAAGTGTGCTCAGAGGGTCCTTGTTTTCCTGAAGTGCACTCTGAAAGGGATATCCTTCTAATAGGTGCAATTTTCTTCCTTAGTGGTTCACTATTTACTAGAGATGTTATTTGCGCCCATAATGGCTCACTAGAAGAAGATATTGCGCATTTACCGAAGGCAAGTAGGATAAGGTAAGTCACTTTTCCCAGGGAGTGATTTAATGCACTATGAGAGGGAAGAGACATTTTATGGTGCATTTTTATTTCGCAGAAGGATAATATAAATGCTTCATGTGCTATACAAGGAAGAGGTGATCAAAAATCAATGAAGTGAGTCAATTCATTCAACAAAGGTTAGGTGACTTTTCTTTGAAGGTTATCAACTTGTGATCATAGGGTCTGACCTTAAAGAGGACACAATAAACAAGTCAGGGAGAAAATGATTCATTAATGAGGCTCATGGATAGGTTTCGCTCATCAACTGGTAAGATATTTCTTGTATTCACAACTTGTCTGGACATGAGGACCAAGCATATCTCCAAAATGGCTAAGTGTGGGACCAGTAGAGTAAGAGTGGGAAAATAATTCGAACAAGGCTCAAACATGGATCGCGCACATGAAATCCATCAATACAAGCCAAGGGAATGCATATAAGTCATGAACAAAAATCACACCTTGAAACAACAAAAAAGTGACACATATTTCTAAGAGTGATAGTTAAGATGACACATTACAACACATAGAACACAAGTTGTGACACAAGTGTCGATTGTGACCAAAAAGTGCGCTAAGCTATAAGAATTTGTATAGCGCATAATTTCTTGATATATATGACCATCTAATGTATAAGAGTGTGTTACAACTACTTCTAGTAATGTGCAAAGGTGTGACACACATAGGAGTGAAACATTTAAGAGCGACACTTGCAACAGTAAGAAAACGTGAAAATGACACTTTCAAAACCTAAAGAACTTGAAGGTGACACATTTCGGAGTGAAGATAGCATAAAAACGCCACTTGTTAAAGTGAAAGAAAGAAAAAATAACACTCACAAACAAGAAAGAGACATTTATTGATATGGATTTTATGCAGGAACGCAATAGAATACATATATAACCATAAATATAAAGATGCGCAGAAATAACACTTCATTTCATTAATATCAAAGAAATGAAATTTGTTTACAGACATAATGGAAATAAACTAGCTAGGGCGCTGGTAGCTTATCTCTGAGAAGAGATGTAGTGGCTACAGGCCTCTGAACTGAGTTACCATGAGGCTCGAGGGCCTATTTATTATTTAGAAATAATGGAAAACCCTAAACGTCCAAAAACCTAACCCTAGGAGATGAAGCGCCAAAACTATGGGCCCCGTTTGGGTAAATTGGTGTTTCAACTTCCTAGGGACGTAAATTTGGCATACTATCTCCGTTTGATTCAAATGATACATTGTTAGAAAGATCTATCTGAGGACTTCAATTGTTGCCATGCACATCAATTCTAGAATGGAATCATATTCGCCATAGGAACGATGCCCAAAAAATGATGTTTAGGGCCTCAAAATGGCTCTGGAAGTTCAGGACCCGAAAAACTGCTAAAAATAATAAGTTGTGCCGAAACTGAAAAACTGAAAGAGACAATGGTGGGGCCCCAAGTGGAATAGGCGGGTGGCCACCAATATCCACCTGGATCATTTGTGAAAGAAAAGGTGCGCAAAAGTGACATTTAGAGAAACTCACCGAAATAAAAGTACAATTGGAACCAAAGTGGGGGTTTTTATCAATGGAGAGTGTGCACTTACTGTCAACTATCTAGGCTTGCATAAGAAAGGCATTCTTATGAATTTATCAAGGATTGAGCACGTGTGAGAAAGTGACTTTGACCATTAGAAACCAAGAAGAAGACTTAAACATTTAACAAACATCAAACAACGATGAAGGAACCATAGACGAAAGATCGTAAGATCCTCAATAGGCTCCAAAATTCAAGTGTAAGAAAACTTTTGGAGGGTGTTGATCACAATGTCAACACTTGATGACACACTGGTATAACTCCAGCTTCTTTGTTCATTTTTTACCTTTATTCCAAGGTCTTGGTCTTTCAGGAAGTATTGATTCATCATGTGGATTTCCTTGGCTTCCCCATTAGACTCGGTTATAGACATAGGCTCCTCTATTCCTTTTCTCAATTAAAGTCATTATCAAAGCTTGCCAAATTACAATTGTTTCGATCTAGGAGAAGGGTAATATAAAAGTTTGATTTTAAAATAGTCAGAGTCTTAGTTTTCATCTCTAGTTTTTATTTGTTGTCAGTAGGCCTGAATAGTACCCCAACATATTCACTTCAGGAATACAAGCGTTGCTTCATTGACATCGAGCATGGACAGTACCTTGGCGATGTTACTTGCTTCACCTCTCTGCATAGGAATCATTTCTCTTCTTTCGCCCATTTTTTATTTATTTATAGGATTTTAATTAGGAACTTATTATTTCACAAGGGCGGAAGAGGGATCTCGACTTATTCAGATCATAAGAGGTTTTTTCTTAAAACAAGGTTATATATACCTCTAATATTGGTTTTCTCACTAATTATTTTCCCCTTTACCTTCTCTACTCGGTTGGATTGGAAATGAAAGCACCATTTAATTATAGTACCATATTAAGGAATGAATATCTTAGAATAGGAATAGGTATCATGGTTCTGCTTATGGCTTTCCTTATGAATGGATCATATTTTTTGTTCCTGCATCATTGACTTTAAAGATATATAAAACCAAGTAGAGAAGAAGCAATGGATTAGTCAAGCATTGCTCATCATCACAACTTCCATTTTAAGCTTTGTCACATTGTCTTTTGAGCCAAACAAGAGCATATTTCTTGCAAGGTATTATTAAGCAAAACAAAAAAGAAAGACATGATAAAACCAAAAAGACACAACAAATGGAGACTAAACTAAAACAATATGCAAGGCATAAATTACAAAACAAAGGAAATACCAAAGAGATAAAATGCAGGATGAATGCACAAGTGAAACTAGAATGCAACTAGACCTACTCCTAACCTAACCAACTAGAATGTCATGGCTAAGTGTAATGTAATTTCCAATGTATCCATCATAGTTCCCGACATGTAAACATAGATATATGATCAATTAAAAATTACATAAAATATCATGAAAAAGAGAATATTAGAACTTGAATATCTTGCACAAAATATTGAAGGTCTTAGTTGACGCCAAACAGATGTTCCATACCAAATGGTTTGAGCCAGTCTCTAAATTTACATTTTTTGTTGAAATCTTGATTATACAAACCTTGAAGGTTACTTGCGAATGTACATTCATCTGTGTTTTAATTTTTTGTAAACATTAAGAAAGATAGAAACCTATTATTTGAAAAATGGTTTTCCAAGTAGGATTGATCTAACCATTTAGCGATTGGATCTCGATATTCAAAACAACCAATTTGAAAACCCTAAGACTAATGAGAAAATAAATTTTTAGTTAACACATTTGAATCACAAAGAAAATATTTGGTATTATGATCAGATTGGTCGATTAACATATAAGGCTCTTGATTCTTTATTTTTTCCCTTTGTATCCAATCACATGCAAACCCAACAATTTGAAAGCTTAATGAATTAAAAACAATTGTTGACATCGTAAATCGAAGAAACCAATTAGGATACTGAGTTGAAAAAATATTGGAAACATGTTCCAAATCAAACTCAGTATATGTGTCAACACAAGGGTTTGGGTCCGTTAAATTAATAAAGCCTTTTCTAACACTCAAGAAGAGATATTGTTCTAGGAAGATGATAAACTTCATGACATACACAAAAGGGATAAGAAAATGATTGATCACCAAAGAGTTTGAGAAAGATAAATCCTCCGACCCAAAATGAATTTTACGTTGAGAATCAGAATGACAAGCTTTGAAACTATAAGGATCTGTGAAACATGTGTTCTCCAACCCTTGGTCTAATACAAGGGATCCACATGAAAAGGGACTAACCAAACAAGAGACCTTTATCTGATCAGAAATTATATCTTGAGGATTAAGAAGATTAACTTGGAAATGTTGAAAGTCCTTTAAGAATGAACTCGCACCCAGTGGATGAATCTTAAGTGTAGAAATTATATATAAACGCTATACCAATGGAATCAATCTAATCATTTAATGTACTAAAACAAGATACAAAATCCTTCTACTATATTTGCGGAATATAAAACATGATCGCTCAGTCACATGCAAGTAAGAGAAAGGAAATTATCAATTACACAACACAAGATGTATCTAGGGAAAGCACCTGCTCAAAACCCCTCTATCATATATTTTACATATTCAAATAATCATGAAACAATACATTTATTTCTCACACTGATAAAATAGTTCACTCTACCAATCGTCTCACCCTGATCCTACTCAAAACTAACTAGCAATTCTCAAGCAAAATTGACCAACAATTAGCCAATTCTCAGCCCCTGCTTAGCCTAGCCTTGCCCATGCAATCCCTACACAATTAATCCCTATTAAATAGGATACTCAACCTTCCTTGATTGTGCAATCCATCATGGCCTTCTCATGACTTTATAATTGCGCCCGGGCAATTTGCTAATAATACAAATGATAGTTATGTTCTCTTTAACCTCTGTCTCAATTGGGTCTTCATCAGAACTAACATGCATGCAACTATTAATAGAAAATCATCAGTTATATAATTGATCACTACTTGTGAATTAATTCTAATTTAATTCACTGGACCTCTCACTAATTCTTCATTCAGTTAGAACTAGTTAAACTGATTTTAAGTCAATTAATTTGAGTTAACTGATTACACTCACACCACACTAGTGCTAAAACTACAACTGGACCACCAAAATATTATGATCACTCTACATGCCTCATCTTAGACCCTCAACTAGAAATTCTTGAGCTAACTCAGTCTCCATGACTTAGTTAACTAATACAAGTTGTTATGAGATGAAATTACAATTTATTGTCCAATATATTTAAGGGAAAAATAAATTAGGCGCCCACATTTAGCACTAATGTGTAAATGAATTCCTCACCAATGTGTGACTGGAATCCAACACTAGTAATTGGTCAATTTTCGTCCATTCTGATTCCAAATTTCATTGTTTCTTGTTTCAAATTTCAACACTCCCTCTCAACAAGAAAGGAATTCAATCTATCCCGATCCGGTACCTTTTGAATGTTCTGCGTACAACACTTCTCTAGTGTTTTTTTCACCTACAACTTATGAAGCTGAATAGTCTTCAAACAACTAAATCAGTATGATGCATCTATCATCAGAGTCTCTGACTGCTACTAGTTACTGCATTGTGTACTGAAATCTCTACAATGTTGCTGACATCTGCATCCATTCCCTCTGCACTGCTTCCAACTCTGATCTATGCTCCAGTATCTGACATGTGTCACTTTGATTTATGTATTCATGACATCTGATTGCATCAATCTAACTAATCCTTCCTGCTATTGTTGTATTGTGGGCTCCTCATAGCCAGGTTCTATCCATGAGGCACACAATCTCAATGGACCCTACCCAAATTTCTTCTTGGGATTATATCTGCACATCCCCCCACCTCACACCTGGAGGTATAGCTGCATGTAATCCCTCTGCCCATATGGTTCAAAATTTACCCCTCTTGGAGGTATCTACTTGAGTGGACGCTTCCACTCAGTCTCCTCTATGCTTCTCCAATTGTGGCTTCTCCACAACCTTCTGAGACTACTTCTAAGGCTGCATGTTGAGAGGTAATTTCTCCCTCTCAACCACCAAGTCATTAACCACTTCTTTGTTCCTCAAATTTTTTCATGCATCCTCAACCTTGAGAGCATAAAATTTCTTGACTCTTGAACCGATCTGCTTCACCTGTCTCGTGGATATGTGTTTAAGGAAAACTTTTCCTTTTCTAAACATCACCTCGTAACCATGGTCTTCCAATACTGCTATAGAGACAGTATTCTTCCTTAGGCCTGGAACATACAAAAAATATGCTAGTTTAAGAGGGGAACTAGAATCCCTCTGAAAGGTAACTATACCTATGTCGGTCGCGTTATACCTCCCATCATCTCAAAACTTTATGTTTTGTTGGAGGTCCTTCTCCTCCAATTCATTGAAGAGATCTCTATTCTCCGTCATATGGAACGAGACACCATTGTCTAGATACCACATGCATCTCATTACAATGTTTCCCATGCATGCAATGACAGTAAAATAAAGCTTGAACTGTGAAGCCAATGCTTCACCCACTACAAGTGCAGGCTACTTCTTGCTTGCCTTCTTCTGTGGACAATTTGAAGCATAGTGCCCATGCTCGTGATAGTGAAAAAAACTAATCTTAGACAAGTCTCTCTTGCCCTCTTCACCTTGGGATTTATTTCCCTCGGGCTTATTTCTTTTTCTGACTAATGCACAATCTTCTTCTTTGGTGGTGTTGGAGGTCCTGTCTCTGGTGCTCCGCCTTATCTCTTCTATTACCAAGTCGGACCACAAACACTCCCAATCTGGTAACTTATCCCTCCCATTCACAGAGTCCTAGTAACTATTCCAACTCTTGGGAAGGCCTAGAAGTGTTAGGCTTACCAATTCATCATTAGCTATGGTCACACCAACACTTCCAAGCTCATCTCAACATCAAGTGAACTTCGCCAAGTATGTTGGTACTATCTCGCCCTCATCCTTCTTGATCTTTTTGAGTTGTCCTTCAGTGCCAACTTCCTTTGGTCATTTTTGTTCTGAAACAAATCTATCAAGGCCTTCCACATAGCATATGGATTCACCTTCCCATGGAGACTCGAGAAAATATGATCTGGAACTCCCTCAAACAAGATCCTTCTTGCCTTTGCTACCTTTTTCTACAATGCATCAAGAAGTTGGGAATATGTTGCTACGAGATTGGGAATATCAGTATATATGAATTCCTTCAACTCTTTGCCCTCCAACACTGCCTCCATCATTTCCTTCCATGAAATATAATTCAAATTTCTCTCGAGTTCATATTCGAGTCTCAAGCCATTGAAAGACATATTGATCTGCTGCTGGATCCTGAAGAATAAATCTGCAAATTTGAACATGGTCAAGGAAAACTCAATTTCTTCTTCACTATTTTGATTCCTGACTCTCTGATACCATGTATAAATTATATATAAATTCTATACCAATGGATTCAATCTGATCATGTAATGTACTAAAACAAGATGTTGAATCCTTCTACTATATTTGCGGAATATAAAACACGATCTCTCAATCACATGCAAGTAAGAGAAAGGAAATTATCAATCACACAACACACGATGTATGTGGGGAAAGCACCTGCTCGAAACCCCTCTATCATATATTTTACATAGTCAAAGAATCATGAAACAATATAACGCTTTCTCACACTGAGAAAATCTTGAACTCTACCGATCGTCTCACCCTGATCCTGCTCAAAACTGACTAGCGATTCTTAGGAAATATTTACCAACACTTAGCCAATTCTCAGCCCCTGCTTAGCCTAGCCTTTCTCACTCAATCCCTAAGAAATTAATCCCTATTAAATAGGATAATAAACCTTCCTTGACTACGCAATCCATCATGGCCTTCTCATGACTTTATAATTGTGCCCAGGAAATTTGTTAATAATACAACTGATAGTTATGTTCCCTTTAACCTCTGTCTCAACTAGGTCTTCATCCAAACTGACATGCATGCAACTATTAATAGCGAATCATCATTAATCTGATTGATCACTACTTGTGAATTAATTCTAATTTAATTCACTGGACCTCTCACTAATTCATCATTAAGTTAGAACTAGTTAAGCTTATTTTATCTCAATTAATTTGAGTTAACTGATGACACTCACACCATACTAGTGCTACAACTGCAACTGGACACCCAAAATATTAGGATTACTCTACATGCCTCATCTTACACCCTCAACTCTAAATTCTTGAGCTAACTCAGTCTTCATGACTTACTTAACTGATACAAGTTGTTATGAGATGAAATTACAATTTATTGTCCAATTTATTTAAGGGAAAAATAAATTAGACGCCCACATTTAGAACTAATATGTAACTGAATTCCTCACCAATGTGTGACTAGAATCCCACACAAGTAAGTGGTCAATTTTTGTCCTTTATGGTTGCCAATTTCACTGTTTCTTGTTGCCAATTTCAACATTAAGGAAAGAATTATGCATGAAAATACGGATACATCTTAGTTCAAAGATATCAACAAGATTGTGAGAACATAACATAACCATTAGCAAGGGTTGAAGTGCCTCGAGTTCCAGACAAGTCTCTGAACTTTTTGATGGTGTATCGTTGAATTTTGGTGGCTTAGAAAAATCGACAGGTAGACATGCACCACTATCATCAGATGTATAACTGAAAACATTGATAGTGCCACTAGTTTGATCAAATTTAAGATTAATCATATCAGACTCTAGATGGATTGAGAATTTAAATGCATCAATTGGAAAACTCTCTTTATCAGATAGAGTTGAAATATATTCCTCATAACTTATAAATATTTACAGTTGAAAATATCATGAATAATATATTCAAGGTTTTCATCCTCTAATTGTAGGATCACACCGTCATATGCCTGATTTCAATAACGATAAGTAGGATGAATATTTAAAGTAATTAAAGTGGTTACTGGTATAAAAAATTCATCAAACATATTTGGGCACAAGGAATATTGTGCTAGAGGTGATGAAAGATGAAAAGACTTAGTTGGAGGAGCACCAGTTGTAACTAAATCATATTGAATTTGTAAGAAAAATGGATAAATAGCATTTTCATCAGTATAATGGTCGAAGGCATGCATAAAAATGTGACATTCATATTGACCAAGACATAGAAAAGATTCAAAAACATGAAAACTTACCTCTTCAGGTTTGTCAAATGAATATGTATGAATTAAAGGAATCTCAAGATCATTATGAATTGAAAGATTATCCTAACCCATAAATGGAGATGGTACACTATGAGAAGTGAGTTATCGATACCTTGAAAATCCAATTCCTTGAAAGAAGGAAATATATCACGTGATGTGTTAGCACTCTGTAATTAGCAAGATTGGCAAAGTCCAACTGCAGAGGTAACATCAAACCGCTTTGGGATTCAAGGATCTAGCCCTCCTGAATCCAGAGAGGGATATCTCTATAAATGAGTTCAAAGATGTGATCTTTAAAGATTGGAATTATGATATTAGGCTAGTTATGAAGAGCATGGGTTTGTTTTATTTGTTTTTGGTTGGGCGAAGACATGGTGAAGGTGAAAGCAGTTCAAAAATAAAGGGTGAAGAGCCTGCAAATGAAGGAATGTTTCAGCTGATAGCAAAGGACAAAGACAGCTTTAACCCATTGGGCTATGGAGTCATAGGAGGATTTAATTGGATAGCAATTCAAGAAGGATCCATGGAGCAAGTCATTTACATCAAAGGATCTCTTAAGGTGATTAATGGAGTGAAACAAATAGGAGTGAAAGACTTAAACAAATGAAAAAACAAAGCACATTCTAAGATCAAGTAAGTACTTTTAAACTAGATTGCTTTCAACATGTACTTAAGGAGAAACATAAAAGTATTTCTGTTGATCAGGTAAGTGCTTTTAAACTAACCTGCATTGAATTACTTTCCATCAGAAACATTTAAAAATAGTTCAAACAGCTTAAGATCAGGTAAGTGCTTTTAAACCAGCCTGCTTCAGCATATTCGATAAGGGAACACAAATGATAATCACAAAGAGCAATCTAGATCAGCTAAGTACTTTTAAACTACGCTGCATTGATAAACTCCAAGGATAACAAAGAGAACATTCATCTCAAAGAGCTATCTAGATCAGGGAAGTAACTTTTAAACTAGCCTGCATTAATAAACTCTTCGAAGAGGACATTCAAATGAAGAAAACATACAAGACAAAGCTTCCAGTAAGAGTAGGGTACCGTGGAGAGTATATCCTAACTCTATGTTTGCTGCTCTTTATCAGAGAAAGTGAACAGAGTGAAAACATTAAGTAAAACGACAATTGACAGTAAGGAACACATCACCATTGACATAGTTTCAGAATTCCATGAATCAGCGGCTTGTATTGATGTTCAAACCAGTTACAATCAGCAAGCCCGGTGGGTCTCTACAGCTTTGAACTTCTCATATCAGCTTATGTATCTTTCAATTACAGAACAGGGCATCAGTGGCTTCAGAATGACTATTACATGCATTCAGATGTCCCGAGACCAACCCTTTGCTCATATTCCACAGAGGTATTTATAGAAGAATGAGGCGGTGGTCCACTATGAAAAGATCTGTTTGGATCAATCAATTAATACAGAAGATGACTCTTCGATGCTTTGAGGGCCTCGATCAAGAAATCTACAGGTGTTCATCAACATTAATTGAGGTACACTTACAATTAAGCTCAGTGGGAGCTTTTTGCCGTCCTTTGAAGCTCGGAGTTATGCTGGAGTGACTTTATTTCTGTTTCCCGAGATGAAATGATCTAAATATCTGCTTTTGAACTGTTCTTTAATCTTCTCGAATGGTTAGCAGACAATTGGTGAATAACTCAATTAGTATTAATTGTTCGCTGGGTCTTTGATCTCAGCATTTGGAGTGTCTTTTGGAGGCTGGCAGAGGTTCAATTAGCCTCTGCCATAGCGGTAGGAGGATTTCTCATCTCGACGAATGTCTTCGTCATTTCTAAACACTTTCAAGTTACTTGAGACTGTGTTTTTGGGGTAATCAAATCTCAGTTGGATAAACTTGTCTTTTGTACTTGATACTCTTTAATAAAATGATGATTTAT
This sequence comes from Pinus albicaulis, assembly GCA_034641835.2. Lineage (NCBI taxonomy): Eukaryota > Viridiplantae > Streptophyta > Pinopsida > Pinales > Pinaceae > Pinus > Pinus albicaulis. The sequence continues at coordinate 72,562,152 of CM076580.1, forward strand.
GCTTGTCTTTTGAGTCTTGCAGGCGATGGCGAGGTTGAATGGCATCAATGGGTCCTGAAATCACTGATAAAACGTAAATCTAACACCCCTCGAATGATTCTTCATGAACTCAGAAGACAGAGGATCGTCACCCTTGGCCTGTTTGGTTTCTTCAAAAATGGCGGAAGAATTCATTCGAAAACCTGCAAAATACAAACAATTTGTTATAAAATCCTGCATATTTGGTTTTACTGCTTCAGAGGCATAGGAAGAGAGCAGGACCGTTGGATGGCATAATCCAACGGTGGAGATTAACTGAGAGGAATTTTAAATGACGCGGGAGGAAGAATAAAACAGAACCGTCGATCGCGCAATGAGCAACGGGGGGGGTGATCTGGGACCGAGTGCGTCTGGACGCATTGACCGACCCAGTTGCTCAGGGTCGCAATCGAATCTTGTAGGAAGAGGGGATGCGATTGAGCAATAACCGTTCGATCTGCAAATCAGATTGACGGCGGGGAGTAAATTGGAGGGGTGGGCCGATCGGGGGAACGAATATAAAGTATGCGATTTGAAACTTGCGATTCTGCGCGGGTCGTTAGATCGGGTCTAGATCAACGGTCTAGATCATGTTCTTCACACGACGGTTATACTGCTTTGTGAAAACCACCATTCAATAAAACCAAGTTTTGAGGTTGATGAAGCGGTGTCTATATGATAGGCTGGCGCCCGATTGCCGGGCCTGTGGGTTAAATGAAATAACAATATGATCTGCGGTTTATGACAAAGGGGCTGATCGCAATCGGCATTTTGAAATGGCTCAAAAACATGCACCCTTGAATCTTTCCGATGCGATTAGTGCTTCATGGGTTTGGCGCTTGGTTTTTATTTTTATGATGAGGGCGTATTGGGGAAGTGGTTTGGAAACTCAGGCCAAGGGGCTTAAACCCTTAATAGAGAAATGGGGTTTTTTACACAGATTTTCAATGATTTTCAAAGGTTTCTGAGGGTTTCAACAGAGTTCGAAAGAAGTTTGGAACTCTGCAAAGGCAATTTTATATGCACAGAGGGTGAGGAAAATGGAGAACAAAGGAAAATGATGAAAATATGAAGGTTAGTCTCTGAGAGAAAAAAGGGGAAAAGGAGGATGATATTGCAGCAGTATTCTCATGGAATTTTTAGCAGAATTTTGAGTTTCTGAGAAATAACAGTGAAAACCTTGAGACCTGAGCATGAGATCGTCTACAGGCTTCAAGAGATAACATTTTGGCCAAGAAAGTGTTTCTTGAAGGCTGAAAACATGTTTTGGACACCTTTTGATAGACCAAAATTTATAGGTGGCCAACAGTGGCTCCACTTGGGGATGGTGCCTTCTTGAAGGCATCAAGAACTTCAGAACTGCATTCTCTGGGAGGCTGATCAATGCCTCGTTCTTTGGGCTGTTGTATTTGCTGAAATGATCTTATTCTGGCTGAAAAAAGATTAGCAGCATTGAAAAACAATGAATCTTCATCAACACAGGCTTTCTACCTACCCAATCCTACTGATCTAACATTTTTTCTTCATTTAGAGTGCACTTGGACTGGAAAACTCTTTTTCAATATTTTATTCTTTTGAAAACAGGAAATATAATCTAATTCTACCTCTTATTTCTCCCTGAACTCAGATTAAACAGTTGAGCTCGGTGTTTCTACTACGTCTACTGTGTTGGGTTGATTACCAGCAGATTTGTTCTCTAATTCTGGAAACGAGAAATTCAAAAAACGATCAGTCAGATTGCCTTTGTTTGACTTGCTATGATCTATGGCATAAAAAACAAGGCACATAGACCTTAAAAATCAAAAATTGAAGGTTTGAAATATGAAAATTTTTGAAGCATCCTTCTTCTTATTTGTGGCTCAGGATTTTGAGCTTGTTGAAATAACTTACTTCCTTGATTTCAGCTCGGTTTCGAATTTGTTTGTTGTTATTCTTTCTTTGGTTGAGATTTTTGAGGTTGATTCAATTTGATTTACAACTATGACTCGAGAAAAATAAAAAAGCAGTTTGGTCATCTACTTCAAAACTTTGGTTCAGATTTTGAGTTTGTTTGAACCTTCATTTCTATCCTAATCTATCTACTGATAAGCCAAGATTGAAAAGTTTGGCAAATCAAATTCACTATCCTATCAGCAGAAAAATTTAAAAGCTAATTAGTCAAGATTAGGCTGTTTGACTAACTAGAAGTGTGTTTTTGAGGAGTGGCATTTGAGCTTGCACACTTTTAGCATTTTTTTCTCTTTTTGGCATGGGGCTTTGCCTTTCTTTTTTTCATTCCTGCCCTCTTTTCATTTTTTCCCTGTTTTTGTATTTTTTTTTATTTTATGAAGCCCGATGAAGCAATGATATTTGCAATGGAAATAAAACTTGAAAATTGAACCTAAATGATATTAATGTAGGACCACATGTTAGCCAGGCCAAGCAGATATGTGCCATGTATTGCAGAGAGAAAAAAAAAAGACGTTTGGATAATGGTGGGTGAATGATAAGGGCCAACACCCTGGCCTGTCCAAATTTTCCATATTTACCTTTTTCTATCTCTTCGGAATCCATTTGAGTACCTTATCTCCAATGTTGAAGTCTCAAGCCTTAGCTCTCTTGTCAAACAACTCCTTGATGTTTTCTTGCACTTTTTGAGCTCTGCTGTAAACTTCTTCCCTCGTCTGTTGGAGATGTATTGTCTCATTAATCATTACTTTGCCTATTCTTGGTAGAATTCTTGGACTAATTTGTCCCATTTTGCCCAGTGAGAGTAGGAAGCTCTTGCCCATCTGCTCCATAAACAAGTTGGTAGGGGAGGTTCAATGATTCTTTGTGTTCAACCTATACACTTACAAATGCAAATACATGACTTGTTATACCATGACTTTTACTTCTGTTAAAGTAGCTTCTTGATGATGGTCACCAGCTTTTATTTGATGATTCGACCCTAGCCCATTACCTTGAGGGTAATAGCGTGCAAGGCCATTAATGTAATCACATTACTTGTGACAAAAATCAATCATCTTTTTGGAACCAGCGTGACATTGTGAAATAATGATTTTCCTAGGGCATCCAAATCTAGACAGGATATGGTCTTCAAGAAATTTTATGATTACAGAATCTGTGGCATTCCTAGTAGGGATGGCCTCTATCCACTTTGTGAAGTAGTCACTGGCTGTGAGAATCCATTTATGCTGGGTAGATGAAGCAGGATGGATTTCTCCAATGAAATCTAGGCCCCACTGTTGAAAAGGAGCTTCAACAATGATAGGTTGTAATGGTAAAGGAAGGAGTTTTCTTTTGCCCTCAAAGATTTGGCATTTGTGACAGGCGACTATCATTTTATGGACATCTTGGAAGAGCTGGGCCAGTAGTAGCCAGCTCTAAGGATTTTATTTGCTGTGGTTTTCCAATAGAGATGACCTCCACACTCTCCATCATGTAACTCATGCTTGATCTTCTCTGCATCAACTTCAGGAAAACATTGAAGCAACAAACCATTAGCATTTTTCCAATATAAACATTCATTCAAAATGCAATAATTCTTAGCTTTCAACTTTAAAAACCTTGCTTTTGTTTTTGATAAATCAGGAGGAGCATTGAGATTTGTAAGTACATACAGGATGTCAGCATACTAAGGTGAGTTTTGGAACTGCTCTTCCACAGTGGGAGCAGGTAATACTTCTTGTTCATCCAAGGCATCTACCATGTTAATGTCAAGGGCTTGTAGATTAGATTCAGCCATTAATTTAGCCAAGCCCTGATCCTTGATGAGTTTGGTGGGTTTGATCTCCAAATCATATTCTAATATTACAGCAATCCATTTGCCCCTCTTTCCATCTAGGTCTTGTGACAAGATGTCCTTTACCACTATGTTGGGTACATAAGCGATGGTGTGGGAATGAAGAATATACACCCTGAAATCCTTTAAGGCCTTTACCAAAGCATAGGCTTGTTTTTCCATTATATTATATTTCAAGGGTGCATCATTCTTATGTAAGAAAAAAGAAATGAGTTTGTTCAAGTATAGGTTTTTTAGCAGGCATGAAGCTATTGTTGTGTTAGAGGCAAAGGAAAAAATAAGAAAATCTTTTGAAAATCACATTCAGGCGTGATATAGGTAGTGCATGTTTACTAATTAAAGATTTTAAACTCTCAGGTCCATTTCACTCTACTTCCTTTTGAGCATATTAATCATGTTTCTAAGGCTGCTAAGTTAGAATAAACATCATAAGAAATATATCTTTTTAAATAAGGCTAGCCTCCTTTATGTTCCCTGGGTGGCTAATCTATAGTGACATAAACTCTTTTTGGATCTGGTATTTTAATCCCTTTTAGGTGTTATAATGTGTCTAAGACTTACCTCTTGCAATAACACTATCTTTTTGGGATTAAGATGACCAAATCTTTGCATTTCTCAAGGCCCTTTGCCAGATGTTTGGTGCTCTTCATCGGTTTTGGAATAAACTGTTATGTCATCAAGGTAGATTACGATGAAGTGCCCTATTTCCTCTGAAAAGGCAATGTCCATAGCTCTTTGGAAGGTTGCACCAGCATTCATTAGTCCAAAAGGCATTTTAACATACATGAAAGTGCCCCATGGAGTGGTGAAAGTTGTTTTTAGTTGATCGTCTGGGAGTACTAAGACCTGGTTATCCCCTGAGAAACCATCTAACAGAGAAATCCTCTTTGAACCAGCTACCCTTTGTAGGTCTTGCTCCTGTTGCTCCTTTGGTGGTAATTCTGTTGGTTAGGAAGCTCACATTTAGGTTGAAATCAGCCTGATCCCGATTTCTCCTGTCTTCTTCCTCACAGCTACAAGGTTAGAAACCCAATCTGAAAACCTTACAGGCACAATGATTCCTACCTCGTACATTTTCTTAATTTCCTTTTCGAGTAGAGGTAGTTGTATTGGGTTGATTCGATGCAGTTTATGCTTAAAAGGTTTTTTTTTTTCTCTCAAAGGGATCTTGTGCTGGATGATACTAGTATCGTAGGATTTTAAATCTTCATAGCTCTAGGCAAACACATCGGCAAACTCTTTAAACAAGTCAATGTATTTCTTTTTCATGTATGGTGGCAAGGACCTAGCTAATTTAATCATTTTAGGTTGATCCTTTGTGCCTATGTTGCATTATTCAACCTCAGACTCTGTATATTATACTGCAGGTTTCTTAGTCACGTCATTAAAATCAAACAGGTCCTCTAACGGTGCTAGCCCCCTGGGTATGTTCTTGTCTCTCGGTGTTAATACCTCAATGTCTTCGTTTTATGAGTCTTCATACTCTTCAGCATGAGTTTCAAGTTTTTGAGTTAACATGTTGATATCTGTAGGACTAGATGGTTGTTCTTGTTCGGGGTTCTTGATTTAGGCAGTTTTCATCGGATGTAGAATCGGAAGTATGATTCAAACTCATTCTTAGCGACGAGGAAATCCTCTATGGTATGTTCTCAAGACTTGCCAATATTTTTGATTATGGGTATGGTTGGCTAATTTGCAAGCATTGTGTACTCAGTTTTCTGTTGTTGCTAGCTGTTATATTGTGTTAAAATTGTAGACGTAATGTCCCTGGCTTTCTTGGATTAAAAATCAAATTTTGGATCCTCGAAAATATTTATGAGATCCAGGACGTCATTTGTTAGGCTCTAAGTGGATAAATTGCTTTGAGTCTCTTCCACATTAACACCTGATTAATTCTGAGATGTATATCACGTGGATTCTTTTGGCTCAACCTCTATGAGATGCAAGCCCAAAATAGGAAACTTCATACTGCACAATGTTATTAGACATGAAAATTCAATTTGCATGACACACTTTCTGTATGGCCATTTTCGGTGTTTGTTAACCAAACACCGGCGCCAGCACTATTCTTCGTACATGACCCATCGAAGAACATGGTCCATAGAGGATTACTTTTGGTTTCGCCTTGGTTGGTACTCTCGCTAACTAACATGCTATACGATTGTGGTGGTATGTAAATGCTTGATAAAATTCTGTGTCTCTTCATTTTCAGTTTCTCTGTATATTCAGATTTCCATTTCACGAGTTTCCAAGTTTGTAGCCGTGGGCACATGACTTGTGGGTCGAGACTTTCATTTGTTTCGTTAATATCTTCAAATGCATAAAACTGTTTTGATACTTGTGAGTTAGGTGTTTCTTGAGCTTCATCGGCGATTAATCTTGTTGTAGTGACTTGCTCGCCAACTGTTTCAGTGTCGTGTTCTGTTATAAGGTCAACAAGTTGTTGTACTGGGCCTCGTTCCTCAGGACTTTCATGAAGATGAACTCGATGGGGCGTTTGTTGTTGGCCATCTTGGCCATATTCATTTTGGGTTGTCATTTCAATGCATTGTTCGAAAGTTTCCCTTTCGTTTTCATCCATGTCTAGAACTGCATTCATTTCTAGCTTTGGGGCCTCTAACAGGTTATCTGCGTTACTGTCTTCTGATTCTGACTTATTCGAAGGTTCATCATGGTAAAGAATAAAAGAGTTTAGGTCAGTATGGATAGAGTAGATGGGACATTTTTCAGGTTTTTCTGGGCTACTGACCATGAATTTCATGTGCGCCTCTCTGTATAGTCTTCTAAGTTGGCTAAAGACAGGGATAGTGGCATATGTCCCATCCATCTACATTGTACCTTGTAGCTTGGCACCCCATGATCTTGACAACAACATGCCATACTTAGGAGGGACATCAGCCACCACAACATCCATAACCATGCACTTGGCTGGGATTTGAGTCAAATTCACACAAAGGTCCTTAATTAGGCCAAGACATTTGACTTTGCTTGAGTCAAAGGAATATAAATCCTTGTAGGGTCTGGTTATTTCTAGTCCTAGCCTTTCCATTATCACCTTTGGCATCAGATTATGTGAGGCTCCAAAATCGTGCATAGCATTATGCAGGATTTTGTCATGGATATTAAAGCTGACATAGAATGGAGGTATTGTCCCTTCTTGAAATTTCCCTTCAACTTTAGGACCAAAAATGAGCTTTGGCTAGTCATCGTTAAAATTTACTGTGTCATTATGGTCTTCTAAGTTTAAAGCCTTCAAAATTTGGGTCCTATACACATTATAGGAAGCTAACTCAGTCAAGGGAACAGAGATTTTGATCTTTGAAATTTCCTGCTCTAGGCTAAAGGGAATTTGGTTCTTTGAAGAACTTGTCTCAGCCTTACTAACTGCTAGTCTATCAGCAACATCAGCTTGTTGACTTGTTCTATTTACATTTGGTAAAATTGTTTTGATAGGAGTAATAGCTGAAGTGTTAGTACTACTCAGGTCTGCACTCTGCTTTTCACTGTTTTGAGTGCATTTATCCTTATCATTATCAGAACTCACAGCTCCAATTTTGTCCCTTTGTTTGACAACTTTAGTTTTGGTTGTAGTACTGTTTTGTGAAGATTTTTTAGAGGTTTTAATGTTGGGAGTTTGTTAACTGGCTTTGCTTCTAAGGTCATATTCTCTGTGAGGCTCTATGATGAAATTTTCCATATCTTGATAACAATGTCGATCATCATCCCTGTTGTCATCATAAGGTGTGTATAGACCTCGTTTCTTTTCATAATGAATCTCAAAGCCATTGTTATCTACCCCTAGCATGTTGATATCATTTTCCTCTGCTATCTCACATGTTTCCTCTGTCTCACTTATATAGTTTTGATGAAAGGGAGGAATGATCTGCTGATCATCTTCTCTAGGTCTATTTGGAAGTTGGTTTCTTCTTAAATTTTGATTCTGGTTCTGGTTTCTATTCTGAGAAGTAGTTTGGTTTAGGCTTGCTTGTGTTCTCTTAATTATGCTCATCTCTTTCATCATTTCTTCCATCATTCTTTCCATCTTTGAGTTTGAAGTGGAAGGTGTGGATTCCTCTCTAAAAGATACTCTCTTTTCAGCTTTCATTCTTCCTCTCTTCTCTATTAGATTGACTTCGACAGAAAGAGCACCCCTTTGCATATCTTCAAGAGTTGCAAAGTCTCTCTCTCTTAGCGAATAGGTCATGCCAGAGTCAAAACCTTCAGGAAATTTGTTCAAAGCTGAGCCTTGCGAAGGTTTTAGTTCTGGGGGAAGTGCATTATAGATACTGTTAAATCTAGTACAATAAGCCTGTACACTTTCCCCTGGGTTCCTGTAGAGATTGTTGTAGTCAGCCAAGATTTGGAGAGGATTCTTCCTCACTTCCCATTTGTTTAAGAAAGATTGATGGAAACCTTGAAGGTCATTAATACTATGAGGGGCTAAGCCTTTGAACCATTTTCTTACTTCTCCTCCCAAACTTTGAGCAAATAATCTCATTTTGACAGAATCATCAACAACCTCATTTCTGTCAAAGCAGTCATTCATCTTATCCACATGTTGTGATGCAGTAGTGGCACGACTATCATCATACAATGGAATTTTGGACAGATAATCTTGTGGTAGTTGACTAAAGGTACAGGAAGAACTAAGGGGGCATACCATGAAGCCATGGCAGGAGGTGGAGGTGGATTAACAAGAGTGAAAGTGGGTTGGAGGGGAGTGGTTGGAACAGTGGATACAGGGTGAGCAGAAATGGATGGACCAGGGATAGATTGCTGAGCGGATCTTGGATGAGAGACACCTAGATTGTGGAGGAAGTGTAAATTAGGTGGTGTAGTCTCTCTACTACCAAGATGTGTACTTGTCTCAGGAGAAGAAGGAAAAGGCTCAGAATCTGACTGATCTAAATCACCAAGAGACCTAGTTCTAAAAGGATTTACTAAGTCTTCTTGTGATTGTTGTAGAGCTGAAAGATTTTCTGGGACAGAATTAGCTCTCAAGGGTGATCTGAAAACAGTTGATAATTTAATCCTGGGAGACTTCCAAAGGATGCTTTCTGGGTCATCAACTATTTCAGGTGGATTCGGGTCAGGATGGGCTCTAGTGTGAATCTTTCTAGGAGCCACTATGCTGTAATTTTTTAGACCCAAATAACAAGAAAAGTTCAACCAGGTATGACAATCTTTGAGAGGTTAACTAATCTGTTTTACAAAAATTTCAATCCTACAGTCCTCTGACTGAGTTTGAAGGATAGTATAGTAATGAGGGTTCTTCTCAGTGGAGTCTTAAGGTCTGTTCAGGATTGTGGAGTCGCCAAGTGGAAGTTTTTAGCTCCTTTTCAGAGGTAAGAGGTGTTATGGTCCACTACCATGTTTATTAAAGACCAATCTGAAATATTTTTGGGTTTTTCTGAGTTAATTTTCAGTTAGCAAGGGATATCTGGTATCTTATGATTGTCTTCTAACGGAAGAAATACTCAGGAGTCCCCAGTGGAGTCGCCATTATGTTAGCACTCTGTAATTAGCAAGATTGGCAAAGTCCAACTGCAGAGGTAACATCAAACTGCTTTGGGATTCAAGGATCTAGCCCTCCTGAATCCAGAGAGGGATCTCTCTATAAATGAGTTCAAAGATGTGATCTTTACAGATTGGAATTATGATATTAGGCTAGTTATGAAGAGCATGGGTTTGTTTTATTTGTTTTTGGTTGGGCGAAGACATGGTGAAGGTGAAAGCAGTTCAAAAATAAAGGGTGAAGAGCCTGCAAATGAAGGAATGTTTCAGCTGATAGCAAAGGACAAAGACAGCTTTAACCCATTGGGCTATGGAGTCATAGGAGGATTTAATTGGATAGCAATTTAAGAAGGATCCATGGAGCAAGTCATTTACATCAAAGGATCTCTTAAGGTGATTAATGGAGTGAAAGACTTAAACAAATGAAAAAGCAAAGCACAGTCTAAGATCAAGTAAGTACTTTTAAACTAGCTTGCTTTCAACATGTACTTAAGGAGAAACATAAAAGTATTTCTGTTGATCAGGTAAGTGCTTTTAAACTAACCTGCATTGAAGTACTTTCCATCAAAAACATTTAAAAACAGTTCAAACAACTTAAGATCAGGTAAGTGCTTTTAAACCAGCCTGCTTCAGCATATTCGATAAGGGAACACAGATGATAATCACAAAGAGCAATCTAGATCAGCTAAGTACTTTTAAACTATGCTGCATTGATAAACTCCAAGGATAACAAAGAGAACAACAAAGAGAACATTCATCTCAAAGAGCTATCTAGATCAGGGAAGTAACTTTTAAACTAGCCTGCATTAATAAACTCTTCGAAGAGGACATTCAAATGAAGAAAACATACAAGACAAAGCTTCCAGTAAGAGTAGGGTACCGTGGAGAGTATATCCTAACTCTATGTTTGCTGCTCTTTATCAGAGAAAGTGAACAGAGTGAAAACATTAAGTAAAACGACAATTGACAGTAAGGAACACATCACCATTGACATAGTTTCAAAACTCCATGAATCAGCAGCTTGTATTGATGTTCAAACCAGTTACAATCAGCAAGCCCAGTGGGTCTCTACAGCTTTGAACTTCTCATATCAGCTTATGTATCTTTCAATTACAGAACAGGGCATCAGTGGCTTCAGAATGACTATTACATGCGTTCAGATGTCCCGAGACCAACCTTTTTCTCATCTTCTACAGAGGTATTTATAGAAGAATGGGGCAGTGGTAAACTATGAAAAGATCTGTTTGGATCAATTAATACAGAAGATGACTCTTCGGTACTTTGAGGGCCTCGATCAAGAAATCTACAGGTGTTCATCAGCATTAATTGATGTACACTTACAATTAAGCTCAGTGGGAGCTTTTTGCCGTCCTTTGAAGCTCGGTGTCATGCTGGAGTGACTTTATTTCTGCTTCCCGAGATGAAATGATCTAAATATCTGCTTCTGAACTGTTCTTTAATCTTCTCGAATGGTTCTGCCGACAATTAGAGATAAGATAGCTCAATTAGTATTAATTGTTCGACGGTCTTTGATCTCAACGAGACTGCAGGTGTCTTTTGGAGCTGTAGAGGGTTCAATTAGCCTCTTCTTATAGCGGTGGGGAATTTCTCAGCTCGACAGATGTCTTCGTCGTTTCCTAAAACACTTTAAGTTACTTGAGATCTATGTTTTTGGGTCTTCAATCTCCGGTTCTGATAAATTTTGTCTTTGGCACTGATACTCTTTAATAAATGATGATTTATGCTTGTCTTCTGGTGCGCAGGGCAGTAGCGGGGTCGAATGGCATCAATGGGTCATGAAATCACTGATAAAACGTAAATCTAACACCCCTCGAATGATTCTTTATGAACTCAGAAGACAGAGGATCGTCACCCTCGGCCTTTGTGGTTTCTTCAAAAATGGCAGAAGAATTCATTCAAAAACCTGCAAAATACAAACAATTTGTTATAAAATCCTGCGTATTTGGTTTTACTGCTTCAGAGGCATAGGAAGAGAGCAGGACCGTCAGATGGCATTATCCAACGGTGGAGATTAACTGAGAGGAATTTTAAATGACGCTGGAGGAAGAATAAAACAGAACCATCGATCGCGCGATGAGCAACGGTGGGGGTGATCTGGGACCGTCCAATCTGGACGCGTGGACGGCCCAGATTTAATCGGAGGATCGCAATCGGGGTGCGCGAAAGAGGGGATGCGATTGAGCGATAACTGTTCGATCTGCAGATCAGATCGACGGCGGGGAGTAAATCGGAGGGGTGGGCCGATCAGGGGAACGAATATAAAGTATGCGATTTGAAACTTGCGATTCTGCGCGGGTCGTTAGATCGGGTCTAGATCAACGGTCCAGATCCTTTAATTCTTTGCACCGGTGAGACCCTTATACTTTGTGAGAAACCCATAAATTTCAATAAAAACCAAGGTTTTGAGTTGATCGGGCGGAATATATATATGATAGGCTAGCGCCCGATTGCGGGCCCACGGGTAAATGAAATAACAATATGATCTGCGGTTTAGGACAAAGGGGCTGATCGCAATCGGTATTTTGAAATGGCTCACAAACATGCACACTTTGAATCTTTCCGATGCGATTAGCGCTTCATGGGTTTGGTGCTTGGTTTTTATGATGAGTGCGTATTGGGGAAGTGGTTTGGAAACTCAGGCCAAGGGGCTTAAACCCTTAATAGAGAAATGGGTTTTTTACACAGATTTTCAGTGATTTTCAAAGGTTTCTGAGGGTTTCGACAGAGTTCGAAAGAAGTTTGGAACTCTGCAAAGGAAATTTTATATGAAAAGAGGGTGAGGAAAAATGGAGAACAAAGGAAAATGATGAAAATATGAAGGTTAGTCTCTGAGAGGAAAAAGGGGAAAAGGAGGAGGATATTGCAGCAGTCTTCTCATGGAATTTTTAGCAGAATTTTGAGTTTCTGAGAAATAATAGTGAAAACCTTGAGACCTGAGCCTGAGATCATCTACAGACTTCAAGAGATAACATTTTGGCCAGGAAAGTGTTTCTTGAAGGCTGAAAACATATTTTGGCCACCTTTTGATAGACCAAAATTTACAGGTGGCCAACATGATGTACTTGGGCACTCGTCACCATATGTATTAATGGAAACATGAATTTCAAGGTGATGGTTTTATAAAGTCTCAGCTTGACTGCATGGCTTAGAATCATTTGACAGGTCATCTAAAATACCATATCATTGATCATCCAAATATGCGATATTATCATCTTGAAAGAGGGAATAAAGACATGACACATCTTCAACAATTTTTGATCAAGAAAAATAAGGAAAAATGAATCAGGAAATATGGATGGTAGAGGTTGAAGGGTATCCCTTGAGGAAATCATACTTTCGATCAAATCAGATTCAAGGTTAAAGTTACGAGCGTTAATATCATCTTGAAATTTCAAGGGGTTAGTATCCATCTTAGTCTTCATGAACGACTCCAAACTTTCCTCCATTGAACCTGAGTCATGGGAAGAGGACGATTGTGGAGAAGATGGGTTGAAAACTTGATTTACGGATTTCCCAACTTCAACATCATCACAAGGAGGCACCCAAATTGGTACAGAAAAAGGAGGAGGAGAAGGAACAAAAGGAATAGTAGATTCCTCCCCACATATTTGGTATGTTTCGTGATCAATGTAAGTTGGAATACTAGAATCATTAAGGGGTTCATATCCAAAATATTTGACGGAGAGAAGAATCAGGTTTTGTAACTTTTTTTCTGATAAAATTATAGTCAAAATATTCTTCAAGAAACTCATAATAAAGGTGAAGAATATATTAAGGAAACCCTTTAAATATTCACCTCACTACATTCTAAGTTGATTGATTCTATCACATAAATATTGATTTCATACTTGTCAAAGGCTTCAGAAGCGCCTTAACAAGTTGCTCAAATGAATGGATAGAAGGAGTTGGTAATGTATGACATGATTTCTTGACTCGGCCTTCAAGTGTGAGGGTGAACAGTCTAGCCATGACATCCTTGCAATTTAGTCCATTAGAAAAAAATCAAAATTAAATTGAAGCACATGCTCAAGGACAGTTAGTCCGCCCTCACATTAAAACATAAATTGAGACAAGTTATGAACAATTTATGTGGGTATTGTAGGGTCAAGATCCTTGGAAAAACACCATGGGATTATGATTTTGGAAATATCCATTTAGGTTAAGAAGTTAAAAATAGACTAAACGTGCACAACTTGTCAATTTGGCCCTCCTTCTAGCGAAAAAATGTTGACGGTGTTGGAAATCCACCAACATATAGGGGGTCTCCCCAATGTGAAGTCCCAATTAGACCTCACACAGTTTGGAGTAGGAGCCCCATCCGAAGTATCGAGCCGACCACCATAAATTAAGGCTTTCCTTGGATGCAATGGGTAACATAATAGATTAACACATGACCTTTGAAATCAGCAAGTAAGTTGACACTGTGAAACACCAATTGCAGTGTGTAAAAGGAGGCCTTCAAAATAGGGGAGACAAAAGTGAGTCTCTAGAAGGAAAGTAATAGTACTATCCTAAGAGAGGCACAGGAGAGCATGGAAATATTTTTTGATTAACCTAAAAATTAGTTCACAAGATAACAATGATTCATTATAGCAAATACAACACACATTCAAGAATATAATAATTAAAGCCGCCAAAATAGTTCAATTTATTTAGTACATATGAACATAACATATACCACAAACATCTAAGGAATAGTCTTACAACATTCATGATACATGCATGAAAGTGTGTTGGCTCAATGATATTCAATTATTAGGTTAATGATCTAAGTACTTAGTTACAATGGTGAGGCACTAGTTCCAATAGTGGAACATTAAGTCACTTCTTAATTCTCCATGGAACTATTTTCTCTCCTATACCAAGCAGAAGAATTCAAGGCTAGCTCGCCCAAGTATATGAATCCAAAAACCATTTGCTTGATTTATGATTTCTCTTTTACAACAAAAGGAATGGTCTTTCATATCCCCTATGACTCTTGAACTACCCTTATGACTCTTGTATTTACAATGTGACCTTTGAACTTCTATAAGAGTCTTTTTTCCACATGTGACTCTTGGACTTCCATACATTTACATTTTTTCATTTTATTTGAAAATACATAATTACATTCTACATGGTTAAGTGGCAAGACACATGGACAAATATTACATTGCGATGAAACTTGTATGAGCCACAATTTGACAATGATGGCAAGGAACTTCATGATTATGTAGCAATGCCAAGTTGTTTTCCGTGTTGCTATGTCTTTGATATTCATAATCGATCTAATATGTACTCCATATTCATGAAATATCTACTTTTTTCTTCATCTTCACCCTCCAAAGGGTATTGGATCAGCTTCAGAATCTTCTGAGTCATCATGAAAAGTCTTCATTATGTCATGGTCTAGGGTTTGCTTCATGCCTTCATGATGGTTCTTCTTTATGCTTCTCCTCTACACGTGCTTCCTTTTTCATTCTCCTTACTATATTCCTTGAGTATCACCTTGTCATGCTGAGCTGGTACACCTACCAATGAAGATCACTCATGAGAAGGAAAAAACAGTCTTAAAATGATATATCATGTCTCTACCTTTCTCATGAAAGAATTTGTTCATGATAGTCCTGTGAAAGGAATAATAAGGAAGGGCATGATGAGGAGTGCGCAATTGATCCCAACAATGGCATAGGAAAGCATCATTTTTCACTAAAAATGCACCATGTGCTATGAGGAAGGGCTCTTCAAGGTCCAATGTAGTGGGAAAGAACAAGGAACAAGGTTGGTGAGCTTGTTGATTAAGACTGCACCATGTGCTAGGAAGGAAAGAGTGGAAGACAATGAGAGTGCAATTTGACACAAAAATGACTAGGAGGAGTTCTCACTAAGTTCTAATATTGTGCCATGCACTGAGAAAGAGACTTAAGCAAGTGTTCAACACAGAGGGGAAACTTAGTGAACAAGGGTTTAATGCTTGTTGTTGTTGAAATTTTCAACAAGAAACAGTGAAATTGGCATCCAAAAACAAAATCCAAAAAATGGCATCCATAAATGGCTACCATGTGAGGCTTTTGATTTAATTATCCCTTAATTAAATTGAAAGTAAATTGTAATTTCATCTCATAACAACTTGAATCAGTTAACTAAGTGAGATAGACTTAGTAACATCAAGAATTCTGAGTTGAGGGTCAAAGGTGAGGCATGTAGAGTGATTCTATTATTTTCAAGGTCCGCTTGCAGTTATAGCACAAGTGTGGTGTGAGTGTAATCAGTTAGCTCAAATTAATTGAGTTAACAATCAGTTTAACTAGTTCTAACTGAGTGATGAGCTAGTGAAAGGTCAAGTGAATTAAATTAGATTTAATTCACAAGTAGTGATCTATCAAGTAATTGATGATTCACTATTAATAGATGCATGCATGTCAATTCTGATGACGACCCAAGTGAGATGGAGGTTAAAAGGAAGTTAACTATCAGTTGTATTATTAGCGAATTACTCAAGTGCAATTATAAAGTCAGAGGCAAGCTACATAGGGATTGTGCAGTCAAGGAAGGTTGATTGTCCTATTTAATAGGGATTAATTGCCCAGGGATTGCGCGAGCAAGGCTGGGCTAAGCAAGGGTTGAGAATTGGCTAAGTGTTGGTCAATTTTTCCTAATAATTGCTAGTTAGTTTTGAGCGGGATCAGGGTGAAACAATCGATAGAGTGCAGGATTTTCTCAGTGTGAGAAGGCATTGTATTGTTTTATGATTCTTTGACTATTTACAATATATGATAGAGGGGTTTTGAGTAGGTGATTTCCCCAAGAACATCTTGTGTTGTGTGATTGATAATTTCATTTCTCTTACTTACATGTGATTGAGCGATCATGTTTTATATTCTGCAAATATAGTATAACGATTCAGCATCTTGTTTTAGTACATTACATGATCAGATTGAATCCATTGGTATAGAGTTTATTTATAATTTCTACATGGTATCATATATGTGTTATATATTTTATATATGGTATCAGATCACCAAAAATCACAATAGTGGAGAAGATATTGATTATGTCTTGAGCAGTTTCAAATTTGCAAATTTATTCTTCAGGGTCCAGTAGCAGATCAAGATGTCTTTCAATGGCTTGAGACTTGAATATGCACTCGATGGAAATTTGAATTATATTGCATGGAAGGAGATGATGGAGGTAGTGTTGGAGGACAATGGGTTGAATGAATTCATAGATACTGATATTCCCAAGCCCACAGCAGTAGATGCCCAACTTCTTGATGCATGGAAGAAGAAGGTAGAAAAGGTGAGAAGGATCTTGTTGGAGGGGGTTTGAGATCATATTGTCTCAAGTCCCCATGGAAAGGCGACTCCATATGCTATGTGGAAGGCCTTGACATATCTATTTCAGAACAACAACGACCAAAGGAAGTTGGCGCTGAAGGACAAGCTCAGAAATATCAAGAAGTAGGAGGACGAGACAGTACCAACATACTTGGAAAAGTTCACTCAATGTCGAGATGAGCTTGGAAGTGTTGATGTGACCGCAGCCGATGATGACTTAGTGAGCCTAACACTTCTATGCCTTCCCAAGAGCTAGCATAGTTACCAGGACACTATGAATGGGAGGGATAAGTTACCAAATTGGTAGCGACTATGGTCAGATTTGGTATTAGAAGAGATAAGGCGGAGCACTAGATACGAGATCTCCAGCACCAACAAAGAAGAATATTATGCATTAGTGGGAAAAAAAAATAAGTCCAAGCGAAATAAATCCCAAGGAAAAGCGGGAAAGAGAGACTTTTCCAAGGTCAAATGTTTTCATTGTCATGAGCATGGGCACTATGCTTTGAATTGTCCACGGAAGAAGGCAAGCAAGAAGAAGCCTAAAGTTGCAGCGGGTGAAGCATTGGCTTCACTGTTTGGGCTTTATTTTACTCTCATTGCATGCATGGACAGCACTGTAATGGGATTCATGTGGTATCTAGACAACGGTGCCTCCTTCCATATGACGAGGAATAGAGATCTCTTCACTGACTTGGAGGATAAGGACCTCCATCAGAACATAGAGTTTGGAGATGACGGGAGCTATAGCGCAATCGGCATAGGTATAGTTAGCTTTCAGAGGGAGTCTAGCTCCCCTCTCAGACTAGCAGATGTTTTGTATGTTCAGGGCCTAAGGAATAATCTTTCCTTCATAGCATTATTGGAAGACCGTGGAAATGATGTGATTTTTAGAAAAGGAAAAGTGTTCCTTAAACACATATCCATGAGACAGGTGAAGCAAATCGGTTCAAGAGTCAAGAACCTTTATGCTCTCGAGGTTGAGGATACATGCAAGGCTTTGAGGAGCAAAGAAGTGGTTAATGACTTGGTGTTTGAGAGGGAAAAATTATCTCTCGACATGCAACCTCAAAAGAAGTCTTACAAGGTTGTGAAGAAGCCACAATTAGAGAAGCAGAGAGGAGACCGAGTGGAAGAGAGCACTCAAGTAGAGACCTCCAATAGGGGAAATTTTGAGCTAGATGGGCAAAGGGAGTACATGCATTTATACCTCCAGGTGTGATGTAGGGCGATGTGAAAAATTAATCCCAAGAAGAAATTTGGGCAGGGTCCATTGAAATGGTGTGTCTCATGGATCGAACATGGATATGAGAAGCCCACAGTACAGCAGTAGCAAGAAGGATTGGTTAGATTGATGCAGTCAGATGTCATGCAAACAAAAATCAGAGTGACAGATGTCGAATACTGGAGCGCAGATTTGGAAGCAGTGTAAAGTGCATGGATGCAGTTGTCAACAGCAACGCAGAGAGTCCATTAGACATGTGCAGTAGGATCCAGCAGTCAGAATACTCATATGACAAATGCATTATATTGATTCAGTTGTTTGGAGGCTATTTAGTTTTAGGAGAGTTTCAAGTGTGAACAACACTAGAGAAGTGTTCCATGAAAGAACATTCCAAAGGTACTGGATCGAGACAGATTGATTCCTTTCTTGTTGAGAGGGGGTGTTGAAATTTGAAATAAGAAACAGTGAAATTGGCATCCAGAAACAAAATCCAAAAAATGGCACCGAGAAATGGCTACCATGTGAGGCTTTTGATTTAATTATCCCTTAATTAAATTGAAATTGTAATTTCATCTCATAACTTGTACAGTTAAGTAAGTGAGATAGACTTAGTTAGCTCAATAATTTCAAGTTGAGGGTCAAAGGTGAGGCATGTAGAGTGATTATGTTATTTTCAGGGTCCAGTTGTAGTTGTAGCACTAGTATGGTGTGAGTCTAATCAGTTAACTCAAATTAATTGAGTTAAAAATCAGTTTAACTAGTTCTAACTGAGTGATGAGATAGTGAGAGGTCAAGTGAATTAAATTAGATTTAATTTAGAAGTAGTGATCTATCAAGTAACTGATGATTCACTATTAATATCTGCATGTATGTCAATTCTGATGACGACCCAGTTGAGACAGAGGTTAAAGGGAAGTTAACTATCAGTTGTATTATTAGCAAATTGCCCCGGCACAATTATAAAGTCAGAGGAAGGCTCCATAGGGATTGCACAGTAAAGGAAGGTTTATTATCTTAATTAATAGGGATTAATTTCCTAGGTATTTCATGAGCATTGCTAGGCTAATCAGGGGCTGAGAATTGGCTAAGTGTTGTTCAATTTTTCTTGAGAATTGCTAGTCCGTTTTGAGCAAGATTAGGGTGAAACGATCGGTAGAGTGCAAGATTTTCTCGGTGTGAGAAAGAATTGTATTGTTTCATTATTCTTTGACTATCTAAAATATATGATAGAGGGATTTTAAGCAGGTGCTTTCCCCAATAACATCTTGTGTTGTGTGATTGATAATTTCTTTTCTCTTACTTGCATGTGATTGAGCGATCGTGTTTTATATTCCGCAAATATAGTAGAAGGATTTAGTATATTGTTTTAGTACATTACATTATCAGATTGAATCCATTGGTATAGTGTTTCTATATAATTTCTACATGGTATCAAAGTTGTGTTAGATATTTTCTACAATTGCTTGAGACTGCGTTGTGCATTACGAAGGAAGAGAGGTTCCTTGCTTTCCAAAATTGTGATCATAGGGTCCTTGTTTTCATAAATTTCACTTAGAGGGTCCTTATTTTTATGAAGTGCACTCAAAATTTCCTTATTTTCCCGAAGTTCGCTTAGAGGGTCCTTGTTTTCCCAAAGTGCGCTCAGAGGGTCCTTGTTTTCTGGAAGTGTGCTCAGAGGGTGCTTGTTTTCCTGAAGTGTGCTCTGAAATGGATATCCTTCTATTGAGAGAATTTTCTTCAATATTGGCCAGCTATTTAGTATAGATGCGCTTTGTGCCTAGAAGGGCTCACTAGAAGAAGAGATTGTGCATTTGGCTAAGGGAATTAGGAGAAGGCAAGTCACTTTTCCCAAGGAGTGGCTTAATGCACAGTGAGAGGGAAAAGACCTTGTATGGTGTAGTTTAATTTTTGAAAGTGCTACTATAAATGCTCCCTGTGTATACAATAAAGAGGTGATCAAAACTCAGGGCAATGAATCAGTGCATGTAACGAGGGTTCAGTGACTTTTCTTTGAAGTTTATCAACTTGTGATCATAGAGGCTGACCTTAAAGAGGACTCAATGAACAAGTTTAGGAGAAAATGATTCATTAATGAGGCTCACGGATAGGTGGTGATCATCCCCTATTAAGAGAGATATTTTATTCACAACTTGAACTGGTCAAGAGGACCAAGCAGCGCTCCAAAATGGCTAAGTGTGGAACCAATAGAAGAGTGGGAAATGCATCCGAACAAGGCTCAAACATCGATCACACACATGAAAACCATCAATACAATCTAGGGAAATGCACAATACTCTTGAATAAAAATCACACCTAAAAATGACAATAAAGCAACACTTATTTATAAGTGTGATAGTTAGGACGACACATTATGACACTTAGAACACAAGTTGCGACACAAGTGTCGACTATGACAAAAAAGTGTGATATCTTTTAATAATATTTATATCTCATATGCTCATGATATATATGACCATCTAATGTAGAATAGTGTGTTATAATTACCTCTATTGATGTGCAAAGGTGCAACACATGCAAGAGTGAAACAGTTAAGAGAGACACTTGCAACAGTAAGAAAACGTGAAAATGACACTTACAAAAGCTAAATAACTTGAAGGTGAATCATGCCAAAGAAAAGATAGCATAAAAACTCCACTTTTTTAAGTGAAAGAAAGAAAAAAAATAGTCGCAAACAAGAAATCAACACTTATGAAAGAAAAGGTGTGCAAAAGTGACAGTTGGAAAAACTCACCGAAATAAAAGTACAATTGCAACCAAAGTGAGGGATACTGCCAATGCAGAGTGCGCTTTGATCGCCAACTGTCTAGGCTTGCATAAGAGAGGTGCACTTATGCATTTATGAAGGACTGAGCATGTGCGAGAAAGTGAATTTGATCATTAGAAACAATGAAGAAGAATTAAACATTTATCAAATGTCAATAGATGATGAAGGAAACATAGACAAAAAATCATAACATCCTCGGTAGGCTCCAAAATTCAAGTGTAAGCAAAATTTTGGAGGGTTTTGATCGTAGCATCAACAACATCAGAATCACTAGATTTGTTTCATGCACATAAAATTCACTATATTCATTGGTTTTTGCAGGTGTGTGGCAAAGAACAAAAAATAGTGGAAACCTCCTAAAGCATGGAATCAACAACTATACTCTTTTAGTTGGACATTATAACATATAAATTTACACATCAATCAAATTAATCTCTAGTATATATGTTTTATTGTTAATGGAGTTTGTATAGAATATGAACTTTGTTCATCTATCTTAATATTGATCCAAGTGGATATTGGTGACCACCCACCTATTCCATTTGGACCCCCACCATCGGTTCTTTCAGTTTTTCAGTTTCAACACAGCTTACTATTTTAGCAGTTTTTCGGGTCCTAAACTTTTGGAGTCGTTTTGAGGCCCTAAACGACGTTTTTTGGGGAAAATTAGGAGCAACAAGGATATTCCTTTGATTTTTCTCATGTTAAATTTGTAGTCCTCATATAGATCTTTCTAATGAGGTATTGATTGCATCAAACGGAGATCATATGCCAAAGTTACGTCCTCAGGAAGTTAATGCACCAATTTACCCAAACGAGGCTCATAGTTTTGGCGCTTCATCTCCTAGGGTTAGGTTTTTGGATGTTTAGGGTTTTCCATTGTTTATCAGCAATAAATAGGCCTTAGAGCCTCATTGTAACATAGTTCAGAGGCCTATAGCCTCCACATCTCTTCTCGGAGATAAGCTGCCAGCTCCCTAGCTAGTTTATTTCCATTCTGTCTGTAAGCATATTTCAGTTATTTTTTATTAATGAAATGAAGTTTTGATTTTTGTTGCATCTCTAATTTTATGTTTATTTATGTATTTCAATGTGTTCCTACATAAAACTGGATCAATGGTATCAGAGCGGTCTTCTCTTTCTATGTTTTTCTTTGCATGTCCCCAACGAGGTCAGGTATAAGAAGTTAGGGCTCAACCTAGTTGAACCCTTGCAAGATCAGCCTCACAAACCCCGACGACCTCCCATGGTGGAAGAAAAGAAAGATGAGCGAGGAGGAGATCCTATCAAAATATTTCTTGAGGACGCCCTAGAGAAATAGAGGAATGCAATGATGCATAGCTTTGCCCAGATCCTTCAATGGCTTCCCACCGGCAGTGCATATACATCCAGCAGCCACTCTGGAGGTGCCACTCCTTTCAAGGTACAAGACAACTTCGAAATTATTGTGTTTGAAGGCCAGATAGATGCATATGTTGTAGATAGATGGATGAATTTGTTGGAAGGGTATTTCTCAGTCCATGATTTCTCCGACATAAAAAATATTACTTTTGCACTCCTCAAAGCCATGCCCCATGTCAAAGACTGGTGGGAAACCTAATATGAGAAAAAGGACGAGAGGGAATCCTATCTATTCTCGGTCGCACCCACTTTGAATTCGTTTTGAGACAGCATCAAGGAACAATATTATCCCATGGGGAGCTATGAGGAAAATTACATCCAATGGACCACACTACGGCAACAAAGGGATCAAGATGTGCACGAACTGACAAATTTTTTCCATACCCCGCGCACAAAGTTGGGTATTAAAGATTCAGAGAGAAATTTTGTGCTCAATTTCTGCAGTTGTTTACACATATACATTGAGGAGGAAATGTATTTCCTAAACATTACCTCGCTTGGCATGGCATATCATTCTGCCACCAAGATCGAGCAAAAATTTAAGCAAAAGAAGCGAGACTTTGGATCCGCAAATCCAAAGCCAGGGAAAGGTACCCCCGAACCACAAAATAAGGATCAAATCCAAAGCAGGTCAACTCATAACAACACCACAAATCCAAATAAGGACATGGGGAAGTGGTGTGAATTTCATAACATCCCCACTCATAGCACAAACGAATGTCAGGAAAAACAGTCACTAGTGGTTGAACTGAAGGCACCTAAATTAGATGCATGTTCTGATCCTGAGTCAGAACCAAACAAGGACGATGATAAAGGGAAGAAAATCATTGATGTGGATCCCAGTGCCATTGTTTCCACCACCAAGCTCCAAAGGGAGGATCCAGAGGAGAGGGAGCGCCTCTTTCATTCGTAGATGTGGGTGAAGGGTTCTCCACTGTAATTCCTTATCGATAGCAGAAACCAAAAGAACCTCATTTCAGTATAGGTCGTGAAGCGGCTCCCCATAGTTGTATACCATTAGGTGGTTTCACCAAGGAAGATATCTCCACGTCTACCAACGGTGCCACCTTCTGTACAACATCAAGCCATTCATAGATGAGGTACTGTGTGATTTTGCTCCTCTTGATGTGTCTGATGTATTATTAGGCCAACCATACTTGTCAAAGTGACATGCTGTGTAGGATTCTAGGCCTCGTTATGCTGTTATTACTGTGGGAAATAAATTGTACAGGATACCAAAGGTAGTACCACCTCCTTCCATCTCTTTCACTATTGCAAAACAATGCATTAGGATTGTTTCCCAAACCAGGAAATTTATTTTCATTACAATTCACCCACAAGGTAAGGAGAATATTATGGCCACAACCTCAAAACAGGGCTCACGTGCATGGCAGCAGCAGATGGACAAAGTGATGGAGGAAACGAGGATATTTTCTCCCCACCCACAGAGGTTCCTCTACATTGTCAGGTCAAGCACTCCATTGATCTGACCCCAGGTGCGTCGCTGCCTGGTGTTGTCATACCTCATGCGACCACATAGATAGAATCCACACATGAACTATATGAGGTTGATAAAGCAACCATTTTATTTAATGCATCCAGCACATCCTCTATCAATTCCATGACATCTTCGACAAATCCAATACCAAGTTCAATGAATTTGCCTCATCCCCTGGAGGAACTCAACGCAATGGGGACCATTGCTTCTTAAGGGGGAAGGAATGATCCAGGTGGATATTGGTGGCCACCCACCTATTTTATTTGGACCCCTGCCATCGGTTCTTTCAGTTTTTCATTTTCAACACAACTTACTATTTTTAGCATTTCTTCGAGTCCTGAACTTCCGGAGCCCTTTTGAGGCCCTAAAAAATGTTTTTTGGGAAAAATGGGAGCAACATGGAAGTTCCTTTGATGTTGCTCACATCAAATTTGTAGTCCTCAGATAGATCTTTCTAACGAGGTATTGAGCGCATCAAATGGAGATCATATGCCAAAGTTACGTCCTTGGGAAGTTGATGTAGCAGTTTACCCAAACGGGGCCCATAGTTTTGGCGCTTCATCCCCTAGGGTTATGTTTTTGGATGTTTAGGGTTTTCAATTGTTTCTCAACAATAAATATGCCTTCGAGCCTCATTGTAACATAGTTCAGAGGCTTGTAACCACAACATCTCTTCTCAGAGATAAGCTACCAGCGCCCTAGCTAGTTTATTTCCATTCTGTCTGTAAGCATATTTCAGTTATTTTTTATTAATGAAATGAAGTTTTATTTCTGATGCATCTCTTCTTTTATGTGTATTTTTGCATTTCACTGGTGTTCCTGCATAAATCCAAATCAAATATGTTGTAAAATATTATAAATTTGTATAGGTCATACATGATGCACCACCTTACAAGCCTTGTAATCTTATAAATGCTTGTTGTTGATCCACATATGAAATTTATTAGTTATACTGATAAAAAAAAGTGAAAATATGTCAATTACAATGTCATTATAATCCTCACTTCATCTTTTGCAAATATGAGTTCCAAATGTTTCAATAACTTCAAAAATTAATTCCAAGGATATCATAATTATGGAGTAAATTAATCATATTTATTGAAAATCGGCACCACTAAATGATGAAACAAATAGAAAAACATTGATGGTTGCAGTTGAATTAGTGAATAGAATAATAATACATGAAATCATATAAGAAATAAAAACTAAACATAATCATATTTTTGAAAGAGAGATCAAGTCCACACCTTGTTGTTTTTTGATTCTTTAATCTTTGATCAAAGCAACTTCAAGGACATTTCCATGTTCATCAAACATACGACATATTTGACAGAGAAAATTTCATCGTTATTTCACTGTGATTGAAAGTTCAATGTTTATTTAACTAAATAACTGAACAATCAGACAAGTTACAATAATACAACATCAATCATAGGACTTAAAAGGCATTTCCATTTTAAGGAAATATGGATCATGCATGACCAAAGAATGTTGGCATAATTTAGTGAATTTTTAAACAATGCAAATTTGCTATAAAGTGGACAAATTTTGAATTTCTTAACAATGAAAATTCCTAAAAAAACACTTATAGTTCACAAATATGTAGGGAATAAATTAATTGCATCTATGTTTTCATTCTTCCCATGGGAGCATTAATACCCTAAAATTAATATTTTTAGCAACTTTGTCCAATACATGTCACTATTTCTCTTTGGACATCGAGAGTGTAGAATCAATTTTGCAAGAAAACTCACGTTCTTAACAAAAAACAAAAAAACATAATTGGTATATATTCAAATAGAAATGAGGTATATTAATCTTGAAAAATTAGTGATGGCAAATGTAATTGTTTCAATAGAAATAATATTTCAGTGACAATTAGGCATTGCAAATAATATTTGTTATCAGACTTACATCATCCTCTATAATTGTTTTGGGTATGGATCCCACAAAAAGTTTGGCAAAATTCCCACCATATGATGAATTTGTTAAATTCAAAATAACTATAATATTTTCTTGCAAAAAAGTGCACCAAGGCCAAATATATTGTTTAGAAAGAAAATGAATATATATATATATATATATATATATATATATATATATATATAGTACACAATCATGTGCAATAATCTGAAGGACACACCAAGAAAAAACATATGACGACAACAGTGGGAAATGAGAGCTTGAAAATTTCTGGAAGTCATCTCAAAGGAATGCAATGAATTAATTATTATAATAAGGATGAAAGACAACAATCCTCCTCACCAAATAATAGTTAAACTTCCATAGAGTTGGATTCCAAAACTACAAAATGATGTCTTTCAGTTTAACATGACTCCCCTCGGAGCCAAACTTTTTATTTTTAGTTTTAACCAAAAAGAGTATAATTATATATTAATTTGAGCCCATTCTCAACCAATAACCGAGTGATTTACATTTACATTTAATTTCCACTAAAAGCTCCATTTGTTGGTCTATTACTTCAGGACATTTCCATTTTACAAAAATTAAATTATAGATCCAGACCACTATCCTACAATTATATATTCAACAAAATTGCTTCATTAGAAGCCTGCATTTACAACATTGAAAAAAAAAAAAATTGATTAACACAAAAACTACTAAAAAACAGGTCATTCTTCCATATCAGTCAGGATGTTTAGATCAAATCTTGGGCCTTTCATGTCTTCCTCCATGCTCTTTTTTCTCTGCTGGAATTTGACCTCATCCAGTTGACGTTGAAGAAGACCTATGTTTGACCTCAATTTCAATCTTTTTGCTAAACCGGAAAGGCATCTTACATGTACTTGTTGAAATCTTCAATGCATCAACAAACACATTCTGATCTATATGAATCAAAGACAACTGATACTCTGGAAAACATTTCATAAAATCCAAAGCAGCATTATTGTATGCCTTCATCCTGGGATTTTTAGCTTAAGACACACCTTTGACTTGTTTAATAATGAGTTCTGAATCTCCATGGATCGAAATTTTCTTAGCTCCTAATATCTTCAATAATTTCAACCCCAATATTCAAGCCTCATATTCAGCAATGTTATTTGTACATTGAAAAGCAAGTTTATAGGAATCCTTTCATTTTCTATTTCAACCTTTAACTTCACATCCCTTTCCTTGTCTTATTTATTATCCATATCTTGAATATCTTCTTCCAAACCTATGTCATGATGTAAAATGAAGGAATCCATATCTGAATGTAAATATATTTGATAATTATTAGGTTTTTCCTAGTTGCTTACCATATATTTCATAAGAGTCTTCCTATATAGTCTCCTATATTGTCCAAAAGCAGGAATGGTTGCATATGCCATATCCATTTGCAATGTGCCTTGAAAATTTTCTCCCCAAGATCTTGACAAGAGCATTCCATATTTTGGAGGTATATTAGCCACAACAACATCCATTACTATACTTTTTGTTGGGATTTGAGAAAGGGTTACACACAAGTCCTTAATTAAACCTAAATAGCTCACCCTGCTTTAATCAAAAAAGAAAAGGTATTTATATGGTCTAGTTATATCTAATCAAAGTTTTTTCAAATCGCCTTTGGCATGATATTATGTGAAGCACCTGAATCCAACATGGCATTTTGAAAAATGAAATCATTTATGTCAAGACTAACATAAAATGGAGGTACATTACCATCTTGTGAAATTCCCTGAACTTCTGGCCCCATTATCAATCTAGGTTGGTCATCACTTATATTTATAATATATGTTCCTTCTTCTATATTTATTTCCTTTATAATTTTATTTCTATATACATCCTTTTTCATTAATTCGATCGGTGGACTATAAATTTTCACCTTGGACAACTTATTTTCAATATTAAAATAAGGTTTGTTTTTTTCTACTTCTTTCACATTTGTATCTTGCCTTTGAGGGACTTCCTTTAGAGGATCAACCTTGATCCGACTTGTAGAAGGTGTATATGTCTGAAAATTTTTAGAAGGATTTGTTGCAGTTTTTCTATTTTTGATATTATATTGTTTATGCATTTCCATAATGGCATTTTGATAGCACTTTTTATAACCTTCATATTCTGTAGGGATGAATTCTGGTTGTGACAAGAAAAACAAATATTTTTCTTCTTTTGCTAAGAAAATATCATATGTTTCTCATTCACCAAAAATATTGACATGATCTTCTACTGGATCTCCTGTTGTCTCTTCTTCCTCAGCATAATTTTCTTGAAAAGTCAGCCTAATTTGTTTCCAGTTTGCTCGATTTTTGGGGTTGCGGAAATTTAATACAAAATATGTATTGCCTGGATTCTCCTGATCTAACAATTATATGCCACTGTTAAATACATAATCGCTTCTACAAAATCTTTGTGGAATTTTAACAATAATCTCCAATCACAATATCATGAAGAAATATCAATCACACATAACACAGATAATTTACCAAGAAAGAAAAAAGCTAAAAACCCCACTACCTTCTATTATGTATTATATCATGGATCATGAAACAATTACATACAAATCTCCAATCCTAGAGCCCTCAGTACAATAGCTAACTGTCTCACACTATCATACAAAAATTGGCAAGTTCCTTAGCCAATTTACTGCCTCCAGACAGCCTGCCTCCATTGCGCAATCCCAGTTGATAGAAATCCTTGAGTTGAGGCAATCCTGCTTGCATTGACTGCACAATCCTCATGGGCACATCCAATGTGTGTGTGGTTACATGTGTGCAACCTATAATGTCACAACTAATAGTCAATCTGTCCCTTTCACCTACATCTCAACTGGGTCTCCACTGGATCTGACATGCATGTAGCTAATAGTAGTAAATCTTCAGTTGCATGTGAGACCACTGATTTTGAATTAATTAATAATTAATTCACTTCATCTCTCACTAGTGTATCTTCAGTTACAACTAGCACAACTGAGTTAAACTACTTTACAACTCTCATAACTACACTTCCAACTCTGTTACAACTTCGAGTCACTCTGTTACAACTAAGTCCACTTGCATGTCCCACCAACCAACCACTCAACTCGAAATTCCTATACCTAACTGATTTTCCACTTCAGTTAACTATTTCCAAGTGCTCATTGAGAATAGATTATTGTTTATTGTCCAACTAATATTAAGGGATAATAATAGTCGACATGCATCTATAAATAGACATGTAATCTATAAATAGAACTTGCGCATACATCTATAAATAGACCTCATCTATAAATATAATTTTCTCATGCATCTATAAATAGACATCCACCTAAAAATAGCCTGAGGCTCCATCCTAGTATAAGTGCATAATTTTCACTAGGATCTTCTTGTTGAAACTCAAAACTCCCTCTCAACAAGAAAGGGATTATCCTTCACACTGATCCTGTCTCTATGGTATTCGAATTTTCTCCTTGTGAGTGCCTTCATCAGAATATCTGCATCCTAATCTTCCGTAGGAATGTACTGAAGCAACATGATCTTCCTATGCACACAATATCTGATATGATGATATCGAATATCTATATGATTAGATATATTATGAAACATAGGATTAATCGATATTTTAATGCAACTCTGATTATCACAATGAATCATTGTCAAATTTAAATGAGAACCAAACAAACCAACCAATATATTTCTCATCCAGATAGCCTCACATGTAGTTTGACACGCTGCCATGTATTCCGCTTCCGCTGAACTGAGTGCCATGGATATCTGCTTCTTGTTATACCAAGAAACAGTTGTAGATCCAATGCTAAAGATCCCCCTTGATGTGCTATTTCTGCCCAATGGGCTGCCTGCCTAATCTGCATCCGTGAAGCCATGCAAATTCACCTCATTCGTCTGTCTGTACCATAAACCATACTCATATGTGCCCCTCAGGTATCTTAGTACATGCTTGCCCACCTTCCAAAAGATCTTGGTAGGCTTAACCATCGCTTGACTTAGATATTTAACTGCATATCAAATGTCTGGTCTCGTGTTCACTAGATACATTAGCGAACCCACTAACTGTCGATAGACGGTAGCATCCACTACCTCTCCAGAAGTAGCATAATATTTCCTCCAGTTTCATGGAAGAGGAGTATCCATGGGTTTGTAACCCTCCATGTGAAACTTAACCAGTATCTCCCTTACATACTTGCCTTGAGACACAAAAAGTTCACCATATCACTGCCATATTTCCAATCCAAGGAAATAATGAAGGAGGCCCATATCCTTCATCTCGAACTCCTTTGCAAGGTCCTCCTTGCATGAGTGTATCAGCTGCTCATCACCAGTAAATATTAAATCATCAACATAAAGAACAACGATTAAAAGCTTACCCTCCACCACAATTTGGTATATGTTTGCATCTGCTTCACTTTTGGTGAAGCCCAGTCTGGTGAAATAGTTGTCTATCCGAGTGTACCAAGCACAGGGTGCTTGCTTCAGCCCATACAGTGCTCTTTTGAGTTGGAACACATGTGACTCGCTGCTAAAGATCTCAAATCCTTCAGGTTGCTCTATGTACACCTCTTCCTCAATGATCCCATTGCGAAACGCAGTCTTCACATCCATTTGATGAATGCACCAGCCCATCTGTGCTGAGAGATCAAGGATGGTCCTTATGGAATAATACCTTGTGACAGGTGCAAAGGTTTCTTCATAATCAATCCCCTCGATCTGTGAGAAGCCTCGGGCCACAAATCTGGCCTTGTATTTCTCAACACTCCCATCAGCAGCTTTCTTCACCTTGTAGATCCATCTCGAACCTACCACTGATTTATCAACCGGCCTTGGAACAATTTCCCAAGCATTTTTTTTGACAATGGAGTCATACTCCTCCACCATTGCATCTACCTATGTGGGCTCCTACACTTCTTCCTGAAAGGAAGATGGCTCAGTCACAATAATTTTTCTCGTCAGATCCATCTATCTAGTAAATCAGTCAGGATACTATCTTTGTCTGCGCTTTGAAGTAGCGACTCCTACATTCTGTGCAGCATCAAGTCTCAGCCTATCAACTTCTGTGGTACTCCTTCTACCAGTTCTGATGTTTGGCTCTGCGTGAGTGGACTCCTCCACTCCATGAACCTCCTCCTGTGGCTGATCCACATCTAGAGACTCATCTTTGGGAACCAACAATTCCTCCTCCACATGCAAGTCTAGCTTTGTCTTAAGTGACAACCACATGGCTTTCCCTTCATCGAATTTTATATCCCGTCGCACAACAGTCATCTTACTGTTAGGAAAATACACATGATAATTATGGGTCGTTTTTGTGTACCCCAAAAAAACCCCAACTTCAAATGTCGGCTCCAGCTTCTTCCTGGCATTCTTGGTCACATGCACATAAATAGATGAGCCAAAAATCTTAAAGTGTGAAACATCTGGTTTCTTACCAGTGAAAGCTTCTTCAGGTGTACTCATGCCAAGTACTCTATGAGGACAACATTTTTGCACATAAACCACAGTGTTGCATGCTTCCGCCCACAAATGCATTGGTAGGCCATGATCATACAACATCGCTCGTGTTGCACCCACGATCATTCTGTTCTTCCTCTCCACGACCCCATTTTGTTGTGGGTTATGAGGTGCTATGAGTTCTCTTCAAATTCCTTCTTTGTTGCAGAAGTCTTTGAATTCGTTAGAGATGTATTCTCCACCATTATCTCTCCTCAGAGCCTTCACGTGCTTCCCTGACTCTTTCTCCACCAATTCTTTAAACACATAGAACTTTGAGAATGTTTGATCCTTCTTCTGCACGAATAATATCCATCATTTACGAGAAAATTCATCAACACAAATAACATAGTTTCTATGTTTTGTTGTTGAAGCAACCAAGAATAGTCCACACACGTCTTTGTGAACTCTCTCAAGGATCCCCGAAGCACGGTTCTCCTTTTCATGAAAGGTGGACTTTACATACTTACCCATTGTGCAACCCTTGCACTGATCCAACTAAGCAAGTGTTCCCATTGGAAGTCCAGTAGATATTTTCTGCATGACTTTCAAGGCTCCATGATGAAGATGGCCCAATCGCATGTGCCATAATTTTCCCTCATCCTGGCTCACCACTTTCTTCGCTTTGCCCATCATGGCAACGCAACTATATACCTCTAGCTTGTAGATATTCTTAACTCGAATCCCTATCCTCTTAGCTTGACCCGTTGTTTTATGTCATAGGAAATCTTTTCCATCACTTAAAACAACGTCATAGCCTTTGTCCTCCAACATTGCGACTGAGACCAAGTTTTTCTTCACATGCATAACATATTTTAATTGAAATGGTTTACCTGACTCCCTCTGAAATGTTATGGTACCAATTCCAGTCGCATTGTATTGTCCATCGTTGCCCATATCTATATGCATTTGGAGATCTTTCTCCTCCAAGTCATTGAAAATCTCCTTATCTCCTGTCATGTGAAAGGAAGCGCTACTATCTAAATACCATATTGATCCCAATGCACTTCACACCATGCATGCGATCAAGGAGAATTCAAGTTCAAATTGTGAGGCAAGGGCCTCACCGGCTGTAGCTCTAGCAGACTTCTTGTTCTTCTTCTTTTGCAGACAGTTAGTAGCAAGATGCCCATGTTCGTGACAGTGAAAACACTTCACTTTGGACATATCCAGCTTCTTGCCTTTAGACTCAGATTTAGAACAGAATTTCTTCCCCTTCCCCTTCTTTTCCTTGGCAGCCAAAACACAATCCTCTTCATCATTATGCTTTGATGAAGAGCCATCTCTAGTGTTCCGCCTGAACTCCTCCTGCACCAGATCCAACCACAGTCGTTCCCAATCCGGTAACTTTTCCCGTTCGTTGATAGAGTCTTCATAATTGTGCCAACTCTTAGGAAGTCCCAACAGAGCCAAGCTCACCAAATCATCATCAACGACAGTTATTCCCACACTCCCTATTTCATCCCAACATTGGACAAACTTCGTGAGATAATTTGGAATGTTGTCGCCCTTTTCCATCTTGATCTTCCTGAGTTTATCTTTGAGCGCCAATTTCCTATGGTCGCTACTGCTTTGGAAAAGATCCATCAAAGCCTTCCACATAGCATATGGTGTGGCTTTCCCATGAAGTCTTGAGACAATGTGGTCTTGTACTCCTTCCAACAGAATCCTCCTCGCCTTTTCCACTTTCTTTTTCCATGCATCAAGTAATGCAGCATCTGTCGAAGTCAGCTTAGGAACATCAATGTCGATGAATTCCTTTAAGACATTTTCTCCGAGCACCGCCTCGATCTTGTCCTTCCAAGAAATGTAGTTCGAGTTGCCCTCGAGTGCATACTCTAACCTCGAGCCATTGAAAGCCATTTTGATGTTAACTTAGTTGTAGCACCAAGAAATTCTTTCTGCAAATTCAAATTATTTCCACCAACAAACTCAGTCCTGCTTCAAAATTGCAATTTTCTGTGCTCTGATGCCATGCATAAATTTAATATAAAATATGTATTTCCTGGATTCTCTTGATCTAACAATTATATGCCACTTTTAAATACAGAATTTATTCTACAAAATATTTGCAGAATTTGAACAACAACCTCCAATCACAATATCATGAAGAAATATCAATCACACATAACACAGATAATTTTCCAAGAAAGCATAAAGCTAAAAACCCCACTATCTTCTATTATGTATTATATCATGGATCATTAAACAATTACATACAAAGCTCCAATCCTAGAGCCCTCAATACAATAGATAATTGTCTCACATTGTCATACAAAAATTGGCAAGTTCCTTAGCCAATTTACTGCCTCCAGACAGCCTGCCTCCATTGTGCAATCCCAGCTAATATAAATCCCTGATTCGATGCAATCCTGCTTGCCTTGACTACACAATCCTCATGGTCACATCTAATGTGTGTGTGGTTGCATGTGTGCAACTGATAATGTCACAACTAATAGTCAACCTATCCCTTTCACCTACATCTCAACTGGGTCTCCACTGGACCTGACATGCATGTAGTTAATAGTAGTAAATATTCAGTTGCATGTGAGACCACTGATTGTGAATTAATTAATAATTAATTCACTTCATGTCTCACTAGTGTATCTTCAGTTACAACTAGCATGAGTTTAACTCACTTAACTGAGTTAAACTACTTTACAACTCTCATAACTACACTTCCAACTCTGTTACAACTTTGAATCACTCAGTTACAACTAAGTCCACTTGCATGTCCCACCAACCAACCACTCAACTCAAAATTCCTATAGTTAACTGATTTTCCACTTCAGTTAACTATTTCCAAGTGCTCATTGAGAATATATTATTGTTTATTGTCCAACTAATATTAAGGGATAATAATAGTCGACATGCATCTATAAATATACATGCAATCTATAAATAGAACTTGCACATACATCTATAAATAGACCTCATCTATAAATATATTTTTCTCATGCATCTATAAATATACATCCACCTAAAAATAGTCTGAGGCTCTAGCCTAGTGTAGGTGCATAATTTTCACTAAGATCTTCTTTTTGAATCTCAACAAGGGTCTATTTCATGGAAAATTTTAGGGGCTAATATTCGTAGGTGGGCTAATTTTCCATGGTTTTTCCAAAAAAATATTCACCAATTTCCATTTTTTTATAAAAATTATTCGCCCAAATTTTACAATATAAAATATTTTACGTTAAGAATCGCCAGAATTATATAGATA
This sequence comes from Pinus albicaulis, assembly GCA_034641835.2. Classification (NCBI taxonomy): domain Eukaryota; kingdom Viridiplantae; phylum Streptophyta; class Pinopsida; order Pinales; family Pinaceae; genus Pinus; species Pinus albicaulis. Next base: position 72,596,361 of record CM076580.1, read on the forward strand.
ATATATATAATATCATTATAAATTTTAATAATTTTACGAATACATCAATAAACATTTTTTATTTTTCATATTAGGGACAAGTGAGATTCGCCAATTTTTTAAACTTCAAGAGAATTTTCCATCCTTAAAATTATCCCTGGTCTATTTGCTTGATTTGGGGTTGTTTCCTTCTAAATTTTATATTTATGTTCTATAGGCTTCATTGCGTTTCTCTCGATGTAGATCTATCTTTAAAATTCATTATTTCCATCATCCTCTCCATATTTTTAACCAAAGTGTTCAATTTTACATATGATGATGAATAAGTCTCTTCTTTAATAGTCACTCGTTTCTTAGTTCCAAACTTAGCTCTCTTGGCCAGAATATTGGCCTCTACACTAACAGCATTTTTTTGCATCTCCTCTATGGTAGCATTATTTCTTTCTCTCAACTGATAAGCCATATGTGCATCAAAACCATCTGGATATCGAAGTAAGGCCAACCCAAGTGGAGGATTTAATTCTGCTGGAATAACATTGTAAAGGTTGTTGAATCTATATGAATAATCTTGAATGGAATCTTCTGGAGATTTCTTTAAACCTTCATACTCTACAATAATTTGAAGTGGCTTTTTTTTAACCTCCCAACTACAAAGGAAAACTTGATGAAATTGCTATAAATTATGAATACTACATGTTTCCAATTCTCTATATCATTTTCTCACTTCACCTGTCAAAATTTGAGCAAACAACATTACTTTAACATCATCATCATTAACCTCTTCTAGGTCTAAAAAATTATTCATTTTATCATTGTGTTGTTGTGTTATAGTGGGCATGATGCCATCAAATTGGGGTATACGTTGTGCATAATTCAGTGGCATAGAATTTAGTGGTTGTTGTATAACCGAAGGAGCATAATGCGTTGTCACGATTGGATAATGAGGTACAGATGAAATTAAAGTTGCGCCAGATGGTGGGGGTGTCAAAGGTGGTGGGGTTGTGATCTGATGAGTTGTTATAAAAGAAGTGTGAATAATAGATGTAGTTGGTGTTAGGGTCCCATAATCATAGGGTTCATAAATTTTGAATTGACTTTGATAGTCTTGTAAATATGTACATACCTTGCTTTCTGCAAGTTGTTTTCCCATATTTTGAAAAAATGAAAAATAATAAAAAACCAAAAAGACAGCAAAAATTCCTAAAAGAAAGATCAAAGGACTTAGAAAAATATAGACCCCAAAAGAAAAAAAGAGATAAAATAAGACCTGAAAGTGAGCAAGTTCAAATGCCACTACTTTTACTTTTACTACAAGAATAATGATTATGTGCAGAGTGTCAATAAATTCCATAATCCATGATCAGTTAAACAGTTTAATATTAACTTTTCATGCTTTCAATTTCATGTTTCAGATAGAGAATAAATATTTGTCGAACAGTTTAAACTTGACAAATCAGTAGATAGGTAGAGAATAATGAGGAGCTAAGCAGTTTAATCTAAGCCCTCGAATGAAATAAGGTATACTTAGATAGTTTTATGCTTTGAAAGAAAAAAAAATTAGGGTTGCAAGCCTAAATGCACCCAGGAAAATGAAGTAAAAATGTTAGAAATAAAGATGGATAGGTAGAAAACAATTGAGCAATCATGTAATAAAGCATCATCAAGAAAAAAACACTAATTTCCCCTCCCCTCCAAAATATCATTATTCTAAACTATCAGTCAAAAAGGCTCATAGCATTTCTATGACTTTTGTTGGGACCAGGCCCAAGGCTCGATGACTGGTTAGTTAAAAAAATATTGAATTCCCACACTAGACCCACATTCATCAACATTTACCCTTCATTCATAAATCAGAATCCCTTTTTCCTAAGTAAAAACCCATTTTTACTTAGTAAAAGTGTAACCCTAAATAACTAATCTCATTCCCTTTCAAAATCATTCATAAACCCTCAAAATGCATTTATCCTAAGTTAAAGTGTGAATTAATACAACAAAGACAACCAATACTTTATTTTTTCACTTTACTTAGAGTTAAAATGTATTTTCATTCATTACATTATCCCTTTTTCATATTAACTCCTAACTTATTTTATTAAATCCCTAAATATTCCCACTCGTATATTATTAAAACCCTTTATTTTTAAATAAACCCATAAACCCTCTATTTTAAAGTTTAGACCAATGTTCAATACTCCACATGCACAATATAAAACCCTGCCCTATTATCCCATTGGTGTAAATCTATCATTAAAACAAATAATCCCCACCCCCTGTTGAAAATTGCAACAAGAAACAGTGAAGGAGGCCTCCTGAAACATCTTTCCTGATCCTAGTTGGAAAGTGATCACCTAAACTAGGTGGGGGACCACACAAGTGATTTTTGTCGAAAAGTCTATTTTTAGACATATGGAGCATCGTCTAGGAGTTGTGGGATGCTATTCTTGGATGATTGGTCAAGTTGGTAAAAATAGATGGACAACTATTTTTAGACATACAGGTCGAAGTCTATTTTTAGACTGCCTGTCTAAAAATAGGTCAGTCAAATATTATTAGCTCTTAATAATATTTGGACTATAAACATTATCTTATTATCTTGGAGCACTTCAGTTTGATGCTTGGATGTGGCACATGCAGCTGACAGAAGGAATTACGCTATTCCTAGGGTTTAGTTGAGCTTTTGCATGGTTGACTTCAGTTAGAACTCATGTGGCAGAGTTTGGTGGAGTTGATGAGACAGTTGGTGGAGTTGTGTTCGGTTTAACTTAGTTGAAATAGTTGTATTTAGTCTAACTGATAAATACACTAGTGATGAGTGGTGTGAATTAATTATTAATTAATTCACTAATTATTAACTCATAAATCAACTAAAGAACACATCAGTTAACTGCAATGCATGGACAGTTCAGTGGAGACTAGTGTTAGAGGTGGGTGAAAGGGTGAGTGTGGCTATCAGTTGTGACTATACTGGTGCATGAGATTTGCACACACATTGATTGAGATTGCCAATGAGGATTGTGTAGTTAAATCCAAGGGGATTCGAACTTGGATCTTATTCTTTTCCCTATTGGATTGTGCAGTAGAGGCAGGCAAACAGTGGAGGAGTTTTGAACCCGTGACTTGTTCAAAACTGAGCTAGTTTGTGTGTAACCTTTGGAGATAGTACTGAGTAATTGTGAGGAGTATTGTACTATGATTGTTACATGATTCTCTATCATTATAATATACAGATAGTTGGGGGTTTTCAGCTGTAAGCTTTCCCCATTACATATTGTGTTTATGTGTGTTTGACTATTGTGTGTTGGGAAAAATACTGAGAGGGGGGGGTGAATCAGTATTTACAGCATATTCAAATCTTTTTACTTTTTCATGCTCTAAAAACCATACGCTACTTTCCTTTAGTAAACTCGCGTATATACGCGGATATCCTTCATACAACTTGCGTATTAGCAGAGATCTAATTATGCCATTAGTTCTTCACTTATATCATTCCATCATTCATTTATTAGATGTTCTATAAACAGTAAGCATGTGCAGTAAAACAGAATAAACCATCACACAAAGCATCACACATGAACACCAGGATTTTTAGGTGGAAACCCAAGTCGGGAGAAAACCACCGCTGCAGTTGCTTAGCCTTCAATATTTTATTATAGAGAAAACATCTTACAACATATGTGTTGGTGCAGACTTGACCAGCACGCAGGCACCCACCTGCGCTCGTTTACCAGCCTCTCCTGGAAGGGAGCTCCAACCCCCTGACTCGTTTACCAGCCTCTCCTGGAAGGGAGCTACGACCCCCTGATCTCGTTTACCAGCCTCACCTGGAAGGGAGCTACAACCCTCAGCACCACCTTGGACCACGTTTCATCAATTTTCACACTGGATCCAACAACTTCAATAGAACACCACTTGCAGGCCACATTTCATCATATTTTCATACTGGACCCTTTCCATACTTTTACGCACAACCATACATCATTAACAGATTCATATCAACACAGATCAGATAGCAGAAACACAGCAGAACAGATCAGATATTTCATACCCCTTGCTTCAGCAAACCCTAGTATGAATACGCGCTTTTACTTCACTGATGTCGCATATATACGCGCTTCCGTCCACACAAACCAGCGTATACCTCAGTGTATATTTTATTGCGCATACGCGCTTTTACTTCAGAGAAGCTGCGTATATACGCGCTTCCTCCGCGGCGAAGTAGCGTATAGATCTTCAATCATTACAGAGCAGCATACTTCATCAGATTAGACATTCAGTTCAGATTTTACCTTTTTACTTCAGACATATGCTCGCCTAGATGTTTGCCTCATCACAGATCTAGGCCTTCCATAAGCAGATCTAGTAGATACAAGTGCATTTCAGATCTAGATCCCCTTCTTCATCATTGGTGCATCATACATTCATATTTATCTTCAAGTGTAACCCTTTCCATTCAGATCTACTTCAGAGAGAAGTATTCATTCAAGCTCAGACATCTTGCACCCACACTCATGATTTGCATAATGAATTTCATCTCTTTATATAGGTTTATCCTTTTTCAATACCATGAGCCCCCTTTTCAATACCATGAGCCAAAACAATACCATGAGCCCAAAACTACATTACTTCCGATGGTATTCCTGGACGGGGTCAATTAGGCGGATCATTACCCAATACAATGGGTCAATACCATGGTGGTTACCCCTGGTTTTGCACTTTTTGAGCGCTTTTACCCATACGCGACTTTGCACGTTATTTTCCGTGTGCATACGCGACTTCCCCTAGATAGATCCGCGTATTCCTTGAAACATACTCTTTTCATCATATATTTAGCACATGCTGAATTTCTTTCTTCATTGCCTTCTGTACTCACTGTAGATACATCAGTTTTAGTTCATCAAGACATATTCTATCAAGCAC
>CM076580.1:72601356-72908563 GCA_034641835.2 Pinus albicaulis
CTTATCAAGCATATTTTGTTGAAAATGGCAACAAGAAATGCTGAAGGGGCCTCTGAAACATCTTTCCCCGATCCCAGTTGGTGCGTGATCACCCAAACTAGGTGGGGGACCACACAGGTGATTTTTGGTCGCAAAGTCTATTTTTAGACTATGTCTATTTTTAGACATATGGATCATGGTCTATGAGTTGCATGATGCTATTTATGGATGATTGGTCGAGTTGGTAAAAATAGATGGACCTCTATTTTTAGACATTGGGCGGTTTCTATTTTTAGACTACTAGGCTAAAAATAGAACAGTCAAATATTATTAACCCTTAATAATATTTAGACTATAAACATTATCTTATCCTCTTGGAGCACTTCAGTTTGATGCTTGGATGTGGCACATGCAGCTGACAGAAGGAAATACACTTTTCCTAAGGGTTAGTTGAGCTATTGCATGGTTGACTTCAGTTAGGACTCAAGTGGCAAAGTTTGGTGGAGTTGATGAGACAGTTGGTGGAGTTGTGTTATGTTTAACTTAGTTGAACTAGTTGTATTTAGTCTAACTGACAAATACACTAGTGATGAGTGGTGTGAATTAATTATTAATTAATTCACTAATTATTAACTCATAAATCAACTAAAAAACACATCAGTTAACTGCAATGCATGGACAGTTCAGTGGAGACCAGTGTTAGAGGTGGGTGAAAGGGTGAGTCTACTATCAGTTGTGACTATTGGTTGTGCATGAGATTTGCACACACATTGATTGAGATTGCCAATGAGGATTGCGCAGTACAAGCCAAGGGGATTCAAACTTGGATCTCATTCATTCTCATCTTGGATTGCACAGTAGAGGCAGGCAAACAGTGGAGGAGATTTGAACCTGTGACTTGTTCAGATCTGAGCTAGTTTGTGTGTAACTATTGGAGATAGTACTGAGTACTTGTGAGGAGTATTGTACTAATGATTGTTACATGTTCTTGATCATTATAATATACAGATAGTAGGGGGTTTTCAGTTGTAGGCTTTCCCCGGTATACATACTGTGTTTATATGTGTTGAATTTATGTTTCTATGTGCGCATGCGAATGTTTTCAATACCGCTTGTTGTTTTTAATTCTGCATGTTGATGATCAATGGTAGAAGAGGTTATGTGTTATGCATGAAGCTCAAATAGTGTGTGACCAGGATAATCTCGGTGAATAACTCAAAAAATTATTCAAATTTATACATGGTATCGGAGCGAAGAAATTATCATCGGGATCTATTACAGTGATTACAATTATTTCGGTAGACAAAGTCCGTAACGGGCCAGGTAGCCTCTGGACCCATCCTTTGTTTGAAAGGTGATATATCCAGTAAACGCCCCTACACTCGATCTCTGTGCTAGAAATAATTTGTTCTCACAGATCCAGAAGCAGTTGAGTTTTGAGATTGGAATTCGAAATTGCAGCAGTATTTTCTTGGTGTCGAAGTCAAAATGTCTTATCAAGGATTGCGATTGGAGTATGCTCTTGAAGGTAGATCGAATTATATTGCATGGAGAGATAGGATGGAGGCAGTGTTAGATGATAACGGGCTGAAGGATTTCATAGATGCTGAAGTCCCAAAGCCTACTGATGCTGCTCAAGTTGAGGCTTGGCAAAAGAAGATGGCAAGGTGTCGAAGGATTCTATTGGAGGGCGTGAAGGATCACATAGTATCCAGCCTGCATGGTAAAGCTTCTCCATTCCTCATGTGGAAAGCTTTGACAGAATTGTTCCAGAGCAAGAGTGACCAAAGGAAGTTGGCGCTCAAGTATAAACTCAGGAAAATCAAGATGGAGAAGAATGACACTATTCCGATATACTTGACCAAGTTTGTCCACTGAAGGGATGAGCTTGGGAGTGTAGGAGTTAGTGTGGATGATGAGGAGCTGGTGAGCTTGGCTCTCCTCGGGCTTCCAAAAAGTTGGCATGCATATCAGGACAGTGTCAATGGTCGGGAAAATTTGCCAGGATGGGAAAGACTGTGGTTTGATCTTGTGCAAGAGGAGATCCGGCGGAGTACCAGAGATGGATCTTCATCAAAGATATCTGATGAAGAAGACTGCACTTTGGCTGCCAAAGAAAGGAAGAGGAAGGGCAAGGAGAAGGCTTCTCAATCCAGTGCAGATGGTAAAAAGCGTGACATGTCCAAAGTGAAGTGTTTTCACTGTCACGATCATGGACATTACGCCCCGAATTGTCCACAAAAGAAGAAGAACAAGCAGGTTGCTAGAGCTGCAGCTGGTGAGGCTCTTGCCTCGCAATTTGAGCTGGACTTCTCATTGATCGCATGCATGGTGTCTAGTGCATTGGGATCGGGGTGGTATTTTGATAGTGGAGCTTCCTTTCACATGACGGGAGATGTGAATCTTTTCAGTGACTTGGTGGAGAAAAATCTCCAGATGCATGTTGAGTTGGGCAACAATGGACGATACAATGCGATCGGCATTGGTACCATAACCTTTCAGAGGGAGTTAGGTAAACTCATTCTTTTACAAGATGTATTGCATGTACCAGGTTTAACAAAGAATTTGATCTCAATCGCAATGTTAGAGGATAAAGGGTATGAAGTTGTCTTTAGAGAAGGGAAAGTTTTCCTTCGGCACAAGGCAACGGGACAAGTCAAGAAGGTTGGGATTCGGGCAAAGAATCTCTACAGACTTGAAGTAGATGGGATGTCTACGGAGCTTCCTACTGTTGGGAAGTGCAAGAAAGACATGCAATTGATGCTTGAGAGGGAGAAAGTTTTGCATGTAGGTAATAGTGAACCTCAGGATGTGGAGCAGCCACAAGATGAGGATCATGGAGTGGAAGAAACCACTCATGCAGAGAAATTTCATGCCAGATGGGCAGAGGGAGTGCATGCAGCTATACCACCAAGTGAGAGGTGGGGCGACATGCATGATTAATCCCAAGAGGAGATTTCTGGGCAGGATTCATGAGATGGTGTGGATCTCATGAATTGAACCTGGCTACGAGGTGCCCACAACGCAGCAGTAGCATGATCAGTTGGATTGATGCAGGCAGATCAAAGTGACAGTGTCGGATACTGGAGCGCGGATCAGAGTTGACAGCAAGTGCAAGAGTGCATGGGTGCAAGAGTTCAACAACGCAGTGGTTCCTGATGACATGTGCAGTTGGTACCAGCAGAAGTCGAAGACTTTGATGATATATGCATCAGATTGATTGAGTTGTTTGGAGCCTATTCAGTTTCAGAGGAGTTGTAGAGCAGATGCATGGAGTTGCATGGCGCTTGTGAAGGTTGCAGGGCGAATGCATGGAGTTGCATGTCGCATGCAAAGACAGTCCTTTCTTGTTGAGAGGGAGTGTTGAAAATTGCAACAAGAAACAGTGAAGGAGGCCTCCTGAAACATCTTTCCTGATCCTAGTTGGAAAGTGATCACCTAAACTAGGTGGGGGACCACACAAGTGATTTTTGTCGAAAAGTCTATTTTTAGACTATGTTTATTTTTAGACATATGGAGCATGGTCTAGGAGTTGCGGGATGCTATTCTTGGATGATTGGTCAAGTTGGTAAAAATAGATGGACAGCTATTTTTAGACATACAGGTCGAAGTCTATTTTTAGACTGCCTGTCTAAAAATAGGTCAGTCAAATATTATTAGCTCTTAATAATATTTGGACTATAAACATTATCTTACTCTCTTGTAGCACTTCAGGTTGAGCTACGGATGTGGCACATGCAGTTGAAAGAAGGAATTACGCTATTCCTATGGTTTAGTTGAGCTTTTGCATGGTTGACTTCAGTTAAAAATCATGTGGCAGAGTTTGGTGGAGTTGATGGATCAGTTGATGGAGTTGTGTTCGGTTTAACTTAGTTGAACTAGTTGTATTTAGTCTAACTGAAAAATACACTAGTGATGAGTGGTGTGAATTAAATATTATTTAATTCACTAATTATTAACTCATAAATCAACTAAGTAGCACATCAGTTAACTGCAATGCATGGACAGCTCAGTGGAGACCAATGTTAGAGGTGGGTGAAAGGGTGAGTGTGGCTATCAGTTGTGACTATCCTGGTGCATGAGATTTGCACACACATTGATTGAGATTGCCAATGAGGATTGCGCAGTTAAAGCCAAGGGGATTTGAACTTGGATCTTATTCTTTTCCCTATTGGATTGTGCAGTAGAGGCAGGCAAGCAGTGGAGGAGTTTTGAACCCGTGACTTGTTCAAAACTAAGCTAGTTTGTGTGTAACCTTTGGAGATAGTACTGAGTACTTGTGAGGAGTATTGTACTATGATTGTTACATGATTCTCTATCATTATAATATACAGATATTTGGGGGTTTTCATCTGTAAGCTTTCCCTATTACATACTGTGTTTATGTGTGTTTGACTATTGTGTTTATGTGCGCATGCAACTGTTTCTATTTCCGCATATTGATGATCAATTGTAGAAGAGGTTATGTGTTATGCATGAAGCTCAAATAGTGTGTGACCAGGATAATCTCGGTGAATAATTCAGCAAATTATTCAAATTTCTACATCCCCTATAGTTTTAAAACAGTTGTCAAAAGCTTTCAAAAAACTATATAATATTAAACCACGCCCGCTTATATATGGTTGAAACATTTCATAATGTTTTAAAAAGGTTGAAAAATACGTTATAATATTCCCGCCTGACCATATAAATCAGTTTTAGACTTTGATTAAACACTTATTTATTAAAGTCTAAAGTTTAACCCTGCCGCATATAACGACACTGGTCCCACTCCCCTATTCTGATGCAACTTCCCAGTCAATCTAGGTCGTTCACATTCTAATCCCAGATCTAACGCATAGAAGCCCATATCACACAGAAAACATGCATGATCACACCCATTGCATTTATGCGTGAAATAAGCAATTTTTTTATTTCATCTCTCCTCCACATGTTCGATTTCTATTGGATCACGTTCATTTGCTCCAAAACTTCTTACCGCCCAAATGTTGCGCGATAACCACTCTTGTTTTGATAATGTTGAGGATCGAAACCACCTTCCCGCCCAATCTGACTACAATTAAATTACATGTTAAGCCCTAAATATCTCCAATATACATGTGAAATACATTCATCTTTTCTCCTTCTACGTGTAAACTCTGCACAGGCCACCCCGACTGTTAAAATGAACCTTTTATACTGTTTTCAAGCCAAAAGACCACAGATTTTAAACTGAATCTGATTGAAGATCGCTAAGAAGCTCAAAATTTCTCCAAAGATCAGACAGAAGCTATTCGACATGTTCAAAGACCCCAAAAACCATTTCAAACCCTAGACCTGCAAATAACAGGTTTTTATTCCAAATTAAGCCTGTTTTCAATTTAAAAAGCCTTTTAAAGAATATTTTCCCATTCATAAATTAAAAATAACAAAATAAGTCTGTCAAAATAGTCCTAAAATAGGCCAAACCCTGTCAATTTTTCTCCAGAAACCCTGTTTTGTTGTTGCATACTATTTTGGAGGAAAATTACGAGTTTTTACAGTTTGATGAACTATTTCAAAGCTCCAAATTAAGCCAAAAAACCTCTGAAGGTATCCTAAGCCTCTGTGCCCAATTTTAAAAAAGTCTTTTTAAGCCCAATTCCTTAGTGAAAGAATCAGGAAACCCATGTTTCTTGTTTTAAACTAGTTCAGAAGCCTGTAAATCCTTTTTGACAGACCTAATTGGAAAGAAAGCCCAAAGAAGAGACTATAATTTTCCTTTTTTATCCAAAGAAGCTCTGCTAAAAGTAAAAATACTTCTGCAAATTGTCTAAACTTGCAGAAGTAGCCAAAATTCCTAAAAAGCAGAGCTCTAGCAAACCTGAAGCTTCCAAAGTGCCTAAACCAACCCCTGCCATGACTTCTAAGACTGCTATTGTTGTCAATCCTTTACAACCCCCAGTCATAGACATTGAACACATTCCATTGGCTGATGTTGATTATAAGATAGCAGATCCCATTGTTGAATTTAACCTACTAGATATTCATAACTGGTGCTTTGAAAATTCCCTAGATAATGAAGAAGAAATCCATATTTGGGAATCCCACTTGCCCAAATATGTTGTCCCATTAACTCACCCATGCCAGGAAATCATTAGGTTATGTCAATAGCATTATGTACCTGAGCAAAGAGCCATTGTAAATGCTAACAAAGAAGTGCTTTTCACCATTACTACTAAATGAATTAACCAGATGCTACAACTTCAGCTTGATCCCCAAGAAGTCCCTTCATCCATAGAGGCCCTTACCAAGATGTATATTGGCCTTGATTTTCCCAAGAGATTCATGATTTTCCAAACATTTATGCCCTCACATGTAGAAATTCCTAAACTGAATCCCCCATATTCTACTACCAAATTCCCAGAAGGTTCAAGACATGTGATTTCCATGCTTTCCTTCATCCTCGGATATTTTACTAATGAACACACAGATGAATCCATCTTGGGGTTCTTATCCACCTTCACCCTAGGGAAACCCCATCAGTAATCTTTGATTATGTTGGTTTCATTATAGATAATATTCATTATCAATTGATCAATTTTTCAATTGAAGGAGTGTTCAGATATACTTCCTTCCTTTTCCATATGTTTCTATATTTTCAATCAGATAATTTTCCAGCTACCCTCCAAAAGCTTGACATAGAGGGAAATCCTCTTTCTGCCATTTTATGGACATATTTACTCAGGAAAGAATGTACAGATTTCACTTATGCAGAATTTTCAGAGTTATTCCTAAAACTAGTGATCACAATGTTAACAAAAATAGAGCAGCCAAGGATAAATGAAGAAAAGAAAAATATATTGCAGTTGTCAGAGCAAAATAAGGTTGGTGACTGGTACTTATATGAAAAATATACTGAGATCAGAGTATTTGGGTCAAACATGTTACCTTACAAGTTACCCAAGCTTGTTTCAATGAGGATCTTTGCCTTGGAATATATCAGGAAGATCCTAAATTCTGATTCTATAAATTTCATGGCAGCAAAGATGAAAACTCAATTCAAATTAAAGAATCAGATAGGGCCATTCATCTGCAATCACAAGGATGCAGAAAAAGAGGCAGCTAAGCAACTATTGGAATACAAATTTGAAGAAATTTTTCCTTGGAATTATGATCCACAAGGGATCCTGAGTAAACTAAGGGTTAAATGCAATTTAACCCCTTTCATTCATGAAGCAAAACTAGAGATAGAAAAATTTGCAAATTAGATTGAGTGGACTGAAAATACCTTAACAGATGCAGTAAACAAAAGTGATATTAGTCACACTTTGGAGACTGCAAATCAGCCAGAAAAATCCACTAAGAGAGTAAGGGAAGAAGGTTCCTATATTGCTAAAACTACAACTGAAACCAAATTCAATTTAATATACAACAAAAGGCCTAAGTTAAGTTTAGTTGGTAAAGAGAAGATAACAATTGATGTTGAAGAAACAGATCTCCTAGATACTAATACAGATTTTCCAGAGACAAGTGTTGCCACTACCATTATCAATGAACAAGCTACTGAAAAACAAAATGAAGGAAAAGTTGATACTGAAAATACACAGCTGATAGAAAGACAGCATAGTATGGAAGCCTCTTCCTCACAGACAGGTGAGGAGAAAGATATGGATATCAAATGAAAATACAAACAGATCAAGTTGAAGAATAAAGAGATCAAGAACAGTATTTATTCTCAATATCTCAAACAAACACCAAGTGGTCAGAATAGACTTCTGTCTGCATTTGATTATTCAAATCAAAATTTAATCATGTCAATGTTGCATCTGTTGGAAATACTGAGAGGGGGGGGTGAATCAGTATTACTTTCAATTAGAGCATTAGTTAATCTTCAATTATTATCAGTTTTTGTACAATGATAGCAGCAAACAAGAGGAACACAAATGCACACAATTTTTAAGGTGGAAAACCACTTCGGGACAAAAACCACCTAATGCTTTTCTAATAATTCTTTAATATTCAACTCCAATTGAAAATAAAGCTCCAACTTCCTAGAATCTAGAAAAGCATTCTTCTCCAGCTCCCACTGGATGGACACTCCAACGCTCGATATTCTTCATTAATCAATTGAACGGATGCCCCAACACCCAATGAGCTACGACTCACCCTAGCACCACCCTACCACCCTATAGAATAATAAAATAAGAATGGACTCCCGTACTAGGGAAAATGTTCCACTTTACAATGATATAGAATTATGTAGAAGAAGAAGATATACTAGACCATAACCCCAACTTTGATAGAACCACCTAATGATTATCCTAGACCTCCCAACACTGCCTCTTCAACCCTTGGCAGATAGACACTAGTACAATTTTTACAATAATGTACTTATAATGACTTAGTACAATGATACCTTTACAATGATTGTATGTAGTGCTACCCACTTGAAGACTTCATATGATGAACTTTTTGATGCTATTATGCACCTTGGTTACTTCTCTTGTCATGCTACCCTCTGCTTCACCTGTCTTTGCTTTGCTGCCATAGAAAGTTTGGTCCTTTGCAACCCTTGACAACACATGATCTAGCTTTTTCTTGCCTTCTAGGAGCTTGATATTAAATCTAGTTTATCTATGCTATTTCAGATCCTCAATATCTGATTTTTAGTCCTGTAATAGTCCTCTGAGTCATCTTCCCAATTTCATAGGTCTGACCCAATTTGGAATCTTCAAGAGAGAGTTATACCCAATCTTTCACAATGCCCTAATTATGGATTGTTTCAGCAGATCAAACTTGTATGGCATGCCACATGTCACTGTTTATTTATTCAGCTCTGAAATTGATAGAGAGAAAACTAAAATCTATGCACTATCTGTCACTTTTTACAGAATTCCAATCCGATACTCAGAGAGAGATTTATGACGATTTTACCACGGTCACTTATTTGAGATGAATTTCAGGAGCCTGCAAAAACCCTGAATTCCACAGATCATATCTCCAAAAATGTTGTGCACCTTGATCTAAACTTTTCAAAGAAGCTTCCTCAGGATTTCGGCTTTGCCTCATAAAAATTTCAACTTCTGAACCTTCATAGAAAAAAATTTAGAGTTCAAATGCCACGATGACCTGTTTCAGATGGCGAAATCCCTTGCATAAGGAGGAAATGAGGATCACAATTTATATAAATACTTAGGTTGAGAGGGGCTTCAACAAGTGAACGTGGGAGGGATTTTAGGAGATTAAAAAATATTAATTATGACTTTTCAATGACCCATTCCCCAACCCCATGGGGTTTTAGCCCACTAATTGGGGGTACAAACTTCAAACATGAATATCTCTCAAACCATGAAGAATTACATGGTGTGCCATATATCAACAGAAACATCTCGACAAGTAGAAACCATCAAAAGCATTATTGACCAAGAATATATTAATTTGGTAGGTCAAAATTCCCATGCAATATTGGGTTAGCCCCTAGTGCTGCTTGGGTTGACATCAATGACAACCGTTGATCAACAATCTCCCACTTTGGCATTGATGGCAACACAAGTACTCCCCCTGCGATCATGACACCTCTTCCTACAACATTCTCTCTCCCTTTGACATCAATGGAAAAGGGTAACTCCCCCTAAAACACAACCATCTTGCGGACCTGTACACACTTCCACTCCCCCTGACACACAACCGTCCTGCAGACTTTTAATTTACTTCCACTCCCCCTTTATATTCTGAAAAAGGAAAATCTAATGAGAACTTGGGAGAATCCCAAGCTTTTGGCAAAGATAATACTGGCGAATATTTAATATGTGTTTCTTTTGGTGCTGCTTGGAATATTTCTACTTGTCCAACTACTTGCATAACATCTGGTCGGGACGCTGTTACATATAGAAGACTACTAATCATAGATCTATACAACCTTTGATCCACATCCTTAGATGAGTCATCTATGCTCAATTTTCAACCTGTTACCATTGGAGTAAGGATGGGTTTGCAATCTTCCATTTTAAATTTCTTGAGCATTTCCTTGATGTACTTGGCTTGACATATAAATATTCCTTTCTCTTGCTGAGATATTTGAAGCCCTTAGAAGTATGTCAGCTCACCAAGTAAAGACATCTCGTAATCACTTTGCACCTTTGTAGCAAAATTCTTACTAGTCGATCATCATTGCTACCAATTATTGTATCATCCTCTTTAGCTATTAGACATGCTTTAGTTGCTTCATCCAGAACATATATGTCATTTGGAGCTTGACTTGCTGTAGCCACAATTTCACCATACACGCCTTTCCTGATTTCACATTTTTTGGAGTTGAATAGTATTGTGTGCCCTTGATCACACATTTGTCCAACACTGAGCATATTGTGATTCATGTTTTCAACGAATAGAACATTCTTGGCTAGAGCATCTTTGCTTCTGAGAGTGACAGTACCTGATCCTATAACATTTGAAGATCCATCATTTCCAAAAGACACGACTCCATCCTTCTTCTCTTTCAGAGATGAAAATTTATTTCTATCTCCAGTCATATGCGTTGAGAAACCACTATCAACATACCACACATCTTTGTTCTTTTGAGCCTTGAAAGCGAGAACACAATTATCATTCTTCTTCTTCTTCCATGTTCGTTCGTTCTGTGGCTTCAAAAATTATTCTGGAGGATTTTCAAGTCTGCAGTCTTTGGCTATGTGTCTAAAGTTTTGGCATTTGTAACATTCAATATTATTTCTTAAATGTTCAAATCTATTGATGTTTCTCTGAGCCCTGGGAGGTTCATATTTGACAGATCTCCTGTAATTGTATTCGTTCCTAGGGTACGTGCGACATTATACAGCTTTATGACCAAATTTTCCACATGAATAACAGTAGACATAAAAAATATGTTGGTACCTGGATGGAAATTTTCATCGAGGAATTGTCTTCCAAGGCTGTTCTTGTGAATCTTGTCCAATGAAGTCTACATGCATGTTAGATCTCATGGGTTCATTGTATTTTGTTGTAGAAGGTCCTGCTTCTTCTTCTTTGTAACCAATTCCAGTTTTGTCGTTTTAATATCATTGATTTTTGATGAGTTCTTCTAATGCCCTTGAGTTGTTGTCATAGTTTTGGATAGTTTTTCCTTTCTTCGCTTCCTCACGCAGCGAGACTACTTCGGCTTCTAATTCTTCCCTTTCTTGGTTGCTTTCTTCCAACTTCTTTTGAAGTGACTCTTCAATGCATTTGTGTTCTTCAATTTCAATTTTTAGACCTTGAACTTGCTCTTTAAGAGTATTGGAACAGATCTTCTCTGCCTTGAGATCTTTTATAAGCTTGATTGCTTCCTTATAAAATTATTCTAAGGTCATTCCTTCTTCTTCATTGTTTGATACCTCTTGTTTATTGTGCTTGGGTTTATTGTGCTTGGCCATAAACAATACTCTCTCATTGGCTTCTTCTTCACTATCATTGTCTTCATCGGATGATGAGCTATCTTCTTTAGAGAGAAATTTCCTTTTGGATCCTTGCTTGTTGAATTTCTTATAGCCTTTCTTTCCTTTTGAGTTGCCATCACTTCTGTTTGGACATTTTGCTGCAAAATGCCCAACCTCATTACAGCTGAAACATATCAATGGAAGTTTACCTTTGAATTGTCCCTTCCCAATTTTTAGTTTTCTCGTGAAGTAAGCATATTCTTCATCTGAAAGACCTTCTTCATCATCTCTCTTTTCTTCACAATTGCAGGTGCATGTCTTTTCAATTGAAGGTTGTTTATCTTTATTAGTTTTCTTAGATGCAACGAACGCAGTTTCTAGATGCGAAGTATCCTCTTATTCATCAAGCCTCATTTCATATGCTATGAGAACTCCATGTAATTCCTCTTTGCTGAGTTTGTCCAGATTTTCACTGTATTCTAAGACTGATACCTTTGGGTTGAATCTCCCTGGTAACATTCTAAGAATCTTCCATATAATAGTCTTCTCATCAATTGGCTCTCCCAATCCTTCCGGAGTATTGGTTATTTCATCAACGTATTGGAAGTATGCAGCAATGTTGCAATCTTCTTTCATTCTGAGTTGCTCAAATTTTTCTCTATAGATTTGAAGCTTTGCTTCTTTAACATTTGAGTCACCTGCATATATATTCTCAAGCTTGTCCCATACATTTTTAGCAGTTTTACAACCCAACACCTTATGATAAGCAGATTCAATAAGTCCACTGATAATAATATTCTTTGCTTTTGCATCATTTACCAAATTCTTCTTACCTTGTTCATCTGCGGTTGATGTAAATCCATTTTGAACAATGTCCCATACTTCGTAACCTTGCACCAAGAGATAGACCTCCATTCTTCCTTTCCAAAGTGCATAATTATTTTCATTGAATAGAGGTACACCATTCTTTGTATGCTCCATGACCTCCTTCCAGCTGTTAAACTGTTATTGAAGGAACCAACCTCTGATACCAATTGTTGGAAATACTGAGAGGGGGGGTGAATCAGTATTTCTTTCAATTAGAGCATTAGTTAATCTTCAATTATTATCAGTGTTTGTACAATGATAGCATCAAACAAGAGGAACACAAATGCACACAGTTTTTAAGGTGGAAACCCACTCCGGGACAAAAACCACCTAATGCTTTTCTAATAATTCTTTTCAACTCCAATTGAAAATAAAGCTCCAACTTCCTAGAATCTAGAAAAGCATTCTTCTCCAGCTCCCACTGGATGGACGCTCCAACGCCCGAGATTATTTAGTAGTCAACTGAATGGATGCCCCAACACCCAATGAGCTACAACTCACCCTAGCACCACCCTACCACCCTATAGAAGAATAAAAGAAGAATGGACTCCCGTACCAGGGAAAATGGTCCACTTTACAATGATATAGAATGACGTAGAAGAAGAAGATATACTAGACCATAACCCCAACTTTGACAGAACCACCTAATGATGATCCTATACCTCCCAACACTGCCTCTTCAACCCTTGGCAGATAGACACTAGTACAATTTTACAATAATGTATTTACAATGACTTGGTACAATGATACCTTTACAATGATTGTATGCAGTGTTGCCCACTTGAATACTTCATATGATCAACTTCTTGTTGCTGTTATGCACCTTGGTTGTTGATCTTGTCATGCTACCCTCTACTGCACCTTGCTTTGCTTTGCTGCCATAGAAATTCTGGTCCTTTGCAACCCTTGACAACACATGATCTAGCTTTTTCTTTTCTTCTAGGAGCTCGATATTAAATATGGTGTATCTCTGTTATTTCGAATCCTCAATATCTAATTTTCAGTCCTGTAGTAGTCCTTTGAGTCTTCTTTCCAATGCCATAGGTCTGACCCAATTTGGATTCTTCAAGAGAGAGTTATACCCAATCTCTCACAATTCCCTAATTATGGATTGTTTCAGTAGAGCAAACTTGTACAGCATACCACGTGTCATTGTTTCTTCATTCGGCTCTAAAATTGATAGATAGAAAACTAAAATCTGTGAAATATCTGTCACTTTTTACAGAATTCCAATCAGATACTCAGAGAGATATTTATGACGATTTTACCACGGTCACTTCTTTGAGATGAATTTCAGAAGCCTGCAAAAACCCTGACTTCCATAGATCATATCTCCAAAAATATTGTGCACCTTGATCTGAAATTTTCACAGAAGCTTCCTCAGGATTTCAGCTTTGCCTCATACAAATTTGAGCTTTTGAACCTTCTTAGAAAAAAATTTAGAGCGCAAATGCCACGATGACCTATTTCAAATGGCGAAATCCCCTGCATAAGGAGGAAATGAGGATCACAATTTATATAAATACTTAGGTTGAAAGGGGCTTCAACAAGTGAATTTGGGAGAGATTATAGGAGCTTAAAAAATGTTAATTATGGCTTTTCAATGACCCATGCCCCAACCCCATGGGGTTTTAGCCCACTAACTGGTGGTACAAACTTCAAACATGAATATCTCTCAAACCGTGAAGAATTACATGGCGTGCCATATATCAACGAAAACATCTCGACAAGTAGAAACAATCAGAAGAATTATTGACCCAGAATATATTAATTTGGTAGGTCAAAATTCCCATGAAATATTGGGTTAGCCCCTGGTGCTGCTTGGGTTGACATCAATGACAACCGCTGATCAACAGCATCCAACAGTAAAATCTCCCAAGACAGTGGCAGATTATAAAAAAATTGATGTAGAAATCCCAGCATAAAAGAATCATGCTCTTGATCAGATTGAGTTCCATAGACAGACTTCATAAATGTTGAACTCCACTATTACAAATAAAGCCATGAGTGCTCAGAAGCTCCAAAACACCATTTCCAACATGCAAGATCAAATGAAAATGGATAAAGCCTAATTATATGTTAAGGATCTCATAATTAAATCCTTAGAAGAATTGGTAATTAAATTGGGATATGACCCTGCAAATGTCAACGTAGAAGAATTGTTATTAAAGAAAGAGAATGAGGACATTGCAGCCTTGAGGAAACAGCTTAAACTTCCTCCAGGTGAACATCCCTAGGCTAAAGAAATCATATAGGAACAGAATGACAAAGATGACATGATGAACACCATCTTTCAGGTTACAGGACAGATTAAGGAGATGGAGATTCAAATGGACAAACTTGTCTATGAAAAGGAAACAGTGAAAATACCAAAGCCACCTACCATTATCCCCATGGTCACTATTCTTGTGCCTTCAACTCTAGCTAAAGAGTTGGCACCCAAAGTTCCACTAGCTACTGTAGTGCCAGTGACTTCATCCACAACATCAGCTGCTGAGTCATCCACAACAACAGTTCATCCTACAGATGAGGCCAGCAAATTAGTGAAAGCTATGGAAGAAATGTCTCTAAAGACAAGTGAGATTAAAAGGTTGACAAAGATGCTAGAAAATCTTGAGAATTCAAACAAATTGGCTCAAATAAATGCAAAAACACATGAGAAAAATGCCATCAGACTTAATGAAGAATTGAAGAAGTTGCAAAAGGAGTTAACCTTAAAGGATCAAATATCATACATCAAAAACTACCTTTGGAACAATGTCATTGAAGCCATCCATGATGTGTGGCCTTCAATTTAGGTAATCTTTGAAAAGAGAGAGTTACTACTAGCAGTCCAAGCAGAAATTCAAAAGACTCAAAGTGAACTGGCTGATAAACCAGGGAAAGATTTAAAGCTGATCACATTCCTTAACAGAAAAAACAGACAAGAGTTAGAAGAACTCAAGATTACTGACAGGACTAAAACTATCCTATAAATTAGGAAATTTACTACAAAGAAGAATCTAATGAAGCAACTCGAAGAAAAGTGTGAGAATGTGAATACTGCCAGAACGAGGTTTATGGTCAAGTTTACAAATTTGAGACAAAAAGGATTGCCTAACATTATGGTTATTAATGATAAAATGATGCCTCATAATGACTATGATAAAAATATTAGAGAATTTGCAAAGGAACAGGTAAATAAACCACAAGGACAAGGCATTCCAACAGGAAAGGTCTTACTCAAAAATTTTGAAGACTTATTCTATTTACAGCATGAGATAAGACACCTGTTTGTTATCAATCCAACCGTTGACAGATACACTGAAGCTGATGAAAAATTCAGGAAATTAAAAAAGATACAAATTCCTAAAAATGAGGATTGGAAATCACTCACAAATTTATTATGAAAGATAAAAAGACACACAGATGAAAGGAGGAAATTTTTTTTGCTGATTTACAGCCAAAACAGATTTTTACAGCAGTAAATAGTTTTGACTATGGTTAAAAGAGTATAAGAGTTTAGAGAGTATCAGTGAATAAAGAGAATAAGAGAAATAGTATCAAACAAGGAAGATCAGATTCCAAAACAAATTTAAAATATCTAAAGTCAGCAAGGAGGACACCAAGGCAGCCAACTGCATCTTATCCTCAAAATAGTTTCTATTTCTTTTGGATAAATAGGATAGCTTTCTGATTTTTTAAGCGGTTGTCTCTATTATTGTTGTAAAGATATTTTATTTCCCTTAGATAATTCCTAGAAGCATTCTAGAATATTTTTTAAAGAATTATGTATAAATACTTCATCTTTAGAATTATTTTGTGTGGAATAAATTGTTGGAGATTGCTATAGACATTTTGTTGGACTTGAAGGCTTTTGTGTTTCAAATTTTGAGTAGAAGACTAGATCAAACCAATTGGCATCATACTTTAGGATTCCTGTTATGAGCTATTTGTAGTGAAGTATTTCCTTACTTGTCATTGAACTCTTTATTTGGTACATGCATCCATGTATGTTTTTTCTAAATTTGAATGAATAACTAGGAGTATTACTACAAGATTTTTTAAGAGCACCCTGTTTTTAACTAATTATCATTTCTATGTTTTCTTCTGATTTCCAGTGTAGGGAACCCTTAATTTCTCCCTCTCTAGTTTGACCTCTACCTACTACTTCCTTTTTCTGGATTAAAGGATTCTTAATTTCCCTTTATCCCGATCATACCATCTCACAAAAACAACTTTCCAAGATCTTCACAAAAACATTTGACTTTTTGGCCTTGATCCCAGTTCTGTTTGCTTGACTTTGACTCCATAGCCCAATGGACAAATAGATCTCCTACTATCCATTCCTTCAAGTAATTTTTCCCACCGAATCAATCAAAACCAAAACCAAAGATTCACTTTCATAACTAGCCTAATATTTACAAATCAAACAAAGTTAAATCTTAAAGAGAGAGCCCTCTCTGAACCCTAAGAAGGCTAGATCCTAGAGTTTAAAAGTTGGTCCATGGTTACCTCTAGTGTTCTTTGACTAAAAACTAAAAATCTCATAACTTTAGAATTACTAGAGTGATAACATTACTAGCGACCATACTGGGGAATTAACCAATCCTCAGTCATAAAACTAATCTTAAAGGAAATTCATTATATTCATCCTTTTACTTTAAGGTTGCTTTTATAAGTTGTGGGTATTAGAAACTGTAATTTTGGCTTCTAGGAGAATTTACTATACCAGGTCTAACCCAGATCCTAAACCTGTTGTTATAGTAGACAACCCAGACGGAATTGGAAAAAAGAAAAAACAGATAGAAATTTTGGAAGTTGAAGTGTCATTAATAAGAGTCAATTCATTACCTCAAGAGTTAGTAAGTTTGCAAGATATAGATTTTGATCTAAAATTTGAACATTCTTTGTTTATAACTCAATCTGAAAGTGATCTTTATATTGTTGTTTTAGACCCTATTTTTATTTCATTCTTGGAAACAAAACAGAAAAATATTACAGTAGAATCTAAATCAAAGAAAGTTGAATATCAGACTAAAATTGAAGAAATTAATACTACTATTCTCAAAGATATTGATGAAGGTATTGAATTAGCTCCATTGTTAGCATATACCACTAAGCCTTCAGTTTCACAGTTATATACCACCATAATCCCAGTTGTAGATTCATCTCTATATGATGCTACATCATATATAGATTCCAATACCAATGAATCTACATATCCATTTATCCCTAAACTACCTTTACAACCTAGAATACTATTTCCACCATCCACTTCATCCACTATATCCATTAGCTCACCTTTTTATTTTTCAAACACATCATTATCATTCCCTAGTAGTTCCACATATATTCCAGTTTCATTTCCCAGCACCTCAACTACAGCTTTTAGTTCATCAATTATTATTTTCATTTCAACCCCTAGCACTTCTACTTTACCTCTTAGCCAAGCTAGAATTCAAGCTATGGCTGCTAGGTATGCTCCCCTTGTGTAATGTTCCCAATTTTATGGAACATTAATTTTTGCCATTTTCATATAGGAGATGAATAAAATGGGTAGGAGACACATTCATTTCATGAGTAGGGAATAAAAATCCTCTTAATGTGAAAGAGGATCACTTACAGAGTTGCATTTCACACCTCCATGTGTGAAAGGAGAATTTTGCAGGAAGGCTAGTTCAAGTTTGACCAAGTCAAACTACACAGTGGTAGGAGATGGAAGGCATCTTGTGGGCCAGCGCAGTGGAAAAGGAGGGAAGGTTTCTTGAGGAGGAAGCTATCATGAGTGGGACCCATGGAGAGGGAGATCTCATTGTTTAAAAGGATGGCAAGGTAGCCACTGTGATGCATGTTGAGTATTATTCGTCTTTGGTCTTTTAGACTTGTTGCAATCTCTTGTTGTTTAGCAAGAATTGTCGAGAAATTCCTATTTAGGATTTCATCTCCTTCTTTAGTAGCTCTTGGAGGATTTCACTCCATTCCCCATATTCAAACATTGAGGTCAAGCCTCATCCTTCTTCATCAGCACAGTTTCAGCTGGATATTGTGTAGTGTTGCTAGGTGTTGTTGGGGAGGTTTTCTACAACACCATCCTTGGCTAGTTTTTCCAAAGGAGGGAAGTTCCATTCCCTTGGGAGATCAGTAAGGGAGGTCTATGAGAATATTCCATCATCTTTAGAACCAGGCCAACCACTTACCATAATTAGTAGCGCAGTCCCTCTCTTAGACAGCGTTATTCTTGGAGAGCATTTGCTGTGAGGGATTAGCAGATAGTTTGGAGGGTGAGATATTAGGTGAAAGGAGCAGCCTTTCACTCTAGAGATCCATTGGAGGAGATCTTGTCAGTGATTGTAGCATATTCATATTTCTCCACTTATTTCCAATTCTTGAGTTGCCACTGCTACCCAGCAACTCCGGCATTTCTACAGGAATCCCATTTTGCTTGTATTTCAGCCAATCTCGCTGAGGATTATGTATTGTAAGTTTCCAGGGGTTGAGATCTTGCTCC
Organism: Pinus albicaulis; assembly: GCA_034641835.2. NCBI lineage: Eukaryota > Viridiplantae > Streptophyta > Pinopsida > Pinales > Pinaceae > Pinus > Pinus albicaulis. The sequence goes on from CM076580.1 coordinate 72,620,068, forward strand.
CCCTTCTTATTTGAGCTATCCACTATCATATCTATATATTATTGACATTTTGCAGTATTTCTCCTTCAAGTATTGTGCATTCATAGCCTAGGGCTTTATTCATGTAGCAGTGTTCTTCATATTCTCATGTACATTCCTCTTGAGGCTTATAGTGCCTTGCTTGAGTGATCATTTCCTCAAGGATTTGTATATCTTATTCTGTTATGGCATAATATGATGGCTATTTGGATTTTCCGGTATTTTATGTGTTAATGTATTCACTGCTGCTCCATTGAGGGTGTTTTACATATTGATGAAGCTCCACATTGGCAATATCTTGAGATATTCCCAATAGTGTAGCTGTTCCAATTTTGGAACATTACAGTGGTATCATAACATCGAACTTGGCATAGCCTGTGAGTTTGATATCAAAAGGAGATGATGAATAAGATGAGCTTGCTCTCACCTATTTTTAAAACAAATAAGAGCCTCCCCAAGGAGGAGAAGCAAAGAGAAGAAGAGGAAGGTCCATGCACTTCTTATTCTTATGAAGGCAAGGAATATAGGCATGGAGGATACTTGGATCATCTGATCTTAAGTAAGTACCTGGGTGAATATAAATCTCACTTTAGAGCATTCAGGGGAACTACAACATTCCCACAGTTTATTCAGCAGAAGGAGGAGAGAAGGCCCTGCAATAGAAAAGAAATCAGAGGCAATAGGTTCCTATTGTCTACATTTGATGGGGATACTGCAGCAAGAGCTTGGATGAGGAAGCTTGAGGCATTTTTTTCTGCTACATCCAGTGGTAGAGAAAGAAGCAGTGGAGATTTCAATGCTGCACATGGAGGATGAAGCCTTTGTTTGGTGGTTCAAACCCTTGGTCCATTCAAGGGTGAGTTCCTTTGCAGAATTTTCTCAAAGGTTAATCAAAACCTTTGATGGAGAGAGGACAAAGGAGGAAAGGCTCACACCACCATGGGAGGTGGATTGCACCAATGCTGTTGCAGCTTTGGGGGAGGAACCTTCTATATCTATAGAGGAGGCAGCCATTGCATCAAGAGGAAATGCCATTACAGCCACACAAGAACATCCCAAGATCCTCCAAGGTATGAGTAAAGTTCCACTTTCCATTACAGCAAATCATTTAAAATATTGTGGAAATTCATCTTTAAAGGTCCAAGAATCTACACATTTTTCTATTCTAGAGCACCATGATTGCACTACACTATGCAAAGGGTTTAAGGAGGAGATGAACCCTCATCTTCATGCACTTTTGATGAGTCTCATTCAGCCCTTGAGGTTGGGATGTGAACCATTGGAGGATGAAACAAACCATGGCACCTTTATGATAAACAAGGAAACATACATTGAACCGGAGGTTGAAACAGCCACTACACCATTGGAGGAATTAGCAACGTTGTTAAACATGGGCGGATAGGAGATATTACCTCCATCACATTTGGGCCCTCATGGATCCAACATAGTCATGGGTGAGAGATCTTTTCTAAGAGGTCTCCAAGGAGCTGCATTTCAAACTTCTATGAAATGCAAAGGGGAAGGTATGGCTTGGGAGAATGGTGATCCTCATGAGAGGGAAACCAATGGAGGAAAAAGGAGAAGAAATCCACAAGGAGCTGAGTGGGTTTGGATGAGGAGCGAGAGGCTGATTTTCCACTTGAAAATATATGATACCGGGCAGCAAGAGGCTTGGCTGTGTTGGCTCCTCTTGAAGGAGTTTGGCCATCACTTAGTGCATCCTCTTTTCAGGAGGATGGGAATGAAGAAGAGGTGGCAGGATGTTTACATCATTGAGCAGCAGGGAGTAGGGATACATGGTGCTGATATAGTATATATATCAGTCATGATACCTTCATCACATGAGTTACATGATGTGAGCATGAGGAGGCAACAAGCACTTGGGCTGCTTGGGATGTATTGGAGAGAGCACAAGTAGATTTGCTCTCATAAGATGTATAGTGTTGCAGGAGTAGAGGAGGGCACTCTCATAGTGCAAAGGGACTAATCCTTGGCTTGGACTGATCAGGAGGAATTTCCATCTTGGGAGAAGCTTCATATTTGCAGCAGCATCACCAGAGGTGTTCTTGACAAGGAGCATGTCAAGAAACAAAGATTGGTATGGGAAAGAGCCTTTTTGCATGAGTCCACAGTGCTGTCACTTAGGAGCAAGGTCACATACATGGATCCATATGTCATCTTAATTCCATCCTATGGTAAGAGCCTTCTGTTTACATTTGCTGGTTTACATACTCTTATCATTATGTTGCAGTGCATGGCTCCTCAAAGGGGCAGATTTTTCATGTTGCTCCATGAGCAAAGTTGGGCCAAACCATATGATGGAGACAACCATATTTTATGTGGCCTTGGGCAAAGGTTTTCTCATTACATATATTTTTAGCCAATTCATTTACTTGACCATGTATTAAGAAACATTTTTCCATGTAAAATTCTGAAGCAGCAGTTTGAAAAACTGCGCTATATCTATTTGGGAGACTGTTGGTTCCATCAAGCATCATGTAAGACCATCAGTACTTCCTCTATTCTGATGCTGAGCATGTTTCCATTTGCTGATATTTTCTATATTCTTATGGGGAGCATGATTAGTGGATTGACACATGAGTTGAATGTGTCATTGAGGGAAGATGATTCCCTTAGTTTATGCATTACATGTTCTAATATGAACATGAGAGAAGACATGGCCACCACAGCCACCTATTTGCTTTCTTTTGAGGTGGGCCATGAGTTCGATGATGATATCCATCCATTGTATGTATATGGGCATGTATTTTATTTTTTATTTCTAATTCACTCATCTATTTACTATTCAGTAGTCAAGGTGATATTTTCTATACAATGCTTCCCATGTTATTTTCTGTAGCTGCAGTGGATGAGGTTGCGTTGTAACCCTATGAGACATTGTTTGTACCTTGCTGCACATGGTATAACCTAAATCAAACATGTCATTGGGGTATTCTATGATGATCATGTCCTACTCATCATGGATGAAATGTCTTGGGCCAGCCAGATTATCATTGATGGAGGAGAAATCCCTAGAGGATTGCTCTTCATTTTGCCACTTGAGGGAAATAATTTTATAGCCCATGATCAGCACACACTCTACACTTATCATAAGTGGAGAGGAATATAGCATGGGGCAAGCTATGAAGCTTGCCATATTCATATTTTCAGCCCACCTTCATTCCCGGAGCTCAAGGTGGAGGGATATCTTTATGAGTTGCCATGTTGGGAGGCAGCTTTTGTTGTATGGATGATTGATTGGGGATGGGAGATTCATATGGGGGTGATGAGTTCCATTTTATATCAGATCTCATGCCTCAAGGAGGCCCTTAGACAGCCCATTATTTCCTCCATGGATATTTGTTCTTACATGATAGCTATTTGGGGATGTTCACCAAAAGCTAGATTACATATGTTGAAGGGATAACTTGGACACTTGATTGATGATATGGCATCCTTTTCTTGGAGGATTTCATAATGCATGGATGCTACAGGAAAATTAAGGGGTAATAAATCATTTTATCCTTGCACTTTCTTGAGGACAAGAAATCTTTGAGAGGGGAGGACTGTAATGTTCCCAATTTTATGGAACATTAATTTTTGCTATTTTCATATAGGAGATGAATAAAATGGGTAGGAGACCCATTCATTTCATGAGTAGGGAATAAAATTCCTCTTAATTTGAAAGAGGATCACTTACAAAGCTGGATTTCACACCTCCATATGTGAAAGGAGACTTTTTCAGGAAGGCTAGGTCAAGTTTGACCAAGTCAAACTACGCAGTGGTAGGAGATGGAAGGCATCTTGTGGGCCAGCGCAGTGGAAAAGGAGGGAAGGTTTCTTGAGGAGGAAGCTATCATGAGTGGGACCCATGGAGAGGGAGCTCTCATTGTTTAAAAGGAGGGCAAGTTAGCTATTGTGATGCATGTTGAGTATTATTCATCTTTGGTTTTTTAGACTTGTTGCAATCTCTTGTTGTTTAGCAAGAATTGCTAGGAAATTCCTGTTTAGGATTTCCTCTCGTTATTGAGTAGATCTTGGAGGATTTCACTCCATTCCCCATATTTAGACATTGAGGTCAAGCCTCATCCTTCTTCATCAGCGCAGTTTCAATTGCAGATTGTGCAGTGTTGCTAGGTGTTGTTGGGGAGGTTTTCTACAACACCATCCTTGGCTAGTTTTTCCAAAGGAGGGAGCTTCCATTCCCTTGGGAGATTAGTAAGGGAGTTCTATGAGCAGATTCCATCATATTTGGCACCAGGCCAACCACTTACCATCATTAGCAGCGCAGTCCCTCTCTTAGACAGTGTTATTCTTGGAGAGCATTTGCTGTGAGGGATTAGCAGATAGTTTGGAGGGTGAGATCTTAGGTGAAAGGAGCAGCCTTTCACTCTAGAGATCCATTGGAGGATATATTTTCAGTGATTGTAGCATATTCATACTTCTCCACTTATTTCCAGTTCTTGAGTTGTTCCTGCTACCTAGAAACTCCGGCATTTCTGCAGGAATGCCATTTTGCTTGTATTTCAGCCAATCCCACTGAGGATTGTGTATTGTAAGTTTCCAAGGGTTGAGATCTTGCTCCCCCTTCTTATTTGAGATATCCACTGTCATATCTATATATTATTGACATTTTGCAGCAGTTCTCCTTCAAGTATTGCGCAGTCATAGCCTAGGGCTTTATTCATGTAGTAGTGTTCTTCATATTCTCATGCACATTCCTCTTAAGGCTTGTAGTGCCTTGCTTGAGTGATCATTTCCTCAAGGATTTGTATATCTTATGCTGCTATGGTATAATATGATGGCTATTTGGATTTTCCGGTATTTTATGTGTTAATGTATTCACTGCTGCTCCATTGAGGGTGTTTTACATATTGTTGAAGCTCCACATTGGTAATATCTTGAGATATTCCCAATAGTGTAGTTGTTCCAATTTTGGAACATTACACCTTGTCCTTCCAGGACAGCTTCATGACATGCCCCAAGATTACCAAAGTAAGATTCCATAGTTTGATGCTACTACACAGTATACTTCACAGCAGCACATAAACAAAATAACAGATTACTTTGAACTTCATGAGATAGATGAATCAGATGTACAAATGAGGTTGTTTGCACAAAAATTAACAGGAGAAGTTAAGAAGTGGTTTAAAAGTCTTGCAGCTAGTAGTGTAACTAATTTAGATGTGTTTCATAGAATGTTTTTAAATAAATGGGAAAAGAAAAAGAATCCACTCCATATATATTCTGAATTTGATGCCATGACAAGAGCTCCAAATGAGTCAGTCCAAGACTAGTGCACTAGATATAACAGTTTTTACAATTCCATCCCTACAAATCTTAAACCCACTCCTGATTCTATCCTACTCAAATTCCCTGATGGATTTGACATAGGCATAGATTATCAGTTGAGGGAAATAAATGTAGAAACCTTAGAAAGAATGCAAACAGATGTTGTTAGTGTAGAAGTAAACATTCTAGCTAGAAAAGCAAGATTGAGAAATGAAAGAAGAGTGACCATTAAAGAAGAAGCCTCAAGTTCAGACACAAAAATAGATATGTTAGCTAAAAATTTAGAGAGGATGATGGATAGACTTGACAATATAGAAAGAAGACCTCAATGGGATAATCAACAGCAGATCAAAAATCCCAATTTTAGGAAAAAAACAAATATAGGAAAAGCAAAAGAAACAGCCCCAGACCAGACAATAAGGCCCCCCTTCCAAGAGAACTATGCTAAAAGTTCTCAGAATAATGATGATGATGAGGATGCAATAAATCTAATGGGAATAGATGATAATAATACTATTTTTCTCACTCAGGAAGATCAGGAATTATTTGAACTCCAACAACTCGAATTAGATTCAAGTGAGTTCTTTGATTATAAACAAGGTTATGATTATGCTATAAATGAAATACACAGTCAATATAACCTCAGAAATAAGAAAAAAAATGAGTCTTATACCAAGAAAACTTCCCAAACACAAAATAAGAAAACAGTAGAAGCTCCTAAAACAAAAGTTCTGCAAATTCTCCCAAGGGAAAATAAGCAAAACTCCAGTTCTTCCCAAAATATTTCTAGTCCTAAGAATACATCAAGCCCTAATATTGTTGATATTACTTATGCTGTTTCTCAAGCTACAAAAGATCCACATAAATATATTGCTGCAAAAGCTTCTAATTCTGTTAAAACAACAAATTTAGATCCTAAAATACCCTCTGTTGATCCTAAATTAGTGGATCCAAAAACTGCTACTTCAAAAACACCTGCTGATAATTCTAAGTCTGAAAGAACATCTACTGCTTCACAAACAATCCCTGAAAAGAAAATTAGGAGCAGTAAAACACAAGAAACCCAAACAGATAATGTCAAACCAATTGAAAATGAAAATATAACTGTAGAAAAACAAGATAAACCAAGCCAAACTACAGTCACCAAAGAAGAATTAATTCAAATCAGTAAATCTCAACCTTCATTTAATATACAAACTAAAATTGGAAAGTTAAAAATACCAATTCCTTTGACATAATTGGTAAAACATGACTTGTATAAATCAACTATCACTAAAACACTAAATATGAATGATGGAGAAGATGCTATTAATTTGAATGATGATCAACCAGAGTTGATTTTTGGTCCAGATGTGAATGGAAAACATGCAGATGGAGCAGTTCCTCCATTTTATATTAGTCTTACCATTCATGATCAAATATTACACAACGCAATGCTAGATTTAGGAGTTTCTCATAATTTGATGCCCAAAGCCATAATGGAAACTCTAAATTTAGAAATCACAAGGCCCTACAAAGATTTGTTTTCGTTTGATTTGAGTAAAGTTGAATGCCTAGGTTTAATCAAAGATTTTTGTGTAACACTAGTTCAATATCCTGGTAAGAGTATATTAATGGACATTGTAGTAGCTGATATCCCACCTAAATATGGAATGTTACTATCCTACTCATGGGGAGCAAAGTTACAGGGATCTCTACAATTGGACATGTCTTATGCTACTATATCAGTTTTTGTTCAGCCTAAGAAGTTATATAGGGAAACATTGAAGAAGTACATGGGCAGTAGTGCAGAAAGATCTATAAATTACCCAATTTACTCTACACCAACTGACCTTGATTCTTTTATCTTATGTAACTCTGAGACTAATGAAATCCAAATTGAACTAACCAAGAAAAAGAAAACACCAAACAATGATAATATATTTCATGAATATTTACAGCATTTAGACTTTGATGGTTCAGTAAATAAGTTAGGAGAAGGAGCATGAGTTTGGATAACCAACATGGAGACTAATCACTTAGAAGGCCATGCTTTCAGGCTCAATTTGAAATGTACTAATAATATGGCTGAGTATGAATCCCTCATTCTAAGACTCCAAATTATTAGGAACTCAGGAGGCAAAAGAATATTAATCATGGGAGATTCAGAGTTGATCATAAAACAAATAAATGGAGTATATTATGTTTACAATCCTAGATTAAGTCGATACAGAGATATTGTGCTAGATTTAACTGATGATTTATTGGAATTTAAATTTGTTGCTATACCTAGAAAATAAAATATACAGGCTCACTGTCTAGCAACCTTTGCTAGTACATGCAATTTACCATTCCAACCTAATCACAGATATAGTGTTGAAATCAAGCATAGACCAATAATTCCAGACAACCTCAAATAACACAAATTGTATTATAGAGAAAGATTTAGATTGTGAAATTAATTTGAATAACACAGATGTAAATAAAGTAAAGTTTGCTAAATCAACTAGATTTAGTCAATCAAATATAGATAACTTAGAGAAAGTAGAGATTGAATAAATTATTGATGATGAATCTGACATATTGAATTTTAAGGATAATTTCTTACCCAAAGGTTTAACTCCTTGAGAAGATATTTTTGACTCAAATGATGTAGCTAGAAAACCCAAAATGGAGCCAATTAGATCTGATATAGAAGAATGCAATATTGGTACAGAGTTAAAACCCAAAATGATCAAACTTTCCAAAACCTTACCTCAACAAGAAAAGGAAAAATATATTTCTCTTTTAAAGGAATATCAAGATGTTTTTTCTTGGAGTTATGAGGATCTTAAATCCTATGATACCAACATAATTCAACATAAAATTCCAATAAAAGAAGATAAAAATCCTTTAAAACAAAAGTTGAGAAGAATTAACCCTGTTTTATTGCCTTTGATAGAAAAAGAAGTGAAAAGAATGTATGATGCACAGATAATTGCACCAATCAAATATTCGGATTGGGTTTCCAACCTAGTTCCACCAAGAAAGAAAATAGGAGAGATTAGATTATGTGTTGACTTTATGAATCTAAACAAAGTATCCTTAAAATATAATTACCCTTTACCTAAAATGGATCACATATTACAAAGGGTAGCTGGCTCTTCTAGGATTTCACTTTTAGATGGTTTTTCAAGATACAACCAGATTTTAGTCTAAAAAGAAGATCAAGCCAAAACAGCATTTACTACTCCTTGGGGCACTTTTATGTATGTAAAAATGCCTTTTGATCTAATGAATGCAAGGGAAACCTTTCAAATAACTATGGACATAGCTTTTGCAAAGGAAATACATGATTTCTTAGTAATTTACTTAGATGACATTACTATGTTTTCTAAAATTGATAATGAACACTTGGATCATCTGAGACAAGTTTTTATTAAATGCAGGAAATTTGGCATCTCTTTAAACCCTAAGAAAAGTTTATTTGGATTAGAAGAAGTCAAGTTACTTGGACACATAATTTCTAAAGAAGGAATCAGAATAGATCCTGCTACGATAAAAGAAATTATTAACATCAGTCCACCAAGAAACATCAAAGAGTTACAAGCCTTTCTAGGTAAGATTAATTTTTTAAGAAGATTCATATCCAATTTAGCTGAGATAATTAGAGAACTAAAAAACATGCTTAAAAAATATTCAGTCCTTAAATAGACTATTGAGGCTAAACAGTCATTTGAATCCATCAAACAGGCCTCAACTAAAACTTCAATCCTAATAAGTCTTGACTTTAAGAAGGATTTCATAATTTTGTCATTTGCTTCAGAACACACCATTACTGCAGTTTTACTGCAAAAAAATGACCAGGGATTTGAACATCCCATAGCTTTCTTTAGTAACACCCTTAGAGATGCCCCTTTGAAATACAATATCGTGGAGAAACAAGCCTTAGCTTTGGTAAATGCCATTAAAGACGTCAGAGTCTATATTCTCTATTTTCACATCATTGCCTATGTCCCAAATTTTGTAGTAAAAGACATTCTTACTCAGGATGGTCCTGATGGAAGAAGAGGTAAGTGGATTTCCACTATCTTAGAATATTACATAGAGATAAAACCCACAAAGCTCATCAAAGGTCAAGGATTAGCCAGACTTATGGCTTAATCTAATTTTAATTCCCTAGACATAAATTTTATTGCCCAAGTAGATGATAAGGAAGAGATGGCGACTCCAACGATTAGTGAAGCCTTTTAAGACTCACCTTGGTATACAAATATCATATTTTTAATACTAAACTTACAAGCTCCTCCTAGATTTTCAAGAACCAAAGCCAAATTCTTAAAACTAAAGGCAGTAAGATTTTGTATTTTAGATAATGTACTTTTTTGGAGAGATTATAGTGGGATTTTATTAAATTTTTTGTTAAAGGAAGAAGATGACAAAATACTTGAAGAATTTCATGCAGGTGACTGTGGAGGACATCTATATTGAAAAAATACTATAGACAAGATCCCGAGATCTGGTTTTTACTGGCCTACTTTGTTTGCTAATGGCAAAAAGTTTGTGACTTCCTGTCATAAGTGCCAAATTTTTTAGGGCAAGAAAAAACTGTTACCCCTGCCTTTAAAGCCCATTTCAACTGAAATGCCATTTCAACAATGGAATTTAGACTTCATTGGTGAAATTCACCCTCTGTCTTCAGGCCAACATAAGTGGATTTTGACAGCCACTGACTATTTTACCAAGTGGATTAAAGCCATACCCACCAGACAAGCCACAAATACTGTCATTATCTCCTTCCTAGAAAATAACATTCTTTCAAGATTTGGATGTCCCCAAAAGATAATTACTGATAATGCAGTAGCATTCAAATCCAAAAATATGATTGACTTCTGCCATAAATACCATATTACCCTAGGCCACGCTACTGCATATTACCCTCAGGGTAATGGCCTAGTTGAATCCTCAAATAAAAGCCTTGTAAACATCATTAAAAAATTACTGGAAGATAACAAAAAATATTGGAACAAGAAGTTAGTCAATGCCTTATGGGCAGACAGACTTACAACTAAAAAATATATTGGTACATCTCCTTACCAGCTTGTCTATGGAATGGATGTTGTTTTTCCATCCTCCTTAGGAGTGCCAGTGATGAAGATTATCCAAGAGTTACAGGTTGAAACCAATCGCATTCAGAGAAGGATTAATCAAACCATTCACTTGCAGCAAACAAGAGAAGAAGTTTATATTAGATCCCAAGTTATCCAGGATAAAATAAAGAAAAGTTTTGATAAAAAGAGTAAAGAAGATTATTTTTACATTGGAAACCAAGTGTTAAAGTGGGATTCCAGAAGAGAAGACAAAGGTAAACATGGAAAATTTTATTTTCTGTGGAAAGGACCTTATGTGATTTATGGATATAGAGGTAATAATGCTTTCTTTTTGAAGGAAATGGATGGAACAGATCTACAAGAAGGACCAGTAAATGGAAAAATGTTGAAGCACTACTATTCATCTGTGATAACCAATAGTTAGTCACATTTACTTTTGATCATTTTACATATACATTGAAGATTTTATATTGGATTAGATGTTTTCCTAACAAAGTTGAAGCCTAGAGAGAAGGCCCTAAGCTTTGAGAGGTAAAATATCATAAATATGAGTTATTGCAGAAATCAGAAGATACTTACAGGATCATCACAGTCAAAGGTCAAAGGCTACTAGTCTTAAAGTTCTTGACATTTCACCAGGAAATGCCATCCCCATGTGGAGCTACTGTTAGGGTCCTATAATAACAGGGTTCATAAATTTTGAATTGACTTTGATAGTCTTGTAAATATGTACATACCTTGCTTTTTGCAAGTTGTTTTCCCATATTTTGAAAAAATGAAAAATAATAAAAAACAAAAAAGAGGGTAAAAAGTCCTAAAAGAAAGATCAAAAGACTTAGAAAAATATAGACCCCAAAAGAAAAAAGAGATAAAATAAGACCTGAAAGTGAGCAAGTTCAAATGCCACTACTTTTACTTTTACTACAAGAATAATGATTATGTGCAGAGTGTCAATAAATGCCATAATCCATGATCAGTTAAACAGTTTAATCTTAACTTTTGATGCTTTCAATTTCATGTTTTAGATAGAGAATAAAGATTTTTCAGACAGTTTAAACTTGGCAAATCAGTAGATAGGTAGAGAATAATGAGGAGCTCAATATTTTAATCTAAGCCCTTAGATGAAATAAGGTAGACTTAGATATTTTTATGCTTTGAAAGAAAAAAAATTTAGGGTTGCAAGCCTAAATGCACCCATGAAAATGAAGTAAAAATGTTAGAAATAAAGATGGGTAAGTAAAAAGAAGTTTAGCAATCATGTAATAAAGCATCATCAGGCAAAACTCACTAATTTCCCCTCCTCTCCAAATATTCAGTATTCTAAACTATCAATCGAAAAGGCTCAGAGCATTTCTCTGACTTTTGTTGGGACCGGCCCCAAGGCTCGATGACTGGTTAGTTAAAAAAATATTGAATTCCCACACTAGACCCACATTCATTAGTATTTACCCTTCATTCATAAATCAGAATCCCTTTTTCCTACGTAAAAACCCATTTTTACTTAGTAAAATTGTAACCCTAAATAACTAATCTCATTCCCTTTCAAAATCATTCATAAACCCTCAAAATGCAGTTATCCTAAGTTAAAGTGTGAATTAATACAACAAAGACAACCAATACTTTATTTTTGCACTTTACTTAGAGTTAAAATGTATTTTCATTAATTACATTATACCTTTTTCATATTAACTCCTAACTTATTTTATTAAAACCCTAAATATTCCCACCTGTATATTATTAAAACCCTTTATTTTTAAATAAACCCACAAACCCTCAATTTTAAAGTTTAGACCAATGTTTAATACTCCACGTGTGCAATATAAAACCATGCCCTACTATCCCATTGGTCTAAATCCATCATTAAAAGAAATAATCCCCACCCCCTATAGTTTTAAAACAGCTATCAAAAGCGTTCAAAAAAAGATATAATATTAAACCACGCCCGCTTATATATGGTTGAAACATTTCATAAATGTTTTAAAAAGGTTGAAACATATGTCATAATATTCCCGCCTGACCATATAAATCAGTTTTAGACTTTGATTAAATTCTTATTTATTAAAGTCTAAAGTTTAACCCCGCCGCATATAACGACCCTGGTCCCACTCCCCTATTTCGATGCAACTTCCCATTCAATCTGGGTCGTTCGCAGTCTAATCCCAGATCTGACGGATAGAAGCCCATATCACACAGAAAACATGTGCAATCACTCCCATCGCATTTATCTGTGAAATAGGCAGTTTTTTATTTCATCTCTCATCCACGTGTTCGATTTCTATTGGATCGCTCCAAAACTTCTTACCGCCCAAATGCTGCATGATAACCACTCATGTTTTGATAACGTTGAGACCTGAAACCACCTTCCTACCTGATGTGACTACCATTAAATTGCATGTTAAGCCCTAAATATCTCCAATATACATGTGAAATACATTCATATTTTCTCCTTTTGCACGTAAACTCTGCACAAGCCACCTCGACTATTAAAATGAACCTTTTATACCTTTTTCAAGCCAAAAGACCGCAGATTTTAATTGAATCTGATTGAAGATCGCTGAGAAGCTCAGAATTGCGCCAAAGATCAGACAGAAGCTATTCGACCTGTTCAAAGACCCCAGAAACCATTTCAAAACCTAGACCTACAAATAATAGGCTTTTATTCCAAATTAAGCCTGTTTTCAATTTGAAAAGCCTTTTAAAGAATATTTTCCCATTCATAAATTAAAAATAACAAAAGAAGTCTATCAAAATGGTCCTAAAACAGGCCAAACCCTGTCAATTTTTCTCCAAAAACCCTGTTTTGATATTGCATACTATTTTGGAGGAAAATTGTGAGTTTTTACAGTTTGATGAACTACTTCAAAGCTCCAAACTAAGCCAGAAAACCTCTGAAGGTATCCTATGCCTCTGTGCCCAATTTTAAAAAAGACTTTTTAAGCCCAATTCCTCAGTGAAAGAATTAGGAAACCCATGTTTCTTGTTTTAAACCAATTCAGAAGCTTGTAAATCATTTTTTATAGACCTAATTGGAAAGAAAACCCAAAGAAGAGACTATACTTTTCCTGTTTTATCCAAAGAAGCCTCTGCTAAAAGTAAAAATACTTCTGTAAACTATCTAAACTTGCAGAAGTAGCCAAAATTCCTAAAAAGCAGAGCTCTAGCAAACCTGAAGCTTCCAAAGTGCCTAAACCAACCCCTGCCGTGACTTCTAAGACTGCTATTATTTTCAATCCTTTACAACCCCCAGTCATAGACATTGAACACATTCCATTGGTTGGTGTTGATTATAAGATATCAGATCCCATTGTTGAATTTAACCTACTAGATATTCATAACTGGTGCTTTGAAAATTCCCTAGATAACGAAGAATAAATCCATATTTGGGAATCCCGCTTGCCCAAATATGTTGTCCCATTAACTCACCCATGCCAGGAAATCATTAGGTTATGTCAACAGCATTATGTACCTGAGCAAAGAGCCATTGTAAATGCTAACAAAGAAGTGCTTTTCACCATTACTGCTAAATGACTTAACCAGATGCTACAACTTCAGCTTGATCCTTAAGAAGTCCCTTCATCCATAGAGGCCCTTACCAAGATGTATATTGGCCTTGATTTTCCCAAGAGATTCATGATTTTCCAAACATTTATGCCCTCACATGTAGAAATTCCTAAATTGAATCCCCCATATTCTACTATCAAATTCCCAGAAGGTTCAAGACATGTGATTTCCATGTTTTCCTTCATCCTAGGATATTTTACTGATGAACACACAGATGAATCCATCTTGGGGTTCTTATCCACCTTCACCCTAGGGAAACCCCATCAGTAATCTTTGATTATGTTGGTTTCATTATAGATAATATTCATTATAAATTGATCAATTTTCCAATTGAAGGAGTGTTCAGATATACTTCCTTCCTTTTCCATATGTTTCTATATTTTCATTCAGATAATTTTCCAGCTACCCTCCAAAAGCTTGACATAGAGGGAAATCCTCTTTCTGCCATTTTCTGGACATCTTTACTCAGGACAGAATGTACAGATTTCACTTATGCAAAATTTTCAGAGTTATTCCTAAAACTAGTGATCACAATGTTAACAAAAATAGAGCAGCCAAGCATAAATGAACAAATGAAAAATATATAGTAGTTTTAGAGCAGAATAAGGTTGGTGACTGGTACTTATATGAAAAATATACTGAGATCAGAGTATTTGGGTCAAACATGTTACCTTACAAGTTACCCAAGCATGTTTCAATGAGGATCTTTGCCTTGGAATATATCAGGCAGATCCTAAATTCTAATTCTATAAATTTCATGGTAGCAAAGATGAAAACTCAATTCAAATTAAAGAATCAGATAGGGCCATTCATCTGCAATCACAGGGATACAGAAAAAGAGGCAGCTAAGCAACTATTGGAATACAAATTTGAAGAAAGTTTTCCTTGGAATTATGATCCACAAGGGATCCTGAGTAAAATAAGGGTTAAATGCAATTTAACACCTTTCATTCATGAAGCAAAACCAGAGATAGAAAAATTTGGAAATCAAATTGAGTGGAGTGAAAATACCTTAACAGATGCAGTAAACAAAAATGATACTAGTCACACTTTGGAGACTCCAAATCAGCCAGAAAAATCTAGTAAGAGAGTAAGGGAAGAAGGTTCCTATATTGCTGAAACTACAACTGAAACCAAATTCAAGTTAATATACAACAAAAGGCCTAAGTTAAGTTCAGTTGGTGAAGAGAAGATAACAATTGATGTTGAAGAAACAGATCTCCTAGATACTAATATAGATTTTCTAGAGACAAATGTTGCCACTACCATTATCAATGAACAAGCTACTGAAAAACAAAATGAAGGAAAAGTTGATACTGAAAATACACAACTGATAGAAAGACAACATATTATGGAAGTCTCTTCCTCACAGACAGCTGAGGAGAAAGATCTGGATATCAAAGAAAAATACAAACAGATCAAGTTGAAGAATGAAGAGATCAAGAATAGTATTTATTCTCAATATGTCAAACAAACACCAAGTGGTCAGAATATACTTCTGTCTGCATTTGATTATTCAAATCAAAATTTAATCATGTCAATGTTGCAGCCAACAGTAAAATCTCCCAAGACAGTGGTAGATTATAAAAAAGTTGATGTAGAAATCCCAACAGAAAAGATTCATGCTCTTGATCAGATTGAGTTCCATAGGCAGACTTCATAAATGTTGTACTCCACTGTTACAACTAAATCCATGAGTGCTCAGAAGCTCCAGAACACCATTTCCAACATGCAAGATCAGATGAAAATGGATAAAGCCTAATTATATGCTAAGGATCTCATAATTAAATCCTTAGAAGAATTGGTAATTAAAGTGGGATATGACCCTGAAAATGTCAATGCAATAGAATTGTTATTTAAAAAAAAAAAATGAGTACATTGCAGCCTTGAGTAAACAGCTTAAACTTCCTCTAGGTGAACATCCCCAGGCTAAAGAAATCATACAGGAACAGAATGACAAAGATGACATGATGAACATCATCTTTCAGCTTACAGGACATATTAAGGAGATGGAGATTCAGATGGACAAACTTGTCCATGAAAAGGAAATAGTGAAAATACTAGAGCCACCTACAGTTATCCCCATGGTCACTATTGATGTGCCTTCAACTCTAGCTGAAGAGTTGGCACCCAAAGTTCCACTGGATACTGCAGTTCCAGTGACTTCATCCACAACATCAGCTGCTGAGTCATCCACAACAACAATTCATCCTCCAGATGCGGCCAGCAAATTAGTGAAAGCTATGGAAGAAATGTCTCTAAATACAAGTGAGATTAACAGGTTGACAAATATGGTAGAAAATATTGAGAATTCAAACAAATTGGCTCAGATAAATGCAAAAACACATGAGAAAAATGCCATCAGACTTAATGAAGAATTGAAGAAGTTGCAAAAGGAGTTAACCTTAAAGGATCAAATATCATACATCAAAAACTACCTTAGGAACAATATCATTGAAGCCATCCATGATGTGTGGCCTTCAATTCAGGTAATCTTTGAATAGAGAGAGTTACTACTAGCAGCGCAAGCAAAAATTCAAAAGACTCAAAGTGAACTGGTCGATGAACCAGAGAAAGATTTAAAGTTGATCACATTCCTTAACAGCAAAAACAGACAAGAGTTAGAAGAACTCAAGATTACTGACAGGACTGAAACTATCCTATAAATTAGGAAAATTACTACAAAGAAGAATCTAATGAAGCAACTCGAAGAAAAGTGTGAGAATATGAATACTTCCATAACCAGATTTATGGTCAAGTTTAAAAATTTGAGGCAGAAAGTATTGCCTGACATTATGGTTATTAATGATAAATTGATGCCTCAGAATGACTATGATAAAAAGATTAGACAATTTGCAAAGGAACAGGTAAATAAACCACAAGAACAAGGCATTCCAACAGGAAATCTCTTACTCAAAAATTTCAAAGACTTATTCTATTTACAACATGAGATAAGGCACTTGTTTGTTATCAAGCCAACCTTTGCCAAATACACTGAAGTTGATGAAAACTTCAGGAAATTAAAAAAGATACAAATTCATAAAAATGAGGATTGGAAATCACTCACAGATTTATTACGAAAGATAAAAAGACACACAAATGAAAGGAGGAAAAATTGTTTGTTGATTTACAGCGAAAACAGATTTTTACAACAGTAAACAGTTTTGACTATGGTTAAAAGAGTATCAGAGTTTAGAGAGTATCAGTGAATAAAGATAATCAGAGAAAGAGTATCAGACAAGGTAGATCAGATTCCAAAACAAATTTAAAATATCTAAAGCCAGCAAAGAGGACACCAAGGCAGCCAGCTGCATCTTATCCTCAAAATAGTCTCTTTCTTTTGGATAAATAGGATAGCTTGCTGATTTGTTAAGAAGTTGTCTCTATTATTGTTGTAAAGTTATTTTATTTCCCTTAGATAATTCCTAGAAGCATTCTAGGATATTTTGTAAAGAATTATGTATAAATACTTCATCTTTAGAAGTATTTTGTGTGGAATAAATTGTTGGAGATTGCTATAGACATTTTGTTGGACTTGAAGGCTTTTGTGTTTCAAATTTTGAGTAGTAGACTGGATCAAACCAATTCGCATCATACTTCAAGATTTCTGTGATGAGCTATTTGGAGTGAAGTATTTCCTTACTTGTCATTGTTATCTTTCTTTGTTACATGCATCCATCTATGTTTGTTCTAAATTTGAATGAATAACTAGAAGTATTACTACAGGATTTGTTAAGAGCACCTTGTTTTTAACTAGTTATCATTTCTATGTTTTCCTCTGATTTCCAGTGTGGGGAACCCTTAATTGTTCCCTCTCTCGTTTTACCTATGCCTATTACTTCCTTTTTCCAGATCAAAGGATTCTTAATTTCCCTTTATCCCGATCATACCATCTAACAAAAACAACTTTCCAAGATCTTCAAGGGTTATCTATCTCTCCCTGAAAACATTTGAATGTTTGGCCTTGATCCCAATTCTGTTTGCTTGACTTTGACTACATATCCCAATGGACAAATAGATCTCCTACTATCCATCCCTTCAAGTGATTTTTCCCACTGAATCAATCAAAACCAAAACCAAAGATGCACTTTCATAACTAGCCTAATATTTACGAATCAAACAAAGTTAAATCTTAAAGAGAGAGCCCTCTCTGAACCCTAGGAAGGCTAGATCCTAGAGTTTAAAAGTTGGTCTATGGTTACCTCCAGTTTTCTTTGCCTAAAAACTAAAAATCTCACACCTTTAGAATTACTAGAGTGATAACAGTTGGGACAGTAGCAAAAGGAGGAATGAAAGGGAAGGTGAATGATGGATTAGAAAAAGGAATAACAGTCTGTTGAACTAAGAATGGTTTTCCATCTGCCTTATTTAATTGAGTTACTAAAATTTCAAGATTTTCAAACTGTTGTAAGATGTCCTTATCATATTCTGAAAAAATAGGCATTTGTGCAAAAATATATGTTTTCAATTTGGTTTCATCAAATACTTTTTCAGGGAAAAATCTTTTTGATTTGGTTATAAAAATAATATGCTTGAAAGGCAAGACAAACATAATATTTCAACTATCACAAGGCTTTCAGGGAATGAGTGGGATCTCAACAAAGGGTTGTTGCTTGCTTGAATTTCTTCAAAGTTATTTTTCTTAATCAACTTTTCAGGATCACTCACAATTGTAGTAAGATTGGGATCTAGATGGTATCTTGTGTAAATCCTTCTGGAAGCCAAATTTTCAATGTCACGGCTAGCTTTAAAAACAACTTTATGGATGAAGAAATCATCCTAAAATTTTCCTATTTACTCTCATCCACAAGAACTAGACTTAAAACTTTTTCAACTCACAAATTTTACTGGGGTTGATTTATATTTTTGTGTCCCTAGTGGACTCCCCAATATGGTCAGCAGAATGTTAGCACTCTGTAATTTTCCTAGGCTGAGGAGGAAAATCACAAATGTAACCACAAACCACTTGAATAATTGGAAACTATCCCTTCCAATCCCAGAGAGGGCTCTTTCTATATATTTCAATAAATCACAGTCTAGGGTTTTAGGCTATGTATGAAGATCAAGGAATATGTTTTAAAATTGTGGTTTCGAAATGAAATAAAATTCCATTGGGCATGGAGTCATAAAATATCCAGTAACCAATTACAAATAAATGGATTAGTTGAAACAGGGCGAGGTAGGAAAACTCTTGGATCTCATGAATTATGTCTCGTATGGATAGGATGAATATAAAGTGATAATTAATTAAATATAAAGAATACTTAAATGAATTTTATATTTAATCTTAGAAGGGAAAACATGAAGATTTCTTAAACAATCCAGCCTAGAGTACTATAAGTAAATTCAGCTCTTAATCTTCTTGCAACAATCAAAAAAGAACATGCATGTGGAAAACGTAGAAGGGACAACAAATTTATAGATAGAAAAACATCACCATTTATTTGACACAAGAATCGTGAAACAATATTGCCTTTTTATTTCTGAATTGATTACTTCAAAGTGAAGTTCACAACTTACAATCACAAGATCTTATTCTCTTACATAATCCAACCCTTTATAAATATCTTTACAATATACTTATAGAGTTTGTATCAATCTCAATTCAGACTTCAAAATAAAATCATTTAAAAAATAATATCTATCAAAGGTGTAGATATTTCAAAATAGAACAAAATAGTAGGAATGTTGGACTAATTCAGATGTTTTGTTCACATTGTGAGGAATGTTGTTGTTGATTGTAGCTATTCTTCTACTTCTACTTGTTTTTCTGCTCCAAATCTATAGGATTTATGTTTCATTTCACTCAAAAAGATCCAAAAGTTTATCCCACCTTTCTTCACTTGGAATAGAGAAATTTACCATACTTCAAAGTATTTCATCTACTTATGTGTATGTTTGAAAAGTTGGCTTATTGATAAATAGATGACGGACTTCATGCTGAATGTGGAGATAATATTGTATACCTTCCAAGAAACCTTATCCACCTATTGTTCCTCTCACTTTGGTGAATTTGGATGTGTCTAAATCTATATTACATAATTTTTCCTTGTAGTTCTCTAATGGAATCAATTTCCATTGGAAGCTCTCAAAGGTGGAATCCCTTTCTCCTACAAAAAACTGAACTTTTTGTTGAATCCTTTTACTTGTAGTTATAACTCTTTGCATTTATTTTCCAGTTGTATCGTAAGGTTATTCTTCATTAGAACTCTTTTTAATTCCATTATTGTGCCTATTCTATCTTGAATATGGAGTTCTTCGAGTTCATATTTAGCCTTGGAGTTTAGCATCCTGATAATTTTATGTGCTTCTGCTAGCCCGTGTTCAATCTCAACTTTTTTTTGCTCAACTGTTGCTTTGACATCTTGTACTACTTCTTCCTGCTTAAATATAATCTGAAATTATGGCCACAAGTCTGTAATATTGGAATCAATATTCTTCCATATACATTGTTTAGCCTCTGCCAACATTTTTGTTTTTAAAGACTGATTCTCATATTTTTCAATTTGTTGAGTTGATTTGAAATTTTTATGCACTTCTTCTATATATGCATTGTCAACCTTGATTTTATTTTCCTCCATTCTTCTCAATGATGCTAATAGTTTATCATTTTCCTTGTTATTCAATGATAAATCTCCCAAAGCTTTAAATAACTTTTTAGAAGAATCTACAATGGGTGTTTCTGCTCTTTTTGTTGATGTTGTTGTTGTTTTTTTTGTGTTGGTGTACTTGTAGCTACTAAAATTTCCTTTTCTTTCAGAAGTGCCTCCATGTCTGTCTCCATCTTCTTAATTTGAACATTTTGTTCAACTATCAATTTGAAAAATTTCTCCTTCTCTGTCTTCGGCCATGTGATTTATTTGGTTTGTGGATGCTCTGTGGCTGGTATCTTGAGCTGCTTTCTTAAAGCTTGAATATCTGTATTTTTATTTTTGATCATCTCCTCAGCTTCTTTGATGTTACTATAACCATATCATAGGTTAAGTACCAAATCCTCTAGAGATTTGGTTCTTGTGTCTTTTGCCAAAGATGTCATTCATTCTATCTTTAGCTGTGAATGCATCTTGTTTAGAGATGCTTGCAGTTTTGAGGCAGCCATGGCTGAAATTTTCAAAGTGGAGTAGATCATTTCACCGACATGTTTATGCAAATCAATTTGATCGATTGCATGAACCTTTTTGGTATCAAAATAAAATACTGAGGCTTTGTAGTCTTCTGCACTTTTTGGGACTGGAACTGTAGGCTCCAAGAAGGCCAATTGGAATTGTCCCTTTTTTGTATCGTGCAGAAAATAGCTTGTGATGAGTAGTAGCATTCTGCTTCCAAAAATATGTGTATGTAGTATCCTTTAATGCTTCATTATTCTTCTTGATCGCCTTGTATCTGGAAAAAATGTTATGTTGTGTTGCAATTTTGGGATGTGGAAGGCACAGGTGATTATGGTGTCCCCTCAATATTTTGAAATGGAGTGGTGGGAAGACCTGTTAAAATAACCGTAGCTTTCTCTTGTGAGCCCTTTTCTTCTAAAGATTCATCTTGAATATTTTCCTGTGTATCATTTGTAACATCAATCATAGTCTTGGCCTTAGGATTTGTCTTCTTTCTTCTCTTGAAAACACAAAAAATATTAAGACTTTGAACCTGTAGGATACATACTTTCCCTTTCTCTTTTGTCTTCCTTATCTTTTGAAATTGGAGTTTATAAAGATGTTTGACTGAAAACTTTCTCTTAATCCTCCTCTAATGTGTTCTCTGTCCACTGCTCATGATTGGCATACCTCTCTATTTCTGGTCTAGGTGTATACGCATATGGTGTGATCTTTTGCTCAACCCTTTGTTTTGAAATTATCCCTAATGGATCATAAGACCATGTGAAAATTAGCTTAAACTTAATTTACTTTTGTAATTATTCTACTTCCTTTGTTTTTTCCTTGGTATTGACAATATAAGGACCAATATGTGCTTTCAATTTAAATTGTGCCTTCTTTTTGCTTCAAACAAAATGTAGGTCATCCATATTTAACATTTGTCTAATATATTCCAAGGCAAAAATTATTACTAGTACAAACATTGGAAATCTGTAGAGAGGAAGTTCACACCCGTAAATTTAAATTTATGTATAATTCTGGTAAAGATACCAGTCTCCAACCTTAGCTTGTTTTGTGAGATGTAAAACTTTTTTTATCTCTGGTAAAATTCTTGGTATAATACTGCTACTAAGAAGACATAAGGACGCGTGCAAAAATTGACCCACAAAATTGATAAATGAGTATTCTTCTTAATTATTTCTAACTAAGGAAGTCCAATGAATAATCGATATTAGTCTTCCTTGTTCATCCATCTTCTACAACTGAAATTTTAATCTGTATCCTTGATATAACAATATCTAATATACTAGGATTGATTGATGTTTGAATTCATCTTCAGCTTTAAATTTTAGACACTTAT
This sequence comes from Pinus albicaulis, assembly GCA_034641835.2. Lineage (NCBI taxonomy): Eukaryota > Viridiplantae > Streptophyta > Pinopsida > Pinales > Pinaceae > Pinus > Pinus albicaulis. The sequence continues at coordinate 72,642,456 of CM076580.1, forward strand.
CTTGGATAAAACTTGATAGGTATTTATTGTAGTTAAAAATAATTTATGGATTTTGACCAATTAAAAATACTGAAAAAAAAGAATCCTAACACTGCCTCATCTACCCATTCATATGTGGGATAACCTAATAGGAAAGTAACCATAGAAATAACTTGCCTTGCATTTCAGGGAAAATGGAAGCAGAATATGGGTGGTTATGTCTCAGCAATTATAAATTATAAAGTAGAAAACACTTAAAGATGTGGGCTCGTTGAGAGAAGGTGAGTTTCCCGGTATATTTCCATGAGTGAATCAGTGTAAAAGGGATGCAAGAAAGCTTGGGGATTAACCTGAAGAGCTCAACAGATGGCTTTTGGTGCGATCGAAAGTAGAATTTCATTATTATGGGCTATTACAACTTGTTTGCTAGGGAGGTACCTAAGATGACACCATGTAACGAATTCCTGGAAAACATGAGTCTGGGGAAAAGTAAACTAAGGCAAGATACCTCCTAGATATTCAATTCATCAGTATTGTCTAAATATTCTTTATTTTCCCAGTTATCAAGTTCGCATAAATCAAACTCACACTAGGTTTTTGTTATTTTGTATTAGTTGTCGACCAAAGGGAACTCATTTAAATTATGGACAAGAGGAAAAACAGGACTCTCAAAAATCATTTTCCTTTTACCTTATGTGAAAAAATTTCAAACTGCAAATAGGCTCATGGGAAATTACCCGCTTTGTACTTGACTGATAATAGAAGAGAATGGTGATAGCAGATGAACTGGTGTACTGGAAAAAATCTTGGGCGTGAACTTGCACTGATACAATGAAGTGAAAAAGGGAGAAATGTTGGACAATGCAAGATTTTAAAAGTGAAGAGGAAAGGAAATTAACGGAAAATTTACCATTTTTAGAGAGTCACATTTAAATTTGTAAACGCTGGTGAGAGTTAATGACCAACGTTCATATGACTGTTGGCGAAAAATTTTTCCAATAGTAATGTGACGTGAGGGGGTAAGGTGGCGTGGACGGACATGGTGGTGTGGATGGTTAGGAGGATGATGGGTGTCACATCGTGGATGGAGCGGGAGCAGATGGGCGCAGAAGGTAGGGATGTTGGTTTTCGAGGGGGGTAGAGGTGGTAAGTGGTAAAAGGGGGGAGGCCCCTCGAAATGCATGGAGAGCCACCACATATTAGTTGGTGGTTTCAATCAAACCACTTTTTGGACCCCCCCACATCCTTATTAACCTTCGGGAGGTCCGGGGGGGCGAACATCGTTCCCTGCCATTGATTTTGGCAAGGATGATCTCGTTCATCCAAAACCGCCAATGTGTTATTACAACGCGACAAAACATCATGTTGATTTTATTTACTAATTAAACCAATATTTCGCTAATTTAAACTAATATTGAGGATAATAAACAAAATATTTTAGGTGTAATTTTAACTGGCGCGCCCTTTTGGGGATTTCATTTTTATTTATTTTATTTATTTATATATTTTTATATTCCCCTTTTTTTTATTATTCTTATTTTTATTTTCTTTTTCTTTTTCTTATTTTTCTTTTCTTTTTAAAAAGCTAAGAAACTAAAAATGAAGAATAATTTACAGCACCTCCTTGGGATAAATATTTAGATAATCATACCTTGATCACTATAATTATAGGACCCTAACAGTGGCTCCAATTGGGATGGCACCTTCCCTGTGAGGTGCCAAGAACACCATAGACTAGTAACCTTCTCCATTGGGTATTTATTTGACCTTGTTGAAGCGGGGTCCTCTGGGGTGCATTTTTGAGTAACTTTTTGTATGTAATTTTGCATATGCGCACTGCGCGGAAAGGTAAAGTGCCTTTTGGGCTGGTCAAATTCTCTATTTTATGTAAATGGGTTGTAAGTGTAAATTGTGGGCCTCAAACCATGGTTTGAGACCATAGCATTTGTGCATTAGATGAATATAAATAGATAGATCGAGTCGAGTAAGAATAATAAGAATTGTGATGTTTTGGATCTAAGTACGTTTATGCTTCTGTAATACATTTTGTAAGTCTAGGTTGGGTAGAAAGGCTCCTACTGGCTGTGTGCGCGGAGACCTAGTCCTGGTTGTGTGCGGACTCTGCTAGCTGCGTGCGCGGAAGGGTAATTGTAGGGGGAAAGTTTGTTGTACTGAACTGTTGAAAATAATACAAAGACTGGTTTTGGCGAAGCACTTGTGTTATGTGTCTAATCTATCTGTTTACTATTATTTCATGAGATCGCCTTACTTATGTTATATCTACACGATTAAATCCGTTCTTTATGCATGAATATATATTGATGGTGAAGTACATGAATATATTTTCTTGAGTTATTGCGCTTTATCTTATTCTGTCATTTATCTGGGACGAAGTTGATCTGCGATCCCTCTGTTATATACATTATCTGTATTTACAATGATTTGATATGATAGGTCTTGATTTATATATGCATGCATATGTTTCCAATCTACAATAAGTTCTACAATAAACCTATTTAGGGCCGCCACATCAATTTCTTCCTTAGGTTGTGGAAACTTGGTTCTAGCACCCCCCCATACTGCTTCGGGTGAGACTTTGATCTGCACAAGTAGGTCATTGCCGAAAGCGCCAGTAGTTGGAGGGTTTGTTGGTTGCACGATAAAATCTGAACCTAGGTCAAGACCCCTCAACCTAACAAATGGTTATGTTGCTGAGGCTGGGATCATTTTGAGGTATATTTAATGTTGTGGCACCCTACGCAGAACAAATTGAAAGATTGGATGGATAGAAATATCATTCGCGATCAAAGAGAATCAAAATTCTAATATATCACCTAAAAAGTGGGTTCAGAAGTACATCTATACAGAATTTCACGAGATATTCTTTTTCTCCTTTGCAAATGATCTGCATGAGTGGTTGTCGCAATTAACTGAATTTAATACCTGCACGAAGGACGATGCAGTCATTGAGTGGACTCCTGAATTAATACAGCAATTAGAAAAGACAAGAAATAATATCACCCACGTGATAGATCATTGGATCAATCGTGTCTTGGGAGGATTTGTGACTGAATTTTCCATTGATCAGGTTGTGTCATATTCTCAAGAAGAAAAAATATTTTTCAAGGGTCCTAGAGGTAAGTTCATACACTCTTTGAAGTTATTTTTGAAGATGCCATTATGTGAACAGGGCTCTCTATGCCAACATATTGCGTGAATGTCTCGAAGAGGCCCAACTATGTGCAGTGGAATAATTTACCTCACGAACCTAGAAGAAGGATTTGTTTACATCCCTCTCAAAGGTAGATATGATAGTGAGGATGAGCCAGAAAATAGTAGCTCTGGTGAATATGCACACTCTGAAGAAGAGGAAGTCTCCCGAGAAGATGTTTCATCAAATAAAAATGATCATGGAGCCTTGACCATCTTTCATATCCCATCCACTCCACTTCCACACTCATCTCACAAAGCATCCACTCCACCTCCACCTCCACCTCCCCCAGGCGCAGATATGGTCGTGCCTATGAAGCTACCTACTTTCAGAGGTATTGGAAATGAAGATACTGAGCTATTCTGGTTTGTGACTAATGTTGTATGGAGAGCACAACATGTCAATAAATATGATGTTAAGAAAGCGCAGTTAGCCACTTCTTTCCAGGATCACGCATTGGACTGGTATATCATATATGTACAAGAAAACCCTAATGCCATTCTGGATGAATTGAAAGATGCCCTAAAATAACAATTTAAGAAACCTAATTCAGATGCGTAGTGTGTTACATAACTGAAATAGATTCCCCAGGAGATAAATGAATCTGTGTGGGAGGAAGACCAGTGACTGAAGTGCACTATCATAGATGGTGTATTCACTATCGATGATACCCAACACAAGGAATGGTTAATTGTTATGTTGATCCCACATCTGCGCTAGCCATTGGGTCAACAGAAGATTGTCACATAGGCTGAGGTTGTGGATATTGCGATGAAATTAGAATCTACGCTAACACCTGTTGCACTTAGAACTCAGCAGATTTAGAGTCGATTAGAAGCGATGCATTTGGAGATTTAGAATCTGCGCAAAGATAAGGGCAAGGAGGTGTGCGCAGAGGTTTGGTGCATACGATGTAAATTTGTTAGGCATCATAAGTATCAGTGTAATGTCTTTAATAATTATCTGAATTCTGAAGGACCAAACCCACTGAAGAACATGGCAAAGCCAAGTGGGATCCCTCTAGTATGGTGCATGATCTGTCAGGTTACGGGTATGCATGCAATAGACTTTTGTCCAAGGGTTGGAATGTATCAGCCTGAGCTGAAGCAGCTTTTTTGGAGATTCGCTCGTCGTTGCGGCATGACGAGCAGCATTGTCGAACTTTTGACATGATGTTGGACAAGGCTCAAATATATAGAATGTAGGCCAAACCTACCTCACCAGCATCCCCCTCTGGGCGCGGTGGATTCCATAACAGAGGAAGAGGAAGAGGAGGTGGATCAGCTAGTCGAGGAAGGGGGCAGGTTATTTTCTACAACTGCGGAGATGTTTGTCACTATGCGCGTGACTTTCAAAATCCGACACGACAATCATGCAGGTATTGTAGATATTTTTACCATGTAATAGAATATTTCCCTATTTTAATTGCTAAGATGTAGGAGAAAAATACGCAGACTCTGATGCAGAATTTTCATATGTTCAGAGCAAAAACCCGCGAAGAATATCCTAGCGTGAATGTGGTCACGAGGAGTGGTGCAACCACTAATGAGGATAAGGGAGAAAAGCCAGATTTTTACCTTTGGATTCGTAAGGAACCTAAGAAAAAAAATTAATTTGATTTATAGCGCGCAAAAGAGACTTTTGTTGAAGTGCGAAAGGGGTTTGCAGAGGGAAGTGCATCAACATCAAGTAGACCTATGAAGGAGGCAGGGGTAGATGATGAAATCAAGCCATTTTTACAAGCTTGCATTAAGTTACTGCACAAAAAAAAGGCAACAAAATAAATTTGTCAACAAAAATCTATAAGAATATGAAGAGGACGGGACGAGAGATGCATATGACCACTCAGATCGGTGCTTATGAGATGGATCAGGTTATTCTAAATCTAGGGTCCGTTGAAAATGTCCTACCTAAGAAAACTTGGCAGCGCATGGGAGAACCCAAGATGGAATGGCCTATCATTCAACTGTGCATGGAAAATCAACATAAAATCATTCCATTAGGAAGGTTGTCGCAGGTCATTGTCAATATTAAAGGTGTTAACGTACTTGCAGATTTTGAAGTTATACAAATTGTGGATGATATTTATCCTTATCCTGCGTTGTTGGGATTGGATTGGACTATTGATATGGATGGTATCATAAACCTGAAGAAGCAAAGGATGGAGTTTGAAAGCAATGGAACCAGAGTCATAATTCCCCTAGATCCTACATAAGGAGAGAGATACATAGAACCTGTGCGCACTAATGATGATATTTACCATATCTATAAGTTAACTCGGCGCGACAAAGATTGGATCAACCCAATGGCTTATGGAAGTCTTAATTGGGAAAAGGAAAGCCCTTGCTTCTTATATTCTGATGAATAATTGGAGAACTGGCATAACCAATTGCATGAAGCATCTGTGTTGCGTTGCAATTGAGTGACCAGATCTCTTCAATGCATAACATCAGAGGTACACAAATTACCGCATTATGATGGTTTAACTTATGTCAATATGTTTTTAGGAGCACTTGAAAGAACTATCCAAGAAGGACAGATATTCCATGCCCTGGATCTCAGACTGCGTGCTACTACAGCACGATGGTGGGAGACTAATAAGGAAGGAAAACATGGGAAAAATGCGCGTAGATGATGAGATTACGCTTTGAATATCCAACTATTAGAATGGAAGAAGTCTACTCAGGAAAGGATGATCCGCGCAGACATTTGGCTAAATGGAGTGAGGTATGGGGCGTAGAACCGAGACCAGAATGCGTCCACATGTTCATTCATACATTGGGGAAGGTACCTACTGATTAGTATCTGGAGACAGATTTGCGCTGAGGTACTAGTGAATGGTCTGTGATGACGGAGAGTTTCATTCTAGCATTCGGCTTTTAGAGTGAGCTTTTCAAGATTGGTAAATCACTGCATAACATTCAAGAAGTTATATTTGACACAACAAAGTCAACGATAGAGCGCGCTTCGCCAGCATGGGATGCGCAGATGAAGGATATTTTTAATTCCAGAAATCTTACAGTTGAAGAGAATGAAGACGATCCAAGTAATATTATCATTCCATAATCTAAGGGACAACGCGCAGTTGTTGGGCCCTAGATCACTTCACTAGATATCACAAAACCTCTAACAATTCAGCAGGTGAACATTGGATCTGAAGAAAAACCAAATTTAGCGAAGATTGGAGACTATTAGGATGATGACACAGTAGGAAAGGTTTTTTAACTACTGACAGAGTATTAGGACTTATTCCCTACAAAGTTCTCAGAATTGAAAGGAATAATTAGAGAGCTTGGGGTCATGAAATTCACTTTGAAACCTGATGTGTGCCCAGTGAGGCAAATCCCATACAGATTGAATCCAGAATATAAGCAGAAGTTCAAGGAAGAGTTGGATAGGATGGTTGTTGCAGGCATCATAGAGCCCATAGAAGATTCTGATTGGGTGAGTCCCATGGTAGTGCAAGACAAGAAGACAAAATGAGAAATCAGGATTTGTGTAGACTTGAGCAAGTTGAATGTGCCTGTGTGCATGATCCATTCCCAACTCCATTCTCTGATGAGATCCTGGAAAATATTGGATGACAAGAAGCTTATTCATTCACAGATGGTTTCTCAGGGCATCTTCAAATCAGGATTGCACCAGAAGATCGTGGTAAGACTACCTTAGCAACAGAATGGGGATCTTTCTAGTATATAGTCATGCCCTTTGGTTTGAAGAATTCCCCTGCCATCTTATCATGCGTAGTAGTAGGTGCCTTCAAGGAGTTTATCTATAAGTTCCTAGAAGTATACTTTGATGATTGGATTGTTTTTGGGTTGTTGAAAAATCATGTCTCCAATCTGCGCTTAATGTTGGATACTTGTAGAAAGTATCAGATCTCACTGAATTTGAAGAAATTTATATTATGTGTTCCATTTGAGATACTGCTGGGACACATTGTCTGCCAGCAATTATTGATGGTATATCCCGCAAATATCACAGTAATTGTTAATCTGTAGATACCTACGAATTTCAAACAACTACGCTCAATATTGGGGCACACTCGATACTATCGAAAGTTCATTCAGGGTTATGTATTGATAACTATGCCCATGGAGAATTTTCTCAATAAGTATGTGAAATTCTTCTGGGATGAGGAATTTCATAAGAATTTTTAACTATTGAAGGAAAATATGGTCACAGTGCCCATATTGATCTTCCCAAATTGGTCTACGGTGTTTCATGTGCATGTTGATGCCTCCTGTATCACGCTCGGAGCTATTTTAACACAGCCAGGAGCTAGAGATATTGATCACCCTATTTCTTATGCCAGTTGAAAACTCTCAAGTGAGGAATGGAATTATTCGACCACAGAAAGAGAAGGATTAGCGATGGTCTATGCGTTGCAGAAATTCCGCCACTACCTATTAGGAGGATATTTCAAGATGTTTACTAATCACTCTACTTTAAAGTACCTTGTCAATAAGCCTGTGTTGGGGAGGAATATCTGTCGGTGGTTGTTACTATTCTAGGAGTATGACTTTGAGATCATTGTGAAACCAGGAAGACTGATTACTGGGCCAGACCATCTGTCGCACATTGAGACCGGTGAGTAACCTATGAGCTTGGAGGATGGATTACCAGTAGCGCAATTGTTTGTGATCAAGATAGTTGACGATCATTTCCCTGATATTATTGAGTTCGTGACTACTGGACGCGTGCCTGAGGAGTATACCATACAACAAAAGAAAGAGCACGTGGCACACGCAACATACTTTACTATTATTGCTGGCCAGTTGTACAAGATGGGTGCAGATGATGTTGAGATTCAACAAGATGATGATCCTAGTGAAAATTAAGCACCTACACTAGGTGGTGCCTACAGGCTATTTTTAGGTGTATGTCTATTTTTAGAATGTTGAGAAAATTCTATTTATAGTGGGAGTCTATTTATAGATGGTTGAGAAAATTCTATTTATAGATGAGTTTCTATTTTTAGATGCATGGGTGAAGTCTATTTATAGATCGCATGTCTAAAAATAGAATGCATGTCGGTTATTATTATCTCTTAATAATAATTGGACAATAAATAATAATCTATTCTCTTGAAGCACTTGATTTCAGTTAACTGACGTGGCAAACTAGTTGACTGAAGGAATTACGATTTCTAAGGTTGGTTGGTGGGACATGCAAGTGGGCTTCGTTGTAACTAAGTGATACAAAGTTGTAACAGAGTTGGATGTGTAGTTATGTGAGTTGTAAAGTAGATTAACTTAATTAAGTGAGTTAAACTCAGTTGTGCTAGTTGTAACTAGTTGTAACTAAAGATATAGTAGTGAGAGATCAGCGAATTAAATATTAAATTAATTCACATGGAGTGATCTCACATGCAACTAAATATTTACTATTGTTAACTACATGCATGTCAGATCTAGTGGAGACCCAGTTGAGAGATAGGTGAAAGGGACAGTTTGACTATCTGTTGTAACATTAGTGGGTGCACTCATGCAACCACACACACATTGGAGATGCCAATGAGGATTGCGCAGTCAAGGCAAGGTAGTATCTCATTCATTTAGGGATTTTGATCAGCAGGGATTGCGTAGTGGAGGCAGGGTGTCAGGAGGCAATAAATTTGCGCATGTAGTTTCCAATTTTTGTATGACAGTGTGAGACAATTGTATATTGTACTGAGAGTTATTGGATTATAGTTTTGTATGAGATTGTTTCATGATCCATGATATATAAAAAATATATGATAGTGGGGTTTTTAGCTTTATGCTTTCCCGGTAAAAACATCTATGATATGTGTGATTGATCTTTCTTCATGTGTTTGCAATTGGCAATTAAGTTTCTGCAAAGATTTTAGTAGAAGGATTCTGTATTTAGCAGTGGCATATAATTGTTAGATCAAGAGAATCCAAGAAATACATAATTGTACTAAAATTTCTACATGGTATAATAGAAAATAATATTGCAATATTGAAGCAATAGCTGAGTTTGTTGGTGGAAACAATTCGAATTTGCTACAATAATTTCTTGGTGCGATAGTTGAGTAAACATCGAAATTGCTTTCAATGGTTTGTGGTTAGAGTATGCACTTGAGGGCAACTCGAACTACATTGCATGGAAGGATAGGATGGAGGTGGTGCTTGAAGATAATGGCTTGAAGGAATTCATTGACAGTGATGTTCCTAAGCCCACTTCGACGGACGTTGCACTACTTGATGCCTGGAAAAAGCAAGTAGCGAAGACGAGAAAGATTCTATTGGAAGGTGTACGAGACCATATTGTATCAAGCCTTCATGGGAAATCCACTCCATATGCTATGTGGAAGGCTTTGATGGATCTTTTCCAAAGCAGTAGAGACCATAGGAAATTGGCGCTAAAGGAAAAACTCAGAAAGATCAAGATGGAGAAGGGTGACAATATTCCTAAGTATCTCACAAATTTTGTCCAATGTCGGGATGAACTAGGGACTGTGGGAATCATGATTACTGATGATGATTTGGTGAGCTTGGCTCTCTTGCGACTTCCTAAGAGTTAGCACAGTTATCAATACTCTGTCAATGGACGAGAAAAACTTTCGGATTGGGAATGACTATGGTCGGATCTAGTGCAAGAGGATTTCAGGCGGAAAACTAGAGATGGCTCTTCATCAAAGCATGATGATGAAGAGGATTGCACTTTGGCTACCAAGGAAAGCAAAGGGAAGGGGAAGAAATTCCACTCAAAATCCGAGGCTAAAGGCAAGAAGTTGGATTTGTCCAAGGTGAAGTGTTTTCACTATCACGAACATGGGCATCTCGCCACTCACTACCCACAGAAAAAGAAGAATAAGAAGGTTGTTGGAGCTGCAGATGGCGAGGCCCTTGCCTCGCAATTTGAACTTCATTTCTCTTTGATTGCATGCTTAGTTTCAAGTGAAATGGGATCGGTGTGGTATCTAGATAGTGGTGCTTCCTTCCACATGACGGGAGATAAGGAGCTTTTCAGTGACTTGGAGGAGAAAGATCTCCAAATGCATATAGATATGGGCGACGATGGACGATACAGTGTGACCAGAATTGGTACAATTACCTTTGAGAGGGATTTAGGTAAACTATTTCAATTGAAATATGTTATGCATGTTCCAGGTCTGAAGAAAAACTTAGTCTTAGTTGCGATGTTGGAGGATAAAGGCTATGACATATTTTTCAGCAATGGAAAATATTTCCTGTGACATGAAACAACATGTCAAGCCAAGAGGATAGGGATTCAAGTCAATAATATTTACAAGCTGGAGGTATAGGGTTGCGCTGCAATGATGGGCAAGGCGGAAAAAGTGGTGAGCCGGGATGAGGGTGAATTATGGCACAGGTGATTGGGCCATATTCATCATGGAGCTTTGAAATTCATGTAGCAAATATCTACTAGACTTCCGATGGGAACACTTGCTCAGTTATATCAATGCAAGGGTTGCACCATGGGGAAGTATGTAAAGTCCACCTTTCATGAAAATGAGAACCGTGCTTCGGTGATCCTGGAGAGAGTTCACATAGACGTGTGTGGACCATTCTAGGTTGCTTCAACAGCAAAACATGGGTATTATGTTATTTTTGTTTATGACTTTTCTCATAATGTTGGATATTCTTCATGCAGAGGAAGGATAAAACATTCTCAAAGTTTTTTCAGTTTAAGGCATTGGTTGAGAAAGAGTCAGGGAAGCAAGTGAAGGCTCTACGGAGCGATAATGGTGGATAATACATCTCGAACGAGTTCAAAGACTTCTGTAGAAAAGAATAAATTTGAAGAGAACTCATAGCGCCTCATAACCCACAGAAAAATGGGGTCTCGAAGAGGAAGAACAGAACGATCATGGGTTCTGCACGAGTGATGTTGCATGATCAGGGCCTACCAATGCACTTGTGAGCAGAAGCATGAAACACTGTGGTTTATGTGCAAAACCGTTGTCCTCATAGAGCACTTGGCATGAGTACACCTGAAGAAGCTTTTACTGGTAAGAAACCAGATGTTTCTCACTTTAAGATTTTTGGCTTATCTGTTTATGTGCATGTGACCAAGAATGCTAGGAATAAGCTGGAGCTGACTGCAGAAGTTAGGATATTATTGGGGTACACAGAAACACCCCATAATTATCGTGTGTATTTTCCAAACAGTCAAATGACTGTGGTACGACAGGATATAAAATTCAATGAGGAGAAAGCCATGAAGTTTTCGCTTGAGAGGGAGCTAGACTTGCATGCAAAGGAGGAACTTTTGGTTCCCATAGATGAGTCTCTAGATGTGGATCAGCCACAAAAGGAGGTTCATGGAGTGGAGGAGTCCACTCACACAGAGCCAAACATCATAACTCGTAGAAGGCGTACCACAGAAGCTGAGAGGTTGAAGCTTGATGCGGCACAGAATGTAGGAGTCCCTACTTCACAACGCAGGCAGAGACAATGTCCTAACCGATTCACTAGATACATGGCTCTCCTAAGCAAATGTATTATGACTGAGACATCTTCCTTTCAGGAAGCAGTGCAGGAGCCCACATGGGTAGACGTAATGGTGGAGGAGTATGACTCCATTGTCAGAAACAGTGCTTGGGAAATTTTTCCAAGGCCAGTTGATAAATCAGTGATAGGTTCAAGATGGATATACAAGGTAAAGCAAGTTGTTGATGGGAGTGTTGAGAAATACAAGGCTAGATTTGTGGCCTGAGTCTTCTCACAGATAGAGGGGATTGATTATGAAGAAACCTTTGCACCTATTGCACGGTATTCTTCCATAAGGACCATCCTTGCTTTCTCAGTGCAGATGGATTGGCGCATTCATCATATGGATTTGAAGGCTGCATTCCTTAATGGGATCATTGAGGAAGAAGTGTACATTGAGCAGCCATTAGGGGAATTTTGAGGTCTAAAATGGGCCTCCTAAGGAAATAATAAAATAATAGCTAAACCAATAAAATAATATTTATGAATTTTAAATTCACTTTTTTGCACCACAATCCATGTAACCATAGTTAAATTCCATTCAAAAGTTGTACGAAAATAAAATTAATAAAAAAATTGTATTGTTGTGACTATAAATAAGCATGAGCTTTTCAAGAAAAAGTCATTATCATTTAACAACCAATGCATTTGTCCTTTGTACTTAAATAGCTTTAAATAAAATATAAATATAAACTTATAAATTCTTAATTATATTATATGTTATTAATTAAAATTTATATTATTTTAATTGTATAAGAACATGTAATTAATATACTATATAAAAATAATATAATATAATAAATGTATAGGGGTATGCATTGTTTCTTTCAAGAAATATGAAATGACAATAATATATTTTTATTCAAAAAGTGTGAAATGACATTTATTATGAGTACTTTACTTTGACTTTAAAAGTACTTAGAGCACTACCATGGTTAACCATGAGATTTTATCCACCATTGAGAATGTGACAAGTAAGTAGCTTTAACTCAAGCAATGCCACCTCAACCATTAGGGATGATTTCATTCCCTAAATTGGGATTGGTTCTCATAAAGTGAATTTTGATTATACATTTTCCTTAGGAGGCCCATTTTAGACCTCAAAATTCCCCTAATGCTGAAGGATTTGAGATATTCAACAGCGAGTTGCATGTGTGTAGACTCAAAAGAGTGCTGTATGGGCTGAAATAAGCACCCCGTGCTTGGTACACTCGAATCGACAGATATTTCACCGAACTTGGCTTCACCAAGAGTAAGGCGGATGCAAACCCATACCAGATTATGGTGGAGGGTAATCTTTTAATCATTATTCTTTATGTTGATGATTTAATACTGACTAGTGATGAGCAGTTGATACACTCATGCAAGGAGGACCTTGCAAAGGAGTTTGAAATGAATGATGTGGGCCTCCTTCATTATTTCCTTGGATTGGAAATTTGGCAGTGAGATGGTGAAATTTTTGTGTCTCAAGGAAAGTATGCAAGGACGATACTGGGTAAGTTTCACATGGAGGGTTGTAAACCCATGGATACTCCTCTTCCAAGAAACTGGAGGAAAGAAGACGCTACATCTGGAGAGGTAGTGGATGCTACTGTCTATCGATAGTTAGTGGGTTCGATAATCTATTTAGTAAATACAAGACCGGGCATATGCTATGAGGTGAACCAGCTTAGTCAAGCAATGGTTAAGCCTACCAAGCTCTTTTGGAAAGTGGGCAAGCATGTCCTGAGATATCTCAGGGGCAAACCTGATTATGGCTTATGGTACAAATAGACGGATGAGGTGAAGTTGCATGGCTTCACGGATGTAGATTGGGCGAGCAACCCAACAGAAAGAAAGAGCACATCAGGAGGGGTCTTCAATATCAGATCTACAGTTGTTCTTGGTACAGCAGGAAACAGAGATCTGTGGCACTCATTTTAGCAGAAGTGGAATACATGGCAACAAGTCAAGCTACATGTGAGGCTATCTAGATGAGAAAGATCCTAGTTGGTTTGTTTGGTTCTCATTTAGATCCTACAGTGATTCATTGTGATAATCAGAGTTGCATTAAACTTTCGATTAATCTTGTGTTTCATGATAGATCTAAGCATATAGATATCTGGTATCATCATATCAGATATTGTGTGCAGCGAAAGATCTTGTTGCTTCAGTACATTCCTACGGAGGATCACTATGCAGATATTCTGATGAAGGCGCTCACCAGGAGCAAATTCGAATACCATAGAGGCAGGATTGGGGTGAAGGATAATCCCTTTCTCGTTGAGAGGGAGTGTTGAGATTCAACAAGATGATGATCCTAGTGAAAATTAAGCAACTACACTAGGTGGGGCCCACAGGGTATTTTTAGTTGTATGTCTATTTTTAGAATGTTGAGCAAATTCTATTTATAGTGGGAGTCTATTTATAGATGGTTGAGAAAATTCTATTTATAAATGAGTTTCTATTTTTAGATGCATGGGCGAATTCTATTTATAGATCACATGTCTAAAAATAGAATCCATGTCAGTTATTATTATCTCTTAATAATAATTGGACAATAAAAAATAATCTATTCTCTTGAACCACTTGATTTCAGTTAAATGATGTGGAAAACTAGTTGACTGAAGGAATTACGAGTTCTAAGGTTGGTTGGTGGGACATGCAAGTGTAATTCATTGTAACTGAGTGATACAAAGTTGTAACAGAGTTGGATGTGTAGTTATGTGAGTTGTAAAGTAGTTTAACTCAGTTAAGTGAGTTAAATTTAGTTGTGCTAGTTGTAACTAAAGATACACTAGTGAGATATCAGTGAATTAAATATTAAATTATTTCGCATGGAGTGATCTCACATGTAACTGAAGATTTACTATTTTTAACTACATGCATGTCAGATCCAGTGGAGACCCAATTGAGAGATAAGTGAAAGGGATAGTTTGACTATCTGTTGTGACATTAGTGGGTACACTCATGCAACCACGCACACATTGGAGATGCCAATGAGGTTATTGCACAGTCAAGAAAATTTAGTATCTCATTCATTCAGGGATTGTGATTAGAAGGGATTGCGCAATGGAGGCAGGCTGTCGGGAGGCAATAAATTGGCACATGTATTTGCCAATTTTTGTATGATAGTATGAGATGATTTTATATTGTACTGAGAGATCTTGGATTAGAGTTTTGTATGAGATTGTTTCATGATTCATGATATATACATAATATATGATAGTGGGATTTTTAGCTTTATGCTTTCCCGGTAAAAAAATATATGTTATGTGTGATTGATCTTTCTTCATGTGTTTGCAATTGGCAATTAAATTTCCGCAAATATTTTAGTAGAAGGATTATGTATTTAACAGTGGCATATAATTGTTAGATCAGGAGAATCCAGGCAACACATAATTGTATTAAAATTTTTACAGCTGAAGTTTTGCGAAGATATGTTTTGGAGTATGAAAGGCGTGCAATCTTATATGAAGTTCATGGGGGTGTTGTCGATGGTCACTATTCATGGAAGGCAACTGCGCAAAAGATTTTCCGAGCTGGGTTATGGTGGCCTACATCACACAATGATGCCTATGCACATTGTCGTTCCTGCGATGTATGTCAGAGGACCGGAAAGCCATCGCGCAGAGATGAGATTCCCTTTCATCCCTAGATGGCATTGCAAGCATTTGAGAAATGGGTCATAGACTTTGTCGGACCTATTAACCCTCCAGGCGAGAAGTGTAGTGCGCAGTACATAATCATTGTGAATGACTATGTAACCAAATGGGATGAAGTTAAGCCCGTGAAGGATTCTACTATAGATACAGTCGTGCACTTCATCTTTGAGAATATTGTGACCTGCTTTGGATACCCTAAGATTTTAATAAGTGATCAAGGTAAGCATTTTTTGAATGAAATCATTGAATAATTGACAGAAAAACTCCAGATTCATCATTAAAAGAGCACTCCCTATCACCCACAGGCAAATGGTGCGGTGGAAGCTTTCAACAAGATATTGCAGACTGTGCTTACAAAGGTTTTCAATGCTAACCGGAATGATTGGGATGAGTGCATACCCACAGTTCTCTGGGCATATCGGACCACATGTAAAAATTTGACTAGTAGGACACCGTTCAGGATGGTATATGGGCAAGAATATGTGTTGCCAATAGAATACATTGTTCCCAGTCTGCACATTGTAGCATTCAAAAATATGGCAGAAGTAGATGTTGTGGAGGAACGATTTTCGTAGTTGGTTGTACTTGAAGAAGATCGCTTTATTTCCAATTTCCACCAGCAAGTTACGAAGGTGCGCGAAAAAGGCCTGGCATGATAGGCACATTAGGCAAAAGATATTTAAGGAAGATGATTTGGTCCTATTGTATGACAGCAAGTTTGCGCACCACCCCAAGAAGTTCAAAATGCATTGGTTAGGGCCATATATTGTTAAGGATATCACTGATGGAGGCGTTGTGTGCCTGGCCACGCTAAGCGGAGAACATCTTCCCGGGTATGTCAATGGAAGCCGATTGAAGCCATACAGGGATGACCCCCTCTCTGCACACACAAAATGACTATATTGTCGAAGTATTGGATCTGGGCAGAAGGGATGGTAGATACGCAAAAAGGTGTGATGCGCGCATGGTAGCTACACGAGGAGGTTGACTGGGTCGCAGAGGTGCCAAAATCTAGCCATTCGAACAGTAAATCTGGAAAAGACGGTTTTATTACCATTTAAGGGAGCATCTATGTTGCATTTAATGAGACTAATTTTCCATATTTGGAACCATTTTTTCATTTATGGAGACACATTAATGCATAAGAGACCGTTGAAGATGCGCCAAAACTATAAATATGAACTAAGGGGTCGCAATAGTTCCCTTTTCTTTCTGTGTGAATTGTCTACCTTGAGCTCTCTGATTCATGCATCCTATTCATTTTCTATGTTTTGTCTAGATCTGGGATTTGAGGAGGAGTTACGCCGAAGGGGCCTTAGTTACGTTATCCTACCAATCATGACAGTTACCCTCCTAGAAGAGGATCTTGTTGTGACGATCGCTAAGACTCTTGCTCCTGTGAAGACTAAGAAGGGTCAGATGTCGGGGACCTGTAAATCCCCTAGGGAGAAGACTCTGAAGTCGCGATCCACTGCGGCTGAGTGCCAAAAGAGACCCATGGCAAAGCTCCCTAAGACCATTATGGAGGAGGAGGATGTGGTTGAAGTGGCCCTATTCTCGCGGTTGCCAACGTATGTCGCACCACGCAAGGTGTATGTCTAGGTACCGAAGGATCTTGACAAGGTGTTGTCCTATATTAACATGCCCTTAATTCCTGAGAATGTCCCACTTCAAGGTGATATGTTCGCTAAAGTGCCACATCTGAAGATGCAGGATTGGGATCTTGCAGATGTTAATAAGTTTCCTAAGCTTGCGCCTGAGCTCTATCTAGATCGTGTGCCCTATAAGGGGGGCCTTGTGCACGTGGAGCCACAGCGATAGGTATTGGGCCTACACAAGGTAGGGCTTCTGAACTTATTCCAGGTCCCACATTTCGAGTTCAGCCTAATAAATGATATATGTGTGTGCCAATTTCTTGTGTTAGTACATGATGAAGCCTTATGGTTGGGAGAGCGCATAGCCATTGATGTCACGTTGATCCATCAGATCACCGGCCTGCCTAACCAAGGCACGGATCCTGTGGCTGACTTTGGAGGAAAGGCACAAGAAAAGAAGGTGGCAGACAAAATCAAAACGACCTATCAGGTGTCGTGCCACAGCAGAGGATTTGTGGTCAGCAAAATCAATGACCTAGCCATTCAATTTGGGACACTCATCTTGTCCTACAAGATGATGCATAAGTGTAGACCTAAAGAGGTTCCTGCGCAAGTAATTGCACTTGCAAGACAGTGCGAGAAGGGAGTAATCTAAAATTGGGCACAATATTTATGCAAATAGTTCTTGGAGAACGTGCGTGACACATAAGAGGAGGGCAAGCACTTCTGCTATGCTTGGCTCCTACTACTGATACCCTAATTGGATTAAAGACCCCAAAAGAAACGTAGTTTTCGTACATAGAGCCACAAATGTGTGAAGTCGTGCAGTATGCCACACTATGGAGTTCCTACATCCCCTCGCGCATTATGGAAAACAAGATATTTTGGGTCTTGTTCGACACGTATATTTTAAGTGATCAAGCCCAAACCAAGGCTCTCTCCAAATTTATAAGAGCAGTACAAGTTGATTGCATATTTTAAGGCCACCTTCCACAACATTCATATCCGTGCGAAGGGCGTAGTTGAAGGATTTTGGTACGAATTTCGCTATCTCATCACTGAGGACGACTTGATGTGCATCATTGCAGAGTGGTTTCCAGCTTGGCTAGAGCCACGCACCGTGGAAGGTGCATCTACATCTATTTTGAAGACACCTAACAAGCCTCGCACTAGTACACAAACTACTGAAAAGACCACAGGAGCAGAGGCCACACCAACTACAACAAGTGAAATGATTGATCCGGAAACAGACACTACACGTGAGAAAAATGGTGTCACGCCTAAAGAGATAGAAGCTCAGGTGGCAGATCAGACCTCCAAGGGCACAAAGTGCGGTTCTCAGGCCGACGGAGGATCCCGGAAGAAACAAAAGGGCTCTAAGGCCACTGGAGAAGAATAGTTGACACTGACTAAAGATGATTTCAATAAAATATCCAAAACGGTCATGACAGCAACAGAAGATATGTGGAAAGACATAGAAGCACAATACAAGGTTGCACTAGATGGGGTACATGTTGGTATCCAAGAGCTCAAAGTTCAAGCGAGACTGATTTAGGTGAGCGTAGCACAAGCAAGCCAGTTACAAGCGAGTGTGTTTGTTTCCGGTGTACAACCCATTACAATCGTATTGCCTTCAACAGGAGAAGTCTGCTTGGTTCAAATCCCCGAATAAGCCATTCGAGTCGAGTCTCAGCTACTACGCCGACAGCTCAAAGCCTTCCAGGAAATTAACATTGATTTGATTGTGTTACCTGCAGGGAAATTGTATATGGTCCACAGCATGATTGTGGATGAGCTGAAGTTTCGTGAAGCCCGTGCCTACCATGATTGTATAAATTAGTATAAATTAAGCATGATACATCCAGATTCCCCTAATCTCACAATATTTAACTTCTTGCAAAATACAGAATCATTCCATTGTTAATCTTTTGCGGAAAATTAATTGCACACACATGTGAAGCATAAATAAAAACAATCACACATAACACAGTTGTTTAACGGGAAAGCCGAAGATGAAAACCCCAACTATCATATATTATGTATCATGGAGATCAGGTAACAATCTCATACAAAGCTTAGTACATCAAGCTCTCAGTACAATAAAATCTTCACACACTAATCAGGAAAAATCTGCAAATCCATGCACCGATCTTTACCCTCCTGCTAACTTGCCTGCACTCTGCAATGCCTACTAAAGAATAGCTTAGAATGAATTCAAATTACCCTTGCCTTGACTGCGCAATCCTCATTGGAAACTCCAATGTGTGTGTGATGCAATCAATGCATCACTATAGTCACAACAGATAGTCCATCTTGCCCTTTCACCTATCTCTCCACTGGGTCTCCACTAGAACTAACATGCACTGTAGTTAACTGTTGTATTGTTCAGTTGATTAATGAGTTATTATTTGTGAATTAAATAAATAATTAATTCACTCCACTCTCACTAGTGTATCATTTAGTTATACTAGATACAATAGCTCAAATGAGTCTAACTGAGTTAAACTGAATACAACTCCATAAACTACTCTTCCAACTCTGTCATAACTTTGCCACTTGAGTTTTAACTGAGTCCTCCATGCATGAACCACTATTTGCCCTTGGGAATTGCGTAATTCCCTCAGCCCACTGATTTTCCAAATCTGTGCACTGAAATTAAGCTCTCCAAGAGAATAAGTTGTTGTTTATTGTCGGATTATTATTAAGAGCTAATAATAATCGACACTTCTATTTTTAGATCGACGATCTATAAATAGACTTCACCCAATATTCTAAAAATAGAATTTCATCTATTTTTCCAACTTGATCAACCATCCACAAATAGCATTTTGCAACTTCTGAAATATGATCACCATGTCTAAAAATAGACATGGTCTAAAAATAGACTTGCGCCAAAAATAGCCTATGGGCCCACTTAGTGAAGGTGACTCTTTTCACTAAGCTCATCATATTGTTGAATATCAACACTCCCTCTCAACAAGATAGGGATTATCCTTCACCCCGATCCTGCCTCGATGGTATTCGAATTTTCTCCTGGTGAGCGCCTTCGTCAGAATATTTGCATCCTGATCTTCTGTAGGAATGTACTAAAGCAACATGATCTTCCGATGCACACAATCTCTGATATGATGATACCGGATATCAATATGTTTAGATCTATCATGAAACACTGGATTAACTGAGAGTTTAATGCAACTCTGATTATCACAATGTATCACCGTGGGATCTAAATGTGAACCGAACAAACTGACCAGGATCTTCCTCATCCAGATAGCCTCACATGCAGCTTGACTTGCTGCCATGTATTATGCTTCCGTTGAACTAAGTGCCACGGATCTTTGTTTCCTCCTGTACCAAGAAACTGCCATAGATCTGATACTAAAAATCCCTCCTGTTGTGCTCTTTCTATCTGTTGGGCTGCCTACCCAATCTGCATCCGTGAAGCCATGCAACTTCACCTCATCTGTCTGTCTGTACCATAAACCATACTCAGATGTGCCCCTGAGATATCTCAGGACATACTTGTCTGCCTTTCAAAAGAGCTTGGTAGGTTTAACCATCGCTTGTGAAAGCTGGTTGACCACATAGCATATGTCCAGTCTTGTATTAACTAAATACATGAGCGAACCCACCAACTATTGATAAACAGTGGCATCCACTACCTCTGCCGATGTAGCATCCTCTTTCTTCCAATTTCCTGGAAGAGGAGTGCCGATAGGCTTGCAGCCTTGCATATGAAACTTCTCCAATATCTCCCGGGCATACTTGCCTTGAGACACAAACAGTTCACCTTCTCGCTGCCATATTTCCAATCCAAGGAAATAAAGAAGGAGGCCCAAATCCTTCATCTCAAACTCCTTTGCAAGATCTGATTTGCATGAGTGTATCAACTGCTCATCACCCGTTAGTATTAAATCATCAACATAAAGAACAATGATTAAAATCTTACCCTCCACCACAATTTGGTACAGGTTTGCATCCGCCTCACTCTAAGTGAAGCCAAGTCCAGTGAAATAGTTGTCGATCTGAGTGTACCAAGCATGTGGTGCTTGTTTTAGCCCATACAACGCTCTTTTGAGCCTGCATACATGCAACTCGCTGCTGAAGATCTCAAATCCTTCAGGTTGCTCAATGTACACCTCTTCCTCAATGATCCCATTAAGGAACGTAGTCTTCACATCCATCTGATGAATTTGCCAACACATCTGTGCTGAGAGAGCAAGGATGGTCCGTATGGAAGAATACCGTGCGATAGGTGCAAAGGTTTCTTCATAGTCAATCCCCTCGATCTGTGAGAAGCCCCGGGCAACAAATATTGCCTTATACTTCTCGATGCTCCCATCAGCATCTTGCTTTACCTTGTAGATCCATCTTGATCCTACAACTGATTTTCCCACCAGCCTTGGAACAATCTCCCAAACAATGTTTCTGACAATGGAGTCATACTCCTCCACCATGGCATCTACCCATGTCGGCTCCTGCACTACTTCTTTGAAAGAAGATGGCTCTATCACAATACACTTGCTCATAAGATCCATGTATCCAGTAAATCGGTCAGGTGACTATCTCTGTCTGCGCTGTGATTTAGGGACTCCTACATTTTGTGCCGCATCAAGCTTCAGTCTTTTAGCTTCTGTGGTACGCTTTCTACCTTGTCTAATGTTTGGTTCTGCATGACTGGACTCCTCCACTCCATGAATCTCCTCTTGTGGATGATCCACATCTAGAGGCTCATCTTTGGGAACAAGAAGTTCCTCCTTTGCATGCAAGTGTAGCTCCCCCTCAAGAAACAACTTCATGGCTTTCACCTCATTGAATTTTATATCCCATCGCACCACAGTCATCCGACTGTCTGGAAAATACACACAATAATTATGGGGTGTTTCTATGTACCCCACAAATATCCCAACTTCTGCAGTCGACTCTAGCTTCTTCCTGGCGTCCTTTGTCACATGAATGTAAACAGATGAGCCAAAAATCTTCAAATGAGAAATATCAGGCTTCTTACCAGTAAAATATTCTTCAGGTGTACTCATGCCAAGTACTCTATGAGGACAATGGTTTTGTACATAAACCGCAGAGTTGCATGCCTCCACCCACAAGTGCATCGGTAGGCCCTGGTCATGCAGCATCGCTCGTGTAGCACCCACAATCCTTCTTTTCTTCCTCTTTGCGACCCCATTCTGCTGTGGGTTATGAGGCGCTATGAGTTCTCTTCGAATTCCTTATTTGCTACGGAAGTCTTTTAATTTTCCCTAGATGTATTCACCACCATTATCGCTCCGTAGAGCTTTCACTTGCTTCCCCGACTCGTTCTCCACCAATGCTTTGAACTCACAGAACTTTGAGAACGTTTCACTCTTCTTTTGCATGAAGAAGATCCAGCATCTACAATAATATTCATTAACAAATATAACATAATACCTATGTTTTGTTGTTGAAGCAACCGAGAAAGGTCCACACACGTCTGTGTGAATTCTCTCCAGGATCACCAAAGCACGGTTCTCCTTCTCATGAAAGGTGGTCTTCACAAACTTACCCATAGCACATCCCTTGCACTGATCTGACTGCGCAAGAGTACCCTTGGGAATTCCAGTAGAAATCTATTGCAAAATCTTCAAAGCGCCATGGTGAAGATGGCCCAATCTCCTGTGCCATAATTCGCCCTCATCCTGGCTCACCACTTCTTTTTCTTTTCCCACCATAGTAACGCATCCATATACCTCCAGCTTTTAGAGATTCTTAATTCAAACCCCTATCTTCTTGGTTTGACCCATTTTTTTATGTCGAAGGAAGGCTTTTCCCTCACTGAAAACAACGTCATAACCTTTTTCTTCCAGCATTGCGATCGAGACCAAGTTCTTCTTTAGACCTGGAACATGCATAACATCCTTCAACAAGAATGGATTACCGGACTCCCTCGCAAAGGTAATGGTCCCAATTCCAGTCGCATTGTACCGACCATCGTCGCCCATCTCTCTATGCATCTGGAGTTCCTTCTCCTCCAAGTCACTGAACAACTCCTTGTCTCCTGTCATATGGAAAGACGCACCACTATCAAGATACCACACCGATCCCATTGCACTTGAAACCAAGCATGCGATCAAAGAGAAATCAAGTTCAAATTGTGAGGCTAAGGCCTGTCCAGCTACACCTCCAGCAGCCTTCTTGTTCTTCTTCTTCTATGTGCAGTTAGTGGCGAAATGCCCATGTTCGTGACAGTGAAAACACTTCACTTAATTTGGAAAAATCTTGCTTCTTGCCTTTAGCATCGGATTTTGAAGGAAATTTCTTCCCCTTCCCTTTCCATGCTTTGGAAGCCAAAGCACAATTCTCTTCATCTTCATTCTTCGATAAAGAACCATCCCTAGTACCCCGCCTTATCTCCTCCTGCACAAGATCCGACCAAAGTCGCTCCCATCCTGGCAGTTTCTCCTGTCCATTAACAGAGTCTTCGTAGCTATGCCAACTCTTCGGAAGCCCAAGGAGAGCTAAGCTCACCAAGTCTTCATCATCAACAGTAACCCCCACACTTCCCAGTTCATCCTTATAGTGGAAAAACTTCATGAAGTATTTTGGAATACTGTCGCCCTTCTCCATTTTTATTTTTCTGAGCTTGTCTTTAAGCGCCAACTTCCTCTGGTCACTTCTCCTTTGGAAAAAATCTGTCAAATCCTTCCACATTAATAATGGAGTGGATTTCCCATGAAGGCTGGGCACAATATGGTCCTTCACACCTTCCAACAGAATTCACTATCGATGAATTTTCCATGCGTCAAGTAATGCAGCATCGCTAGATCCCGGCTTAGGAACATTGCTATCGATGAACTCCTTCAGTCCATTGTCCTCCAGCACCGCCTCCATCCTATCCTTCCAGGATATGTAATTCGAGCTCCCATAAAGGGCATACTCCAATCGCAACCCATTGAAAGCCATTTCAATGTATACTCAACTTCTGCTCCAAGAATCTTCTGTAGCAAATTCAAATTGTCCACCAGCACAAACTCACCAATTCTTCACAACTACAATCTTCAAGAATTAACACTCCTCTGATACCATGTAGAATTTAGTATACATTAAGCATGCATACATCCAGATTTCCATGATCTCACAATATTTAACTTCTTGCAAAATACAGAATCATTCCACTGTTAATCTTTTGTGGAAAATTAATTGCATACACATGTGAAGCATAAATAAAAAAAATCGCACATAACACAGTTGTTTAACGGGAAATCCTGAAGCTGAAAACCCCAACTATCATATATTATGTATCACGGAGATCATGTAACAATATCATACAAATCTTAGTACATCAAGCTCTCAGTACAATACAATCGTCACACACTAATTAGGAAAAATCTGCAAATGCATGCAGGAAAAATCAATGCATCACTATAGTCACAACATATAGTCCATCTTGCCCTTTCACCTATCTCTCCACTGGAACTGACATGCACTGTAGTTAACTGTTGTATTGTTTAGTTGATTAATGAGTTATTATTTGTGAATTAATTAACTAATTAATTCACTCCACTCTCACTAGTTTATCATTCAGTTAATCTAGATACAACTAGCTCAACTGAGTCTAACTGAGTTAAACTGAATACAACTCCATAAACTACTCTTCCAACTCTGTCATAACTTTGCCACTTGAGTTATAACTAAGTCCTCCATGCATGAACCACTAGTTTCCCTTGGGAATTGCGTAATTCCCTCAGCCCACTGATTTTCCAAATCTGTGCACTGAAATTAAGTGCTCAAATAGAATAAGTTGTTGTTTATTGTCAGATTATTATTAAGAGCTAATAATAATCGACACTTCTATTTTTAGATCGACGATTTATAAATAGACTTCACCCAATATTATAAAAATATAATTTCATCTATTTTTCCAACTTGATCAACCATCCACAAATAGCATTATGCAACTTCTGAAATATGATCACCATGTCTAAAAATAGACTTGCGCCAAAAATAGCCTGCGGGCCCACTTAGTGAAGGTGACTCTTTTCACTAAGCTCATCATCTTGTTGAATCTCAACATTAAATATTGTGAGATCAGGGGAATCTGGATGTATGCATGCTTAATGTATACTAATTTCTACAACGACATCCATGAAGCTCAGCAGCATGCATTAGACCTTCAGTAGAAGTACCAGAGTGTCAATGATGCATGTCGAGCAGCCGAGGCTCAGAGCGCTGCACTCGAGGAAAATATCAACCAAGTCTACAATGACATGCCAGCAGTCCCAGCCACAGCGGCCTCGACAGAAAAGTTAGAAGGGTTGGTCGCTGCATTGAAGGCATCGTGCACATAAGTCCAAACTGTCTGGGTTGAATTTGAACACCAGATTTCCAACTTACACTTAAATTTGCAGCCAGAAACCCTACCGGAAGTCAGAGCAAAGAGGGTTGTCGAGGTAAAACAAGCCACATATAGCATAGTTTCCACAGTAACGCAGTGCGGTCATCTCTTGGATGAGGCCATGGGTGTTTGGACTTCGGTTCAGAATGACCCAATGGTTCAACAGTTGCGCAATGATTTGTGCGTCAAGGAGCAATAGTTTGTGTATATTAGGATGGTGGCACCCACCCTCATGCTTGCATAGTGCCTCGCTTGCCTACAAGAGGGTCAGGTGATTCAGACTGAAGTCGAGGACTTGCACTGGCGAGAACAGTTTCTTGAGGCAAGGATGCAGCTGTGGGCCGAGGAGGCTCTACAACTATCACAATCATTGGATGTTGCACTAAAGACTCTTCAGCAAACTCAGAGAATCATTGAACTGGCCATTGTAGGGCCAACTACAGAAAATTTGGTCACCGAAGCACAGGGAGCTGTTGTGCAGAGTCTTGAGGTGGTGTTGCCACTGAAAACTTATGGCGTTGCGTTCCAAGCCAAGATGAATGAACCGACCCAACAGTGACTCAGGACAAGTCACGGGTTTTTGTTAGGGGCCTGTTAGAGCAAGGTCCCCTATGGTGCATTTCATAGTAACTTTTTGTATGTAATTTTGCATATGCGCACCATGCGGAAAGGTTAAGGGGCTTTGGGGCAGGTCAAAGTCCCTATTTTATGTAAATGGGTTGTAAGGGTAAAATGTGGGCCTCAAACCATAGTTTAAGACCATAGTATCTGCGCGTTGGATGAATATAAATAGATAGATCGATTCTAGTAAGAATAATAAGAATCATGATGTTTTGGATCTAAGTACGCTTATGCTTCTGTAATACATTTTGTAAGTTTGGGTTGGGTAGAAAAGATCATGTTGGCTATGTGCGCGGAAACCTAGTCCTGACTGTGTGCGGACTCTGTTGGCTGCATGCACAGAAGGGTAATTATAAGGGGAAATTATGTTGTACTAAATTGTTGAATCTAATACAAAGATTGGTTTTGGTGAAGCACTTGTGTTATGTGTCTGATGTATTTGTTTACTAGTATTGTTTGAGATCACTTTACTTCTAGTATATATGCGCAAGTAAATTTTTTCTTTATGCATGAATATATATTGATGGTGAAGAACATGAATAGATATTCTTGATTTATTGCGCTTTATCTAATTTTTTCATTTATCTGTGACGAATTTGATCTATGATCCCTCTGTTATATGCATTATCTGTATTTACGACGATTTGATCTGATAGGTCTTGATTTATATATGTGTGCATTTGTTTCTAATCTACAATAAGTTTTGCAATAAACCTGTTTAGGTCCACCATATCAATTTCTTCCTTAGGGTGTGGAAACCTGGTTCCAGCACCCCCCCATATTGCTTCGGGTGAGACTTTGATCTGCGCAAGCAGGTCATTGCCAAAAGGGCCAGTAGTTGGAGGGTTTGTTGGTTACACGATAAACTCTGAACCTGGGTCAAGACCCCTCAACCCAATAGACCTTCAATCAACTGAACTGACATCATTGACTGAAAATTATTTACATATGGTAGCAACTCATTTGAAACTTAGGGCCTTCACTCTGGGCTTCAATTTATGATGGCAGCCACCCACACCTGCAGTATCTAAAAAATTAAAATGGTATATACATTAATTCTTTTGAGACTAGCTACACATTAGGAAAATAATGTTTGAGTAACCTGCCATTGATAGGACATCCAACGATTAATTCCCCGTTAGATCCTTTAGAAAAAGTGCATTGGCTCCCTAAAAAGCTTCAATTTTGTAAGGCCCTTTCCACAAATTGTCAAATTTTCCATGCTTTCCTTTTTCATCATTTCTGGCATCCCATTTTAACATAAGGTCATCAAGATGGAAATCATTAGCTTTCACCCTCCTATCATGAATCCTTTTGATCTTGTCCTGAATTATCTATGTTGTTGTAGATTTATTCTTTGGTTTGTTGTAATTGTACCATTTGATTTATCCTTCTCTGCACATCACTTGTTTCAACCTCTAATTCCTACAATAATTTCATTACTGGAATTCCTAGGGAGGTAGGAAAGGGGGACATTCCAATTAATTTCTCAATGCTTACCCTATCAGCCCATAGAGCATTTATCAACTTTTTATTCTCATGTAACAACTTTTTTATTATATTGAACAAGATCTTGTTAGAAGACTCTGCTAGCCCATTTCCTTGAGGATAATAGGCAGTAGAATGTCCTATCACTATATGATATTTATTTCAGAAATTAAACATATTTTTATATTTAAATGCAGCAACATTATCATGATGATTTTGTGAGGACAACCAAACCTAGAAATAATATTACCTTCCATGAATTGGATAATTACTGAGTTTGTGGTATGCCTAGTTGGAACTGCTTCAATCCATTTAGTGAATTAACTTGTGGTTTTCATAATCCACTTGTTTTGGGCCAAAGAGCCTAGATGAATCTACCCAATAAAATCCAAACCCCATTGTTGAAAAGGTACTTCTCCTTAAATGGGCTTTAAAGGCAAAGGCAAGAGTTTCTTATTTCCTTCAAAGATTTGACATTGATGACAAGTGGAAAGGCTTTTGTGCACATCATTAAACAAATTAGGAAAGTAAAAACCAGCTCTCAAGATTTTATTTTTTGTGGTTTTCGAAAAAATATGCCCTCCACAGTCACCTTTGTGAAATTCCTCCATTACCTTATCTGCCTCATTCTTCAACAAACAATTCAATAAAATTCCTCCATGATCTTTCCAATATAAAGATTGATCTAAAATGCAAAATTTAATAGATTTTAATTTAAGAAACCTCTGTTGCAGAACATAGATGATATATGTATACAAAGGGGAAGAAAGAAACTTTTATGATACCCTTTGGACTACTTCTTCTTCATTGTCTTGAGCAGCCATGAAATTTATATATAATGCATGTAAATTTGATTCATCCATAAATTTGGCTAATCCTTGACCTTTTATAATCTTCGTGGGCCTTATTTCAATGTCATATTTCAATATAACAGCTACGCATTTACTATTTTTTCCTTCAAGTTCAGTCTAAGTAAGGATATCCTTTACTACAGCATCAGGAACAAAAGCAATGATGTGAGAATGTAAAATGTACACTCTGAAAAATTTTAAGGCTTTTACCAAATCAAAAGCTTGTTTTTCCATAATATTATATTTCAAATAAGCATCTATTAACTCCCTACTAAAAAATGTTATAGGTTTCTCATGATCCTCTCGATTTTTCTGCATTAGTACTGCTAGAATAGTTTGCTCAGGAGCAAAATAGAAAATCATGAAATCTTTGGCATAATCAGGACTAACCAAAACAGGGGAATGGGTTAAAACTAATTTTACCTCATCAAAATATATTCTTGCTTCATTATTCCACTTAATCTCACTATATTTCCTCAACATATTAGTAATATCTCTTAAAATCTCAGCCAAATTCATGATAAATCTCCTCATAAAATTAATTATGTGAAGGAAAGATTACACTTCCTTTTTGTTTATTGGGATATCCACCTTTTTAATAGCTTCGATTCTAATTGGATCAATTTTGATACCATCTTTAGAAATTATATGTCCAATTAGTTTACCTTCTTCCATAGCAAAGAGAGATTTCTTTGGATTCAATGATATACCATATTTTTTGCATCTTTCAAAGAGAATTTCTAAGTGGTTCAAACGATCTTTGATAACTTTAGAGAATATCGTAATGTAATCAAGGAAATAACCACAAATATATATTTCTCATCTGCAAATGAAATATCCATGGCTCTATGGAAATTCACCCCTAAATTCATAACTTTGGTTGCTTGATTCAGGAGAAACTTGCCACATGAAATTTAGAAGAGATTTCCTTGAAGAATTCCCTAACAATGTTGATGGAGCAGTCTACTTTGCATATGTCAAAACTCAAGCCATCAGGGCTTGGAAACATTAAGTTCAAACTACGTGGTTTTCCATACTTTCTTCTACATGATGTTATATAGCTCCCATATTTGACAAGAAACTTGTTGCCTTTGGTCCATGTCTGCGAGAAAGGACACTCAATTCACATATTTGATGGCAAGGTTGAGGTCAGAAAAGCATCTAACAACTCACTTGTCATCACTGGGATAAAAGAATAAAGGTTATGAAACTACAAGGAACCTATTCTCATGCACAAAACTTTTCATATAGTTCTCATTATGATGAAGGTGCACTTCCATCAAGTCTTTTATGGCATGCCATATTTGGACATTTGAACTATGACAACCTTCATTTGTTGAAAAAAAATGGTGTTACTAGTTTTCCTACAATTCTAAGCAATGTGATGCTTGTATCTTAGGAAACCACCGCAAAGAATCATTTCATGATTCTCATTCCAAAGCACATGGAAATATTGAAATCATTCATTCTTATTTATGTGGCCCTATGCTTATTCCTTCTTAAAATGGTAATAAATACATGATGACATTTATTTATGACTACACCTTAATGTGTTGGGTTTATTTATTGAAGAAAAAATCTGAAGCTTTTGAAACATTTAAGAACTTTCATGCATGGATTGAAAATTATTCAAAATCTCATATTAGCAAATTTCGTACTAATAATAGAAAAGTATATACATCAAATGAATTTTAAAACTATATTCACCAGCATGGGATCAAATATAAAACAATCATACCTTATAATCCCCGACAGAATGGAGTTGCTGAAAAAATGAACAGAACAATCTTAAATATGGTACGTTAAATGATGTTTTTCAAGAATTTTAAGCTAATGTTTTGGGATGATACCATTTTATGTGATGTGTATATAAATAATAGGTGTCCATCTCATGCTATCAAAAACTAGGCTCTCTATGAAATGTGGTATGGCCACATTCCTTCGGTGAGGCATCTCAAGGTTTTTGGTTCCACCTATTATGCCTTGATACCTAAGGAAAAAAGAAACAAACTCGGTGCAAGGAGTCAAAAATGTATCTTCTTGGGGTTCTCAGATACCCTCAAAGCATATTGTGTTAGGTCCCTATATTACGAGTGTATCCCCTTATTGTTATTTTTAGTGTAGCCCCCTTACTCTTATTGTTGTGCCTATGTAGTCCCCATATTGTTATTATTGTGCCCCATATAAGCCCACTATTGTTATTTTTGTGCCCTTACATTATGTCGGCTCTGATTATATTGTGACCTCTTAGACTCCTATATATATAAAGGAGGTTTTTTCATTTGAATCATCCAAGAATTTTTCATTTATGTAATGTAAAGGAGGCTTCCCCCTTGAAGAGGATAATTTTTAAGTCGTTGATCTATATTTTCTTCTATTTTGTGAGTTCATTGCATAACATTTCATATCAGAGCTTTGGATTCTAGGGTTTCGCTTCTTCAAATATATCGTCTTGGAATTTTCACTATAACTCGTTTACTACAAGGCTTTAGAAGTTTAAATTTATACCACGTGGGTCTGAAATGGTGGTAAACGTCATGTAAAAATTTAAGATCTTGGTTCGATATATTTTCAAAGATATGATCTGGGGAAGTTAGGGTTTTTGCACGCTCCAAAATTTAGTCTCAAACAGGTGACGTAGGTAAAATCGTCATAACTTTTGTTTCAGTAATTATATTTGAATTCTTTAAAAAGTGGCTAAAAGTGCTCGGATTGTAGTTTTTCATGTAGAAATTTCATGGTAGAAGGTCAAAACAGTGACACATGACATGTCGTACAAGTTCACTCTAATGAACCAATCAATAATCAGGTCATCGTGGGAGATTGGTTGCATAACATTTGGATCATGATAGTCTTAAATAGTTTTTGGAACAAAGATTGTATTCATAAGAGCAACAAAAATGGGTGAAGTTAATAAGAATTTTATAACATATAGAGATGTGTGTTGGCCCTCGTTTTTTATCAAATTTTTCTTATTAAAATCCAGCTAATTTCCATTATATCCAACCATATACCATCCATAAATACCTTATTTTGACCAAATTATACATATTCAGGTAAATAAATTATGTTTTTCAATTTTTAGATATTTTCACAAAAAATGGGTTTTAAGTGCATTTTTGGACAAAACTAAAAAATCTCGTAATGGCTCCATTGAATTCATACTTGTAGGACACCTGGGCACGAGCTGAGCACATATTTATAAATATTGGGAACCAAGGATGGATGTGTACCTATTGGTTCAGTCAAACCGAGCTAAAACAGGCCCGGTCAAAGCTGGTCAAACATGACATGTCTTTCAGAAAATCCCTAGGAAATAGGCCAAAATTATTTTTTGTGGGATTTTCCAAATTTTGTGTGATTGGATGGATGATTTCGACCAAGATAGATGGGATTAGGATATATATGGCTATTAGAGACATTTTAGTCAAGTTTGTTTAATATTTTTCTATTTAAGCCAAGAACATTGAAGGCACGAACATGGAGAATTTGTATGATTTCATTTTGAGATTTCTGAATATTGTGAGTTAATTGGAGAAACCAGTTCTATCTTCTTTTTGTTGTTCAATGTGATGAATGATTGATTGAGTTGCAGTAGTTGAGAAGTTCTTTAAGTGTGCAAGGCAAGGGTGGAGGGCCCCCACACCAAGCTAAGTACACTTTTTGGTTAATTTATCTGAAATTTCATAAACTAGTTTTGCTTCATGTTTAATCAGTTATTTATATGTATGGAAATTTCTTATGTTTGTTGATGAATCTTAGTTTAAATTCTAAATCTACATATGAAGGGTCAAATAAGAGTTTTGGTAAAATTCTCCTTCTATCTTATCAAAGAACAGTAACTAGAATTCATCTTCCTTTCTTTTGTTTAAGTTATTTTTTGAATTTCCAGTTTTCATACAATGGTATTAATGATGAATAAACTTATAAAGAAGGACAACATGGACCTCCTCAGTTAGGAGCCTCTTCTCTTATTCTTTTATGCATTATAAGCTATTGTTCATCAGTTATTTTGATTTATGTTCATGAAGTAGTATTGTCAAGAAGGTCAACCTGGTTCTCCTAAGTTAGGAGCCTCTTCTCCTACTTATTACATATTGAATTAGAAATTACTTAGTTAATTTTTCTATTTGTAATATGCATTTCTTTCAAGTTTTATAGTTTGTATTCTAAAATTGAATGTAGTTTAAATCCATATATTTTGGACATGCTTCCAAGTTTTACAAACCCGGATTGATAATTAAATACTTGTGTTAGTTTACTCAGTAAATTGACCCAACCTTTTGGTGTCGTTTCTGAGGAAGTATACTTCAATATAGTCAATTAGGAAGATTGTTTAGAAAATATATAATAATAAAAAACAAAAACAACAATTAAACATTAAAAAAAAACACTTTTCATTGTGGTTATTCATGCTTAGACATGGAAATTAGAAAGATAGATCCCCAAAACAAAAACTAAAAACCAAAAAACACATTTGCAAAACAAAACATGATGTTAAAGAATTCATTTAGAGAAGGATGGTATCCCACTACAAGGATCTTCTTAAATCCTTGTCCATAATTTAGAATGATCACTAGGGATGAATCTTCATTTCAAAAGATGGAAGAGAAACAAAACATCCATGAAAATGATCCACAAGAAGAAAACTTAGAATATTCTTCTAGTTATCTTTGTAAGGAGTTGAATGAGTCATGGATCAGAAGCGATGAAGATCAAACATTAGAACCTGAAATTGAAGAATTTCTAGCATGTATATCACAAGATCCCTTGTGCATTCAATATTTTGAACAAGTGCCACACGAAGAACATTTTGTCACAATTAACGAGAGCCAAGCAAACAAAGAACATATTAAAACTTGGTTTCAACTAATCATTAGGTCACAACACCACTCCATTTTTCAATATTCCTTAGCATCAAACCTTTATGATCAAATAAATTTTCGTGTCCAACCATTCATTAAAATATATTTTTCAAACTTGGATGTGAGTTTACTTATGATCTTGCTACGCAAATGGATGCGTTGGAAATTATCTTATACTTGAGAGTAGGATAGAATAACATAAATAAATAAATAGGTAAAATGAGTTCAAAATAAGACCTTTGGTTTAAGCTCTCATGAATAAATCTTCACATGATTGTTCAATACTCATTTGAAAGGATTTCATGAAAAAATGCAATAAGGACAATCTTATTTTGGGTAACCATATAGGATCATTTTTAAAAGAAATTTATCTCTTGAAATTTATTTTTTAAATCCGTTTTTAATTTTTCAATTTGGATCACAAATAAATAAAAAATGATCAAAATAAACACTAGATTTCAAGAGAAATTTGGAGGATAGAGTTAGTACAGCATAGATTATAGGGTTCTAATGGAAAAAAATTTACATTATATTCATAGGGAAGATATCACTCAGAATCTAGTTTCAAAATCAATTTGAATCACCTCAATCTGACATCATATGAAAAATCTACGCTCAAAATACTAACTGCTTGTCGAAAAATCTGCATGGTGACAATTCTAGGTCTTCACTGTTGATTTGCATATTTCACATACTAAATCATCTTCTTTTCAAAACCTGTTTATAAGGGAAATATATATTGAAGTATAGTTTATTACACAATTTTAATCATCTCATTTGAAGGCCAGGTGAAAAATTTATTCCACATTTAGTGACTGTATGTCTTAAAATAAGCATAGTCAAACTTTGCCTCCTAGGTTTGTTCATCACCAAATTTGTGATATCAAAACTACTGATTTTAAAACATTGTTTCTATTGGATATAAAAAAATTAATCTAATTTAATCTCCAAGTGGAATCACATCGATCCAATCTTTAACGAAAAAGTTACACTCCAAATAGTGATTGTTGGTCTAGTCAAAAATTCACAAGAAGCTTTATCAAACATGGTACTTATCATCATTTTTAGCATATCATTTTAAACCATTTTAAAAATTTGTTTATATTGGAGGTATCCATATGAATTCACTTCAAATTGGCTTTGTAAGCACACTAATTTGACATAAAATGAATATTTTTTTAATAAAATGCCGCTAGGAGGTCTAGGTTGGTCACCATTCCTCAAGGGGTAAACAAATGCATTTTCTTTGTATAATATCTTTGGACTTGTTTTAAAGCATTGCTTATAATTATTTTACATATTTCTTGGAAGAAGAGAGATTGTATACATCTCTTCCTCTTTGGAGTAATAAAAAAATGTTCTTAGAACCTTTTATTTGAAAAAAAATTATAAGAATTGTTAAACAAATTTAACTTGGATATACGTCCTATTACATTTGCCATCCTACATCCTACATTCATTAACCTACCCGCGTCATAATCCTATCATATCCATTATCCTATCATACATTCTAAATTAACCATTTCATTAACCCTATATTTCCTACATTAATCCTATATACCCCTATATTATCTTCCAACATAAGCATTTTGATCAAAGATTGAGGCCTACATTTACCCATGAGAAATTTTTATTTCCTACAATACCACAACGAAGTTAGTGTCATTATAAAAAAAAATTATTTTTAAATTGACCTATCATATGGTCATTTCAAAAAAAAAATATGCAAGATGACAAAAAATAATGTATGAAATGAAAACGAATGCATGCAAACTATATGAAATATACAAAAATGAAATGCAATGTATATCATACAAACAAGTGGAAAAGAATGAAAGGACATGACAATTATAAACCAAAGTAGGCATGCAAATAAATGGATGAGCATGAACGAAGGATGGATGAGCCATGAACGAAGGTAAACATCACAAAACGTGGAGGATTACGGTGATAAGACAAGGACTACATCATGGAAAGGTGGAGTGTACATGCAATGAGTACACACAGTGACACATACGTAGCCACAGGTACAAAAGTCAAAGACATGGTTGGATGTGAAAAACGGTCAAAATATATTCAAAATAAACTCTATGCTACAGTTATCCTTCATCATTACAGCAAAACCAAGCTCTGAGATAAGCCTTTCTTCCACAATTATAGCCAAATTCTAGCTCAGAAAGAAAGGGAGTAATGTTGTCCATCCACATGCATTCATACATCACCCTCGGTTATGGAGAAAACAATCAAGAAGAATAAAAAAATAAGGAGAAGGATGTGTGATGCAGAGAGATTGTATGCAGAGAAGAAGTTGCATTAGAAATAGGCAAGAAATAAATTAAAGAATTCGTGGAGAAATAAGGAAGGGTGCATTGGTTTTAACGAAGAGGATTACAAGCTGAGATCTTTGATATGCCAATTTGACCAAGCTCACCAACAAATTCTAGAAAATCTGCAGAATGAAGAGGTAAGAAATCACTTCCAAATTTCTAGCAGTTGAACGGATTTTAGGAATATTAAGTTTGAGATATTCGTGGAGGATGTATCATTCAGTGAGTTAAACTCTAGTTATAAAATTACAAAAACCTGCCACCATTTAAACGACCTCGCCACTTGTGTAATGAGTAAATCCTTGGAGTTGAAGAGGAATGCTAATTAAAATAACATTGTTCAACCACAGGAACATGAGTTAATAACTCATAAATGTCTTCAATTCACTGCGAGATCGGGTAATAGAGCTCAAATCAGGATTTTTCTTTCATGCATGGTTGTGAAATTGAAAAAAAATCAGTCCTATTTTTATACGCATAGAGAAATCTTCATACATAGTGAGCCAATTTTTTTATTCTCATATGAAAAAAGAAGTCCTATATTTCATATGCACAGTGACAGCTTCATACACAGTGAGCCAATCTTTTTTCTCATTCTCAATTAAAAAAAAAATCATCATACGCATAATGAGATTTTCATATACAGTGAGCAAAAATTTTCTCATATGTACAAAGAATTTTTAAAAGCAGAGAGGAGAATTTTGTGAAAAAATTTGAAAAATGGAGATTGAAGAATGTGGTCATGGATTGTTAAGGTGTTTTTTTTACATGGTGAACAAATTTTTTTATCAGTTTTGAAGAGCAATGGACTCCTTTTTGCAGCAGGGTAGATCGAAGAAGTTTCTGAGGTATATGGTATTAATTACACTGGCAAATTCTAAAATTGAGTTGTAAGTTACAATTTCCCTAAATCCGGTGTTTGAGCTTAATTGGGAATGCAGATAACTTAGTTTTTAAAAAGCTGCCAATTTAGATAACAAATCAAAATTTCCAAGTGCATAGTGGCACTTTTCAAAAAGACAGAGTTGGTATTTCATCCCTAAAATCCGGAAAATTGAATCTGAGATTTGATTTTTAGTGAATTAATCTTTAAATCTATGATTTGAATGTGTCAATAGTATCAGCTATATCCAAATCCTATACAGTTAAAAGAATAATGGATATTGAGCTAACTAGCAGTGGAAGAAGGAGGTAAGGATTCCGGCACCATATCTTGAATTCAACTACAGTTTCAAAAATTCAAAAATTTTAAGAAGCCATTATTTTTCGTTGTCTTTTTTGAGCAAAAGAAAATGAAATTTGAAAAATAAAAACATGGTTTTTCTTCAGAATGAGCCAAATTAAACTCTTTGCGAACAGTTTTCTCAAATTCATTTCTATTTGGGATATTTTCCTGGTTCTTTCAACACTTCTTTTGCAAATTGAGTGGAGTGTTTTGAGTTCAGTTAGGAATCAAGGTCAGAGATTTGTTTAAATTGGATGTCAATGAAAACTCCAAGACCAAGTTACAGTTAAATGGTTTGAAAATCCGAAGACTCCAGTTATCTAATTGACAGCGTAGCCCAAGTCCATTGGTGGTAGCGTAGGTTCAAGATCAAAGTTCCAAGTGCAAGATTGGCGTTAAAAAATTCAAGTTCAAGACCTCAGTTTCATTCTCATTTACACAAAATGCCAAAACAGAGCTCGTGCATGATGGTATCAAGTGGTATTGGTGAGTGCATAACAGTAAAAAAAAATGATTCCTCGTCTTTGTGAGTATTCACTTCAGAAGATTTATTTCAAGAAAAAAAAGGTAAGTCATTGCCAAAAAATCGATTTCAATTTTCAAAATAAACAGAGAGGGGTAAATGAAAAAAAAAAGTATCATTTCCATATTTCATTTTAATTTTTGAGGAGACGAAGAGGGGTAAATGAAAAAAAAAAAAATCCATAATTCATTTTTAGTTGTTGATTTTAAATGTTGAGGGAAAAATCAAACCTGTAGATGTCCAAAAATCAAAAGTGAACTTGTTTTCAGAAAGTAGTGATGAGAAGATTGTTCTCAAAGGCATTTTGACAGAGTATTTTCCTGAATGGGTGTTTTAAATTTTTAAAATAAAAGCCATCTCTCCACAACCAATTAAAACATAGATTTATAAAAGAGAAAAAAAATACATGAGGCTCTTGACATCCTTTTACAGGCAACTTATCATGAATTTTCAGCATCGGGAGCTAGATTCATAGTTACATCAGCAGGGCAGTCATCATACAGAAGCAGAAGGTCAAAGAGACAGAGGCAAGCATGAGGACATGCTTGAGAGTAAGCAAGGGGGAGATGTTGACCCTCATTTTTTTATCAAATTTTGCTTACCATATACCATTGATACATACATTATTTTGACCAATTTATTCATATTCAGGTAAATAAATTATGTTTTTCTTTTAGATATTTTTACAAAAATTGGGTTTTAAGTGCATTTTTGGACAAAACTAAAAATTCTCGTAATGGCTCCATTGAAGTCATACTTGCAGGACACTTGGGCACGAGCTGAGCACATATTTAGAAAGCTTGGGAACCAAGGATGGATGTGTACCTATTGGTTCAGTCAAACCGAGCTAAAACAGGCCCGGTCAAAGCTGGTCAAACATGACCTGTCTTTCAGAAAATCTCTAGGAAATAGGCTAAAATTAGTATTTTATGGGATTTTCCAAATTTGGTGTGATTGGATAGATGAGTTCGACCAATATAGATGGGATTAGGATATATATGGCTGTTAGAGACATTTAAGTCAGCCAAGAACATTGAAGGCATGAACATGGAAAATTTATATGATTTCATTTTGAGATTTTTGAATATTGTGAGTTAATTGGAGAAACCAGTGTTATCTTATTTTTGTTGTTCAATGTGATGAATGATTTATTGAGTTGCAATAGTTGAGAATTTATTTCAGTGTGCAAGGCAAGGGTGGAGGGCCCCCACACCGAGCTAAGTACGCGTTTTGGTTAATTTAGTTGAAATTTCATAAACTAGTTTTGCTTCATGTTTACTCAATTATTTAGATGTATGGAAATTTCTTATGTTTGTTGATGAATCTTAGTGTAAATTTTAAATCTGCATATGAAGGTTCAAACAAGATTTTTGGTAAAATTCACCTTCTATCGGATCAAAGAATAGTAACTAGAATTCATCTTCCTTTCTTTTGTTTAAGTTATTTTCTGAATTTCCAGTTTTCATACAATGGTATTAATGATGAATAAACTTATAAATAAGGACAACATGGACCTCCTCAGTTAGGAGCCTCTTCTCTTATTATTTTATGCATCATAAGCTATTTTTCATCAGTTATTTTGATTTATGTTCATGAAGTAGTATTGTAGAGATGTAAACATGGTTCTCCTAAGTTAGGAGCCTCTTCTCCTACTTATTACATATTGAATTAGAAATTACTTAGTTAAATTTTATATTTGTAATATGCATTTCTTTCAAGTTCTATAATTTGTCTTCTAAAATTGACTGTAGTTGAAATCCATATAGTTTGGACATGCTTCCAATTTTTACAAACCCGGATTGATAATTAAATACTTGTGTTAGTTTACTCAGTAAATTGACACAACAATGTGATATTTCTTAAATCTTCCAAGACTGAAAATGGTTTTGAGTGGTAGCTTGATCGCTTGGACAAATTCAGACATGCAAAGTCTTTTCAAGAGTTTGATAATGAGATTCCACATCTTGAAGGGGGGACCCTACACTGGATCAATATGTGGAATATCCTTTTGAATCACTCTCTCCCCCACATGAAGTTGCAACCACTGATCTAGATGATGCTACGAATGATGTGATTGAGAGAATTGGGAGGCTAAATCTTGATTCAACCCCATCTCCGTCATCTAAGCAGCCTATGCCATCTTAAAAACTTCCTCCAAAATGGCTCACAAAGACACTTGAAAGTGTTCGTCCTGATGAGGTTGGAAATGTTGAAAATCCACGTAGATTCAAACTGATAATTGTAATATGCTCAAACAATATACTTGAATCTACTCTACCAATTACAGAAACTAATTACGATCTCGAAATCACATAACATAAAAGAGAAATAATTTCAATCACACATTACACAAAGATTTCTTGGGGAAATCCACAGCTAAAATCTACACTATATGTATATTGAATAAGTCAAAAATATGAAAAGATTACAATGATTTCGCCAACCAGAAAAACCTCTTCATTATCTATATCAATCTCACTACTTCCTAAACAAGCCTAGTTCAATACTTAACCAATTTTCTTCCCTCCAGGATCCCTATTTCCTTACGTTGTTTCCTTGGGTAATTAGGCCCTATTAATTAGGAAAATTCCAAATCCATACTACGCAATCCATTAGGGGCCTTCCTCTAACTGCATGCACCACCTCTAAAATTTGGATGATTATACAATTGATATTACACTACCCTTGAACTCAAATCTCAACTAGGTCTTTCTCATAACTTACATGCATGAGTTATTTGTGAGTGAATTTCCAGTTCTCTGATTGATCACTAGATGTGGTTCAAGTCCAAGTTCCACTCTTTGACCTCTCACTAGTTCCTCCATCAATTAGAACTAGTTAAATTGATTTTAACTCAAATAAATTGAGTTAATTAATTACAACTCAAAATACACTCAACCAGGGCCGCTATTTTGTAAGAGACACTCTACACGACTCAAGTTAGACGCTCAACTCGAATTAACTGAACCAACTAAGTCATACTAACTTATTTAACTCATACAAGTTGTCTTGTTATGTGGAATTACAATTTTATTCTAATTTAATTCAAGGGAAAATTAAATTAGAATATTTTGTTGTTGCCATTTTCAACACTCCCTCTCAACAAGAAAGGGATTATCTGATACCCCGATCATTCCTCTATGGAACTCAAATTTTCCTCCTGAAAGTGCCTTCGTCAATATGTCCACATCATGTTCCTTTGTAGGAATGTACTCTTGCATCATGGTCCACATCTACACACAATATCTGAGATGGTGGTACTGGATGTCGATATGCTTGCATCTATCATGAAAAACTGGATTAACCGAGAGTTTGATGCAACTCTGGTTGTCATAGTAAATCATCGTAGGATCCATCTATTGACCAAATAACCCAACAAGGATATTTTTCATCCAGATAGCCTCACAATTTGTTTGACTAGCATCCATGTACTCTACTTCTATTGAACTAAGTGCAACTGATCTCTGCTTCTTGTTGTACCAAGAAACTGTTGCTGACCCAATACTAAAGATTCCACCTGATGTGATCTTCCTGTCAGATGGACTCCCAACCCAATCTGCATCTGTGAAGCCTTGCAGCTTCACTCCCTATATATGCATGTACCAAAGACTTGTGTGGTGCCTCTGAGGTATCTCAACACATGTTTGGCTTCCTTCCAATATACCTTATTTGGCTTAACCATTGCTTGACTAATGTTTTTAACCGCATAACACATGTTCGGTCATGTGTTTACCAAGTACATAAGTGAACCCACAAGTTTCCTATCAATCGTAGCTTCTACCACTTCACTTGAAGTAACATCTTCCTTCCCCCAATTCCTTGTTAGAGGAGTCTCCATGGGTTTGTTGCTAGCCATGTGAAACTTCTTCAGTATCTCGTTGGCATACTTTCCCTGAGAGACAAATATTTCCCCATCTCTTTG
This sequence comes from Pinus albicaulis, assembly GCA_034641835.2. Lineage (NCBI taxonomy): Eukaryota > Viridiplantae > Streptophyta > Pinopsida > Pinales > Pinaceae > Pinus > Pinus albicaulis. The sequence goes on from CM076580.1 coordinate 72,683,537, forward strand.
AAAAATTTCCAAACCAATGAAATAACGCAAGAGCCCCATGTCTTTCATCGTAAATTCTCTTGCAAGGTCCTCTTTGCAAGGTTTGATCAGCTTCTCATCACCTATTAAAATTAAATCATCGACATTTAATACTACAATCAATAATTTACCTTCAACCACAATATGGTAAAGGTTCGCATCTGGTTCACTTTTAGTGAAGCCCAACCTAGTGAAATAGTTGTCAATCTTGGTGTACCAAGCACGGGGTGCTTGTATTAGTCCATATAGCAGTCGCTTGAGTGTGCACACATGCGACTCTCTATCGAAGGTATCAAATCCTTCTAGATTCTCTATGTATACCTCTTCCTCAATCACTCCATTGAGGAAGGTTGTCTTTACATCCATCCGATGTATCTTCCATCCCATCTGCGTTGAAATTGCTAGAATAGATTTGATTGAAGAGTACCTTGTTACTAGAGCAAAGGTCTCTTTGTAATCAATTCCCTCCACCTGCGAAAACCCCTTAACCACAAATATAGACTTGTGTTTCTCGACACTAGCATATGTTGCTTGCTTCACCTTATATATCCACCTGGATATTGCAACTGACTTGTCCTCTGATCTTGGGACAAATTCCCATGCATTTTTCCTGATAATGGATTTTTACTCCTCTACCATGGCATCAACCCATACTAGTTGTTTCACTTCTTCCTCGAATAAGGATGGATTAGTCTCTACACTCTCACTCATAAGAGACATGAAGCCATTGTACCAATCTGAGGACCTTATCTGCCTTCGTTGTGATATGGGTTCTCCTACATTCTCTCTAGTATCATCCATCAACCTATCATCCTATCTGACATTCTTCCTTCCATCTCTGGATGTCTCTACATGATTGGGTGCTTCCACTATATTCTCCTCTGTTTGTGGTTGTTCCACATCTTGAGGTTCTTCTTTTGGAGCTAATATCTCCTCATCTATATGCATTTGAATCTCCCTCTCAAGAGAAATTTTTATGGCCTTTCCTTCATCGAATTTCACATCTCTACGAACAACATTCATATTGTGAGATGGAAGGTACACCTAATATTTTTTAGGTGTATCAGTGTACCCCAAAAATATGCCCAACTCAGTTGTTGGTTCTAAATTTTTTCATGCATCCTTGGTAACATGACAGTAAACTGATGAACAAAAATTTCAAAAGTGTGCCACATCTGGCTTCTTACCAGAAAATGCTTCCTATGGTGTACTCATTATGAGGATCCAATGAGGACTCATGTTCTACACATACACAGTTGTATTTCATGCTTTTTCCCACAAGTGCAACGGTAGCCCTTGATCATCTAACATCGCTCATTCAACTCCCACAACGCTTTTTTTCTTTCTTTCTACAACCCCATTTTGTTGTGGGTTATGAGGTGTTATCAAGTCTCGTTGAATGACTTCTGATGCATAGAATTTCTTGAATTAATTTGACACATATTCTCCACCATTGTCTCTCCTAAGAGCCTTCACTTTCCTACCTATGTATTTTTAAACAAGTGCTTTGAACTCAAAAAAATTTGAGAACGCCTGGTCTTTCTTCTGCATGAAGAATATCCAACAGTTGCATGAAAAATCATCTGCAAAAATCACATAATACTGGTGCTTGGTCGTGGACGCTGTCGAGAATGGTCCACACACATATGAGTGAACTCTTTCAAGGATTTATTTCGCTCGAATGTCCTTATCATGAAAGGTTTCCTTGGTGTACTTCCCTAATGTACACCCTTTGCATGTATCAAGTTGCTCAAGTGCACCCTTGGGAAGTGTTGTAGAAATATGTTGCATTGTCTTTAAAGCTTCGTGGTGTAGATGGCCCAATCTTCTATGCCATAACTCACTGATGTCTTGGTTCTCCACCTTCTCTTCTTTCATTCTCAAGGTAGCACAATCTTCTACATCCAATTTGTATATTTTCTTTACCTGAACCTGATCTTCTTCACCCATCTCATGGCTATGTGACCAAGGAATGCCTTTCCTTTGCTAAATATCACATTGTAGCCATGGTCTTCCAACATAGCAACTAAAACTAAGTTATTCTTCAAACCAAGAACATACATGACATCTTTTAATGTGAGAGGAGAACCATACTCCCTCTGAAAGGTAACAGTACCAATGTCAGTCATGTTATACCTCTCATCATCTCCCATCTCGATGTACATCTATAGGTCCTTCTCCTCCAATTCGCTAAATAACTATTTGTTTCCAATCATATGGAATGAGGCTCCACTATCCAGGTACCACATAGAACCCATCACCAATGACACCATGCATGTGATGAGGGTGAAATCCAAATTGAATTGTGAAGCAATAGCTTCACTTGTTTCTCCTCCTGAGGGATTCTTACCGACCTTCTTGTCTGGACACTTCGTGGCATAGTGTCCCATCTTGTAACAGTGAAAAAATTTAATCTTCGACAAGTCCTTCTCCTTGTCTGGATGCCCATAATATGATTTGGAATGGGATGACTTCCATTTCCCTTTATTTTTCTTTCCAACCAAGGCACGGTTCTCCTCATCTTCATTCTTTGAAGAGGATCCATCTTTGGTGTTTCGTCAAATATCTTCTTGCACCAAGTCAGACCACAATCGCCCCCACTCTGGTAGATTCTCCCTCCCATTTACCAAATCCTCATAGTTGTGCCAACTTTTGGGAAGGCCTAGAAGTTCTACGTTCACCATATCACCCTCGGAAATTGTAACACCAACACTTCCAAGCTCATTCTGAAATTAAGTGAACTTGGTCAAGTACTTTGGTATTGTGTCACCCTTCTCTATCTTGATTTTTCTAAGCCTGTCCTTCAGTGCCATCTTCCTGTGTTCATTTTTGTTCTGAAAAAAATCTGATAAGGCCTTCCACATAGCATATGGAGTTTCATTTCCATGGATTTTTGAGACAATATGATCTCGAACACCTTCCAATAGAATCCTTCTTGCCTTTTCTACATTTTTCTTCCAGGCCACCAAATCTTGAGCATTTGCTGCTACAAACTTAGGAATATCATTGTCTATGAACTCCTTCGGCCCGTTGTCTTCCAACATTGCTTCCATATTGTATTTCTGAACTATGTAATTTGAACTACCCACAAGGGAATATTTGAGTCTCAATCCATAGAAAAACATCATGATCCTGCTGCTAGTCCTAAAGAGTAGATCTGCAAATTCGATTCACCTACACAGAAAAAACTCGTATATTTATTTTTTATAGTGATTCTTGCTCTGATACCATGTAGAAAATCCACATAGATTCAAACTGATAATTGTAATATGATAAAACAATATACTTGAATCTACTCTATCAATTGTGGAAACCAATTATGATCGCAAAATCACAAAACATGAAAGAGAAAGAATTTCAATCACACATTACATAAATATTTCCTGGGGAAAGCCACAGCTAAAAACCCTACTATATGTATATTGCATAAGTTAGAAAATATGAGAAGATTAAAATTCTTTTCTCCAACTAGAGAAACCTCGTCACTATCTCTATCTGTCTCATTGCTTCCTACACAAGCCTGGTTCAATACTTAACCAATTTTCTCCCCTCCAGGATCCCTATTTCCTTGCAATGTTTCCTTGGGTAATTAGGACCTATTAATTAGGGAAATTCTCAATCTGTATTATGCAATACATTAGGGGCTTTCCTCTGACTTCATGCACCACCTGTACAATTTGGATGATTATACAACTAATAGTACACTGCCCTTAAACTCCAAACTCAACTAGGTATTTCTCATAACTGACATGCATGAGTTATGTATGAGTGAATCATCAGTTCTATGATTGATCACTAGATGTTTTTAAAGTCCGGGTTCCACCCTTTGACATCTCACTAGTTCCTCAATCATTTAGAACTATTTTAACTGATTTTAACTCAGATAAACTAAGTTAATTAATTACAACTCAAAATAAACTCAACCAGAGCTCCTATTTTGTAGGAGACACTCTACATGACTCAAGTTAGACCCTCAAATCAAATTAACTGAACCAATTAAGTCATGCAAACTTAGTTAAATCATACAAGTTGTTTTGTGATGTGGAATTACAATTTTATTCTAATTCATTCAAGGGAATATTAAATTAGAATCTTTTCTTATTGCCATTTTCAACAAGAAGTACGGGAACAAGAATTTATGTTAGACATAATGGAGGTGATGTAGACAATCGTGATTCACCTGTTGATATGGATGTCTCTTATTATTGTGAACTAAATATTTCTATAGATTTCAAACCAACTTCCTCCAAAGAAGTCGCTTGTCATGATTAATGGAAAGAAGCGATGCAGAAAGAATATGACGCTTTGATAAAGATTGGCACCTGGAAGATGGTTGATTCTCCATTGGGAACCAAACCAATAGACTGCAAGTAGGTCTTCAAGAACAAGTATAAAGAAGATGGCTCACTTGAAAATCATAAATCTAGGCTTGTGGAAAAAGGTTTTTCACAAAAGGAAGGGGTCGATTATAAGGAGACTTTTTCCCCCATAGCAAATGGGCTACCATTTGGACTCTCTTTTCCATGACAGCTCAGAACAGTTGGAAAGTCTATCAAATGGATGTAAAAAATTATTTCTTGAATAGATATTTGAAAGAGAATGTTTTTATGTCCCAACCAGAATGATGTGGTGTGAAGGGTCAAGAACATAAAGTATGCCAACTTATAAAAACCTTGTATGGCCTAGTAAGCATTGTAATCTTGGTACGAGAAATTGATTGAGAATTGAAACTTGGTTTAAAACATTATGAACTTGATGATGCAACTTGTTTGTCAAGAAAGTTGGAAAAACAGTTATATATCTTGTGATATATGTAGATGATCTTTTGATGACAGGGAACAATGAGAATTATATTGCATCCATAAAGAAAGACCTGAGGAAATGTTTTGCTATGAAATATTTGGGCTATGTTCATTACTATCTTGGTATTGAAGTAACCCAACATCTGAAGTTTATATTCCTCTTTCATAATAATTACATTGGAGATCTATTGAATAGGTTTGGAATGGCTGAGTGCAAACCTTTGACCACTCTAATGGAACAGAATTTAAAGCTCACATCCACTAAGGGAAACAAATTTGAGGATGCAACAAAGTAGAGACAACTTGTAGGAAGTCTCAACTACTTGACTACTACCAAAATAGACAATTCATTTGATGTTGGAATCCTCTCCAAGTTTATGGAAAATCCTTGTGAGGATAATTGGTCTGCTAAAAAAAAAATTGTAAAGTACTTAAAGGTAACTCAAGACTTTAGGACTAAAGTATACACAGGTGGATGACTTCAGCTTGATTAGATACTATGATTCATATTTTGATGGAGATAAATAAACAAGAGTATCTACTTCAGGTTATGTTATGAGTCTTGGATCAGGAGTTGTCTCTTATAGGTCACGCAAACAACCAATTCCAGCAAATTCCACAACTGAGGTAGAATGTGTGGCAGTAGTTGAAGCAACCAAGGAAATTTTTTGGCTTAGGAAATTTTTTGAAGATTTTTAGGAGAAATAAGTGCATTCAAATCATTTTTTGATTGATAAAACTTTTGCAATAAATTTGGTAAAGAATCCAAAGTTCCATGATCGAACCAAGCACATCAATACAAAGTATCATCTGATTCAACATCATGTTGAGGTCAACACAATCCACCTATGGCATTGCTATACAAATGAGAAAATTGCATACATATTCACCAAAGCACTTGGAAGAGAAAAGTTTGAAGATTCACAATTATGTTTGGATTCACCAACATCCCTTCAAATTGAGGAGTGAATTTTGACAACTAATCTTTAAGATTAGGAAAAATCATGTAAAAATTGTCAATAGAAAATAAAGGACATTAGAAGATGAAGAGACATTTGGAGATGAATCCCAATAGTCTCCATCTCCTTGTATATATCCATGTTTTCTCTTAATGCAAAAATACAATTCATTCGTGCAGTTACTCTCCTGGCCTGACAAAATTGCTACCATGAACTAAGTATTTTCTTCAGGTGTAAAATGTGTATATGTGTGTTGTGTACAACAAATATATAATTAATATAAAGGAAACTTTTAACTAGGGCTATAAGTGAAGTGGATGAAATGAAAAAATAACTATGTCAAATTCTTTAATAATAATAATAATAATAATAATCATCTTTAAACAATAAATTAAGCTTAAAACTTTTTCTTTAAAAAATAAATTAATCTTTTTAAAAATTAAAAAAGATGCACTTCTAGAGATATCCAACCAAGAAAAGTTCCAAATATGGTATAAATAATGCATGATTGCAATCATTAAAATGAAATGAAAAAATAATAAAATAACAAAAAATTGGCTACCCTTAACATTTAGGGAATTTTTTTCCTCAATCAAATTAAGCATATTAATGTGATTTAACAAACCAATAACTAAATTAGAGATTAAAATTCCCCTCGGATTTTCAAAGAAAATGAACAAACTCTGTAGGAAAAAAATTGTTTCATCAACTAATATTAATGTGATTTTATGCAAACCAACATAGATCCATCTCAACTTCAAATCTTCCAAGCACCAAGAAGGGTAAAATCTCTCAAGATACAAACATTTTTTTGAGTGGGAAACTTGAGAAAATGTTTGCACCTCGAGAGATTTAATCTCTCTCGACACTTGGTAGAACCATAGTTAAGATGAAACTATGTTGGTTCTTTATAATATTTTCATATTACATAGAAATTTTACATCTCAATATATAAAAATATTCTTTTTTTTAATTTATTAAAACCATCATAATACATATAGATACATATATATGCACATAAAATTTTTCTTTCGCGTGTTTTATAATTTTTTTATTAATTTTTTAATGTGATATGCATAGCATAGATTATATGTACATATACATAGAGAGAAAAATCATTGTAAATATTAAGTATTTGTAAGATTCTTAAATAAATTTAAACACAAAGTTTTGAAATATCATGATTACAAATATGAATCATCATTATTTAGATATTTTTTATGTAATATGCATATTATGAATTTTTTCCTGAAGTGATTGTTTGTGATTTTATTCATATAAAAAATTTGCAATATATCAAATTGAATTTAGTGGACTTCTTATTTTTATTATTACTTTTATTACTTGTTACTTTTTATAGTTTTTTTATTAAGCCGACATTCTGTTTTATTATTAATAATTTTGCTATAGAGAACTCAACATTAATCAACAATAATCAACATATATATATATATATATATTATTAATAATGATTGAATGAATGGATTACAGAGTGAGAGGCATGGGCTTAAATACAGCCCTAAGTGCCTCTTGGTGAAGGGGCGTGATCATGCCCTTTGCTTAACTAAACTAATAGGTATAGAATAATTATTTTTTTATATAACATTGCCTTCCTCCCAAAATATGTTTTTTCCTCAAAGCATACGTAACGACGGATGTTGTTGAAGAAATGCTTCAGTCTCCCAAGAAGCTTCTTCTTCTGGTAAGTCCTTCCACTTGATCGGGTATTCCTTGATTACTTAAGATCGAAGCTTCTTTACCTGATGGAGATGCTACCGCCTGGCTCTAAAATGAACCTTCCTTCTTCATCTAAGGACTGAAGTGTTGTTTGCGCTGATTGGTGTTCACCAAGTGCCTTTTTGATGCAGGATACATGGAAGACGTTGTGAACACGACCATTATCGGGAAGGCTTAAACTATATGCAACTTGCTTGATATTTTTGTTAATCTTGTATGGTCCATAAAATATTGGTGCCAATTTATTTTTTCCTTTTTGTTTGAATGGCAGCTACTTGTATGGCTGAAGTTTGACAAATATCCATTCTCCAACTTCAAATTCTCTCTCGATTCAATTTCAGTCAGCTTGTTGCTCCATACAATTTCTTTCATTATTTAGATTTTCTTTTAGAGTTTGTACAACCTTTTGGGTTTCTTCTAACTGGTTTTCAATAGCTGGTAGTTTCGTCTAGATGATAGCAAATTTCAAAGGTTAATATCCATACAAATCTTGAAATGGAGTCATTTTCGCTAATGTGTGGTAAGTATAATTGTACCACCATTCCGCGATATGTAACCATTGAACCCGCTTATTTTGTTTGTCTATGGAATAACAACTTAGATAGGCTTACAAAAATTTATTGACAACCTCAGTTTGGCCATATGTTTGAGGATGGTAAGTTGAACTCATGTTGAGGTAAGTTCCTATATGATAAAAAAATTCCTTTCAAAAATTACCTTAAAATTTGGCATCTTTATCGCTCACAATGACCTTGGGAAATACATGTAATTTGTAAACATTTTTGTAAAATAACCCAGCTATTTGTTTTGTTGAATATGATTTCCTCATTCCAATAAAGTGAGCATAGTTGGTGAGTCTGTCGACTACTACAAGAATTTTGTCTTTACCCTCAGATATAGGTAACCCTTCAATAAAATCCATTAATATTTCTTCCCATTTCTGATTCAAAATATTTAAGGGATGAAATTATCCAGGTGTCATAATATTTTCATTTTTATTCCTCTGACATTTAACGCATTCTGCTACATATTTCTAAATATTTTTACTCATTCCCTTCCAAACTTAATGACTATCGTGCATTATAGTAGGTTTTAAATAATCCTACATGTTTGGCTCACACTCATGTGAGTCTTTGAGAATCTTGGTTTTAAAAATAGAATTTAAATTCAGATATATTCTTCCCTTGTACCATAGAAGATCATTCTTCCATTCAAATTTTGAGTTGTGCGGAAGTTTATTGATTATAACACTTGTTTTTGGATCTTTTGCATATTCACTTCAAATCTCATTAAGCCATTCGGGAACAACAACTGAGACTGCAAATAGTGATGGATCTTCGTCTTTCCTGGACAGAGCATCTACCACTACATTGTCCTTTCCTTTTTTATGGAGTATCTCCATGTCAAAGGCAACAATTTTTTCAATCCACTTTTTTTATTCTTCGGAAATCGTTTTTTGCTGGAGGAGGTACTAGAGATTGTTATGGTCTGTTCATATGGAGAAATTACTTCCCAAAAGATATTTCCTCCACTTGGATAATGCATAATAGCAAGCATTTCTTTGTTGTATGTAGATTTAAGACGTTCCTGCTTATTGATTTTCTTGCTTTCGAAAACTATTATATGACCATATTGCATTAACACTGCTCCTATACAAAAAAACTAAAGCATCACACTTAATGAAAAATGGTTTTGACAAATATAGAGTTGCCAATACCGAGGTATTAGACATAAATTCCTTCAATTTTTTAAAACACTTTTATGCTTCCTCATTCCATCGAAATGATTTCTTCTTTAGAAGGTTCATTAGGAGTATGGTTATATGGACATATTTTTTAATAAATCTTCGATAATATCTCGTCAATCCTAAGAATCCTCTTACCTTGGAGATATTAACTGGTTTGTTCCATTTCCTTATAGCCTTGATCTTATTAGGATCCAATTTTACTCCTTCCTTGGATATTATATGTCCGAGATATTCTACTTCCTTCTTTCCAAAGGTGCATTTGGACTTCTTGGCATAGAATTGATGTTTTTCTAATACAGTAAGAACTTGTTCCAAATGTTGTAAGTGCTCCTTCCATGTTTTACTGTAAATTAGAATGTCATCAAAGAATACTAACACAAACTTCCTTATATATGGAAGGAATAGCTTGTTCATAGTAACTTGGAATGTTTTCGGTGCATTGGTTAAACCAAAAGGCATTACTTTAAACTCGTACTAACCTTCATGTGTTTGGAATGCAGTTTTTACTACGTCTTCCAACCTTATTATGATTTGGTAATACCCTGACCTTAAGTCCAATTTTTAGAAGTATTTAGCGCCATGTAGTTCATCCAACATTTCATCAATAAAAGGGATTGGAAACTTGTTTTTATTTTTTATTTTGTTTAGTCCTCAATAATCGACACATAACTTGAACGATCCATCCTTCTTTCGAACTAGTACAAATGGAGCAGCATACGGACTTTTGCTTTTTGGGATGATTCCAAACTTTAAAAGATCGTGTACTAATCTCTCAATTTCCATTTTTTTTATGTGTATATCGATATGGTTTGATGTTGATGATATTTTATTCTGCTTTGACTTCTATTGTATGCTCGATTTCTCTTTTAGGCAGAATCTTCATCGGAAGGTATTGGAATACTTTTTTGTGATTTTTAATCAACTCCTGGACCTCTGGTGATTCTTCATTGACCATATTTGAAGTTAAAATTTCTAATTGATAACATTGTACTACATAATCTGGTGCTCCCTTCCAAATCATTTTCATCATCTGGGATGACGATACGATTTGATTCTCAAGTGGTTGGAATCCATATAACTTGTACTTCTACCCATCCCATTTAAATTTTATAAATTGCTTCTGATAGTTGGTAGAGTAAGTGTCAAGTGTTTGTAACCATTGGATACCTAAGACTACATCCACTCCTCCTAATGGCACAGTGTAGAACGGGGATTCTAGATTATGGTCTTGAATCTACAATTTGACTTTATGGCATTTCCCAACCATTTCAATTTTCTTGCCATCAGCTATTATGACCTTCATGTTAGGCATGGGAAATGTGAAAATGTTGATTCTCTTCACCATGGTTGAGTCCAAAAATTTGTGGGTGTTACCAATATTGATTAAGACCATTACATTGTTCTTCTTGATGTGTCCTTTTAAATTTAGTGTTTGGAGTTGTGATATACCTGTCATGGCTGATAACGATACTTTCGGAATACTTTCATCACCTGGTTCTAGAGAAAAGTGTGGAGAGTCTTCAATTTCTTCTTCATCTGATTCTTCATTGTCTGAACCATTAGCTGCTTCACATGTATATAGGTTCTTTGTTTCCTTCCCTTTAACACATTTGTGTCTTGGGTCCAATTTTTCACCACAACGTCTGCGCTTACCTTATTTCATCCTTTGTTTTTCCAAATTAGTTATGTCTCCTTCACGAAGATGCGGTGGAACATATTTTTCATTATCTGTGTTCGCAGTTTGAGGAAATATTTCCCTCAAATATTCGCTTTTGACCTTCGTCCCCAACATATTTTTGAACTTCTTCTCAACAGCTTTTGCCTTCTGTCTTGCTACTTCTATAGACGTGATGTCATGAATCTCAAGTTTATCTTGGAGATGGAGTTTAAATCTTGTAATATATGATCGAATGAGATGAGTTTCAGATATTCCAAGTACTCGTGTGGCTAATTTTTCCCATTCCCGGGTGTATTCATCCATGTCACCTTTTTGTTTCAACCTGGTGAGTGCTAAGAAGAACTCTTCTTCCTTGACGCATTGGAATCTCTTAAAGAAAGCATTTTTTTAATTTTTTCCAACTTATGGAAAGTGTTGACTTCTTCCACCACATATACCAATTATACGCTTCGCCTTCCATTTGCATGGATGCATGTTTGATATTTTCATCATCACTATCAATACCTTAAATATCCAAATATTCTTCTCCTTTATTGAACTAAGCTATGCCGCTTTTTTCATCTCCGTCAAATTTGGAGAGATTGAGTTTTTCTCTTCATTGATATGTATTTAATGGTGGAGCGAAGAAGGGGAATTGATTTGAGATTGGCATATTTGTGTATGGATTGCAGAGTTGCCTGTTATGAAAAATTGTGTTACTATTTTCTTGATTAAGCGTGGAAGATGTCTTTGGAGACTCAGGTTTCTCATGTGCGTCTAACGATTTGAATGAATCAGAAGAATTGAGAAGTTGTGTTGCTTCATTATCCTGGGGTATTTTATCGGGTGTAATCTTCATGTTGATACAAATATAGGTCAACATCATCATAGTTTGATCCACCTTACTTGAAAGGTCTCCCTGATCCTTTTTAAATTCATTCTTGTTTTCCTCGAGATGATTATTTATTCTCTTTGTTGTGTTCTAGAGTTCTTTGATTTTATTGTCCTGTCCGATCAACTTAGTCTCAAGGTCTAATAATATTTTATTGAAATCGGCCATCGACATTGATGAAGCCATTTATTAGGTATGCGGTGGAGTATACTTATCCAGCATGAAAAAAAAAATAATAATAATAATTAAATATTAAATTTAAATTATTATTTTTATAATATTTAATTTAATTTATACATAACTATGAGAAGAAAATGGGTCAACATTAACGTGTTTGAATCCTGGTGTACCAAGCGTAAATGTTATTCTTGTAAAACTGGTGTCCAAACACCTCTTATATTTTATACCTAAGCTGTTTATGAACTGGCATCAACCCTTCCCATTGACCCTTTGACTGGGGCCACACCTCTTAACAGAGGAAGACGAAATTATATTAACTGCGTCTGCGTGGAGATTGTCACAGCAATGTCATGATTTTTGACGACGGACAATGAGAGACGGCACTGCATGGATGCGGTAGTGTCATGATGTTTGACGGCATACAGCGGAACGGATTTAGATAATGGCACAAAACGGATGGGAGATCGAGCAATAGTGGCAACACAAAGGGAGTAGGTGTTAGGAGTGATCAAGCCATGAACTGTGCAATTACCGGCCAAGGAACTCGAACTAGCTCTGATACCATATGCTATAGAGAACTCAACATTAATCATCAATGATCAACATTTTTATATGTATTTTATTAATAATGATTGAATGGATGGATTATATAGTGAGAGTCTCGGGCTTAAATACAGCCCGAAGTGCCTCTTGGTGAAGGGGCATGATCTTTGATCATGCCCTTTGCTTAACTAAACTAATAGATATAGAATAATTAATTTTTATATGACAAGTATTTTATCTATTGCTTCACTACAACATCTCCCCCATAATGGATCCAATATTATTTTTATCTTTTAATTCGACTTTAGATCTAATACCTCATTGATCTAACACTCTATTACAACATCTCTCCCATATTGAGTTGTAGAGCACCTCTTGACACAATAAAATGGAAAAATCAACCAAGAATTAAATAGATGACAATAACTAAAACATAAATAAGTTAACATTTTCAATTATAACCTTAATGGTAGAAAGTATTAAGGATGAAAACCTTTCCCATACCTACAATGTATGATAGGAAAATTTTAGCAAATAATTCTAATATGTGGATTCAAAAAAGAAGGAATTGTGAAAATAGACTCGGAAAATCCTAGAAACAAGGTAAAAGAAGAAAAATAAAAAAACTTAAAATTGAAACAAAACACAAAAATCTACAACACCACTAAATTAATCTTAGAAAAAACATGACCATGTGGTTTATGGAAAAAAAATGCACCATGAAGATAATATTCAAAGACAGAAAAATGTTCATGGTTGAGGCTTCAAGCATGGTTTTCCCATCCAGGTTACTAAAAATTATGATACAACAAGTATAAAATAGCTAAAATGAAAGATATTGAAAAAATGGAATAGGAAAAAACGCGATGGAGAGCTCTGGCGATTTCTCTTTTGACCTAGGTCTTCTGGCATCCAAAAACACCGTCGCCGCTCACTAGTTATCGACCTAGAGGTGCTACCATGGCCATTGGCACTATGATTCTCATGCTGATCTCCGATGCGGCTTATCTGTGTGGTTTTGGAACCAAACTCGTATCGTCCGCGCTTGCGCATCGGATGGGAAGGCGACCCCCTGCAGACTGAAGCGATGTTGTGTCGAGTAGAGCACCGATGTTAATCTGATTCGTGGTGGCTATCGTTTCCAAAATCACCACGGTTTTGCGGCGGCAATGGAAGTATATTATGGGGGGTGGTTATCACTTGAACCAGTGGGCGACCTGTGGGCTAATAACCCATCTCGCTTGGACTTCTTTAGTTTTCTGCGCTGGGGATTCCGAATGCTAGCGCCTGTTGTGTGGATTAATCCGTCTTGCGGACAAGACCGATCTCCTTAGTACTAAAAGTATCTAGCAACAAACAGCAAAATAGACTAATCTTTCTCTAAGCATATATGATCTATGAAAAGCTCTAAATAGGTGTAAAAGACTTACCGTTTGTCCAGTGCTTGTTTGAAGTTATTGTTATCCCTCGCGCGCTTGAAGGAGTTTTGCTTGTAAACCTGCAGTCACAAACAAGAAAAATATTACAGAGCACCTGTATAGAAATCATCATAAACCATGCTTATCATAGTGATCAAGGAATCTATGAAATAAACCATTGATTGAAAGCTTATTGAGAAAAATGAGTATATTTGTATTGATTTCAAGAGAAGAAAATCCTTACAACCTGAGCCTTGATGTTGCACAGGACTTTCCGGGGTCCGAAGCAGGAGTCTCCTTTACTTTGATAAGCTATGAACTCCTCCAACCAAGACAAATAGAGGTATGCAATCTCTCCTCAGAAAAGTCTTAGTTAACTGAGTCTAAATCTTAACAGCACTTAACTTCAAATATTCTAAAAGCTTGAACTCCCTTTGAGGCTACCCAATGGCTTTTTTTATAGTAGAAAAGAGGAGGTTTTCTGTTCCAAGCATGAAGGGATAGAATCCTCCTTCAAAGGGATAATCTCCTCACATCAAGGGGTTAGCTCCATAAGGTAAGGGATTCATGCACCTCACAAGAGTGGTTCTGCCACCGCAAAATCCATTCTAGAAGCTTCCAAAATTTACTTTAATTGAGCTTTTTGGGATTTTACTTGCGCATTTTTAATCTTACAGGGGTCCGCACCTATAACAAAGATAAAGTGCGTTTAGGAACGCAGGAAAGCTGAACATTGGGTGCGGGACCGCAGGCAAGATAGCCAGAAAGTGCGATACCAAAGTTTAGGAGATTTTTTGGGAACTTTTTCTGATTTTCAAGGCTTGACATGAGGAACTGATATGTTAGAATTGCAAAAGGGAGAAGTATGAGTAATAATGAGCTCATACACATGGAAGAATGTCAGGATGACAATTTTCAGTGTAACAGATTGCCCCCTAAAGTGCAAAGTCTGGAATAGATGATGCTAAAGTCTGTCATATATGAAGAGTGCAGTACTTTATCATTTCAAGGATCATCCTGTGGACACCCCAGTCAGCACCTGTAAAAACATTCAATGCAAAATATATATGTATATGTATCATCATTGAGGTAGGCATTCCCATACTCATATTAAACTAAAAAATCGATTCAACTGTTCTGATACAGGAATGATTTTGAGTACATCACAGTATAGACATGTGTGAACACAGTATGGACGCAGCCATTTGTTTATAAATATTCCACCGTATAAATGATAACAAAATTCCTCGCAGCCTAGATGGTGGAAACTAGATCCAAGGTCTTGATTTCCGCATCTCGAACTAGTACGATTCTATCCATGCGAATGAATGTGTCGAAGTCGAACATGGTAGAAACCACTTGATTACCAGTCAATGATGTAAACTGTTAACAAGTGTGAGAGTAACCACCAGTAATGTCAATGGCTCACAAAGTACCCAGTACAATCCATGAAATGTGAATGAATGAGCTGAAGTCGAACATCTCACGGAATCATTCGATCGAAGGTCCATGATGTAACATGTCGTCGAAAGGAAGAACCCTGCCATTAAGGCATGCAGATTTCAAGGTACTGACGATTTCTAGATCAACTTCCCAGATAATGAGTTGTCGTCGATAGAAAGAGATCCGTCGTAGGCAAGCCCACAACACGAAATCATAGATCAAGTTTTGAAAATATATTGGCAAGGACTGACTCAGGGATGGTCAAAATGGATGACAAATATTTTGCAGATGAATGGTTTATTTAAACTGTTCTCTTGAACACATAACGACATTGCAGATGGCTTGGCGACAATTGACCCGAAGCTAATACCCAGAAACCGGATGATAACTTTCAATGAGGTTTGATTAACTGTTAGGCAAAGGATTTCCCAACCCAGGTGAATGAAAGTGTCGTGTTCAAGAATGGTTGACTAAATTTTTGAAGAATCAAAATACAAAAAACACGCCTATTTTCCTCTCTTTTCCCCCACCATTTCTGGCAAGTACCTCTTTATTTTTGACAAGCTTGAGGAGGATAACATTTGCTTGTTTATAAGCTCATCCTTCGGATGAGTCCAACTTAGTTTAAGATTTGAACCCTAAGAAGGAGTGGTTCGTTCTTGTTGAAAATTAAACAGGTCCTTTACTGTTAAATTTTAACGAGTCCAGTATAGGAGAAACTCGGTGTTTTTCAATTTTAGGGAGTCAGAAGAAAAAACTTAAGAAAACTCCATGGGTGTACTTTTTCGTAAATTTAGTCTCTCGAACCCGAAAAAGGATAAAATAATGCGGGAGAGAACTCTATTGACCATAATTAGTCAACGTATACCTTTTTCGTAAATAGTCCATTTCAGTCCGAAAAAGGGGTAAACTTATACTGAAGGGACGATTATTCATTTACTTTAACGAGTTCGAACAATCAAGTACTCGGCGATCTTTTCATGTTTAGAGAGTCTGAAAATGGCTTAAAAGAGGACTCTAATGTTTCGCTTTTTCGTAAATTTTTGAAAGAGTCCAAAAAAGTGATAAAAGTATGCTCTTTGTTGAAAAATGATCAATTCTCCTGAAAAATCCAATTTCTGCACAAAAACTTGAAACATTACACATACCTATTTAAAATGAGTAAAAATGCTTCAAAAATACCCTTTTTAAAGTGAAAAATAAATAAATTAAAAATTCATCTATTCAAAAAAACTTATAAAAAGGACTTTTTCAACTTCATTTTTACCGTTCAAGTTCAGAGTAAAAAGTAGAAGCTTTTGGGTAAAAAAATTCCTGTGAAGATTCCGGAAAATCCGTCCGTTGAAATCGAGAACCGTCAGTCCCAGGTAATCCACGACCTCTTAATCTTGCATTTCATCCATTTACAATTCATTTTTAGGCTTTAAATCTTATTTTTAAGGGAAAAATATGGTTCAAAAATCGCCCGCGGGGGTCCGCAGGTGACACACATGGTACCTGCGGACCCCGACTTTTTCCTACAAGGAAAAAAGTCGTGGGTCCGCACTTTCCTTACAGAACATGTGCATTCCTATGCACTGTCTATAAAGGTAAAGTGCGGTCCCTGCGCGTTTAAATTTAAAACTCAAATTTCTCTTTTGCCGCCTAAAATTTTTCAAATTAGATTGTTCTAATCTATCTTTTTATGTATTGTAGGATTAACAAGATGTTGATTTGGAGAGAACGTGAACACGAGGATGTGGATGACACCGCAATGCTCTATTTTCCCACAATGCAAGCATTAAGAGCATGCGGTATATATAAATTCTGGGCCATCCAAGGCATGAGAGCACAGGTAGAGCTCCTGACATGGCTGGTAAACAGGTGGAACGTGCAGGACCAGTTTTTCATTATTGGCGGCCACCGGCTCGAAATCAAGCTAGAGGACATTTATTTTCTGACTGGTTTGTCTAAGAGGGGCGAACAACTCTCCTTGTTTGGGACTAGGCCAGGTGGCCAAACTGTCGCTAGTCTTCGGCAAGAATTCTGTAATGATGAAGCAGACCCCAGGGACAAATGGATTGATATAAAAACTATCATCTGTCCCGAGTTGAAAGTTATTGCATTTACTGTTACCAGGCTGTGTGGGAGCGCAGCATTGCATGTAGCTACCGGTTCTCAGATGCGTATTGTTGTGGACTGTTTTTGCGGCACCATTTTCAACTAGTGTGACGCTGTGTTGGCTAATGTAAAAGGCCAACTAACTAGAGAAAAAAATGGGAAACTAAATAACTTTGGATATGGATCCATCATCATCCCTTTTTCTCTAGAGAGGATTCCTATGCTAGCTCCATAGAGTATCCCTGTTGATTCCGGTCGACTTAGAGAACCTAGGATGGTTCGTTGGTCCGCACTGATGGCCCATCATGGTATTGAGGGAACTGAGATTGTTCGATTTCCTTCTTCATATTTTCATTGGCTGGATTGCCAAGTTTTTGTTATAGAGGATTTTCCATACGCCGGGATAGATTTCCGCGGTGACCGAGAGATGACTCTCCCAGTAGGGGAACAGTGGGATGACTCAGGTAAAAAATATTTCTTCAACATTTTCTAAGTTCTATTTTTTTATTTTTAAATCGTCTTGGAAATTAATAACCAAAATTTTATTGAATACAGATGTGGGTCCATGGCAACCAGCCCATCTCCAACCCTATGAAAGAAGACAACCAGTTGCAGCCACACCAGCTCCAACAGGCCAATCAGCAGAAATTTTGACTGATTTAGAGCATCATCTAGAGCGTTTGACTCTAGACATTCCAGAGACAAACATAGATGATATCCTACTCAGATTGCAGAGATACGTGATTGGTGTTCCAGGACCTTTTAGGAGGTTTCTGTGCAGGGTGGCTCGGGCAGTGGTTTCTTACCGTGATCACCATCAGTGATGGGATGATCGTGTTGTAAACTCATATTTTTTACTTTTTGTGTTATCATTTTCCGATCATAAGGTGTTTCCAACCTATGATCGAAGACGATGTATATTTTTTGAAAACACTTCTATCTATGATATATCACTATTTACCGACTATCTGTATACATGTTATGAATGTTATTTGTTTTACTGTTTTTTATCACTGCAAATGTCGATTTATCATACTAGAAGCAACTGCGTCTGCTAATGTATTTAAATGTCTTGGAATATGTTGATATTCAATGTAGTCAAACTCACGTTCCAAGAGATGAACTCTTAAAAACAACCGTAACAACACTGGATTTCTAATGGCATAAACCCTGTTAAGTTGTAATACAACAAGTTCATAATCCAACCTCACAATCAAACTCCGAATTCCAAATGATATGGACTCAGATAATAACTCAATCACTGCATTATACTCGGAAATGTTATTCGTTGTTTGACCAAGGCTTACCCCATGCATGGAAACTAACTCGTCAGAGGGTGAATAGATAACCCAAGCTGCGGAAGAAATGTTCCGTGTACTACGACAAGCACCATCAGCAAAACCAATGTAGGTTTGAAGAGACGTCGACATCTGCAATATCAAGAGTAAAACTCAGATAAGTAGGAATAGTGATAAAACACACTTTTAAACTAGGCACACCTTTCTAATCTAAGACACACCAGCAGTAAAGAAATCTAACATAAAAAATGAAAGATCTCCATACCAAGTTTAAGCATAATATCGCTTCATATATAACCCATTTCTGGGCTTATCTAAAGGGATACCATCAAAATCTATCAGCTCATAGGCCCCTTTTGCCAGCTTTCACTTAACAATGAAAGGACCATGCCACATGGGCACAAATTTCCCAGCTCCTAGCTTATCGTTGGCTTGATCATAAATTAAGACTAGGTCTCCTTCTGAAAAATTTCGAGGGGTAACACTTCTATCATACTGAGCTTTTACTCTTTTGACATGAGCCTCATTTTCTATTGCAGCGTTTCTCCGATTTTCATCCAATTGAGCCAAGTACAAAAAACGTTTCTCCTCTTCAGACGTTGCTGAGAGTAATTCTATGGCTAATTTCAAAGATGGAATTCCGCATTCAATCGGCAACACAGCTTCCAAACCGTAAACAAGTTGAAAGGGAGTGAAACCAGTTGATGTTTTGACTGAGCTTCGATATGCCCAAAGTGCTGAAAATAACATGGAATGCCAAATCGTCTTGTGAATACCAATAATTCGTCTGATCATGGTGACTAAAATTTATTTATGGCTTTGACCAGACCATTGGCTTGCGGATAATATGGAGTGGAACTATCGTGGCGCAGGCCAAGCTGTTCTGTCAGTTCAGTCATCATGATGTTCCGAAAATGGCTTCCATGATCAGTAATAATGGCTTGAGGAACACCGAACCTAGAAATTATGTGATTAAATACGAAAGTTGCAGCAATCTTGTCGTCAGCCGAAAATGTAGGCATCGCCTCGGCCCACTTAGTAAAATAATCTACTGCTAAGATAATATAGGCATGCCCCCCGGCCGAGTGAGGGTTACATGTAATAAAATCGATACCCCATTTTTCGGAAGGACCAATAGCAATTATGGGATGAAGAGGAGCAGGTGGCGCGCGCATCTTACAATCAAACAGTTGACAATTGTGGCATTTTCGGACTGCATAAATACAATCTTTGAATAACGATGGCCAGAAATAACCAGTGCGGAATATCTTTTGGGCTGTGGCATACCCAGACATATGACCGCCACATGCTCCAGAATGGCAGTCATTTAAAACCTTTTCAACTTCTTCATGAATAAGACAGCGTCGAAAAACAGAATCCGCTCCACGACGATAAAGTGTATCACCAATAATGTTATACTGTTGGGATTGGAAACGTATCTTCTGTCGCTGAGATCGCGAGATTTCAGGCCGAAAATATTGGGTTTGGAGATAAACGATAATATCTCCATACCATGGATCAAGAGTACTGATAAGAAACAGAGATTCGTCGGCAATGGGCTGCTCTGCCACAGTTTTAGTATCAGTAGAGGGGAAATCACACATTAGTTCCGCAAAAACCAAGGATTTCTTCGCCTTGGATTTTTCAAATTCCAAGTCAAATTCCTGCAGGATGACTATCCATTTGGAATACTTGCCCCCCTAGCAATTTTTTGGTCAAAATGTACATCATAGGGTTGCAATCAGAAATTACAGTAGTTTTGCGTAACAATATGTAATGTCTAAAACGTTAGACAGCTTGAACAACTGCCAAAGCCAATTTCTCGACATGCGTATACTTAATCTCAATCGGATGCAGATTTCGACTAAGATAGTAAATCACATGTTCAGTGTGAGATTCGTCTTCCTGAACTAACACCATCCCAATGGTGGAATGAGAAGCGGCGAGATATAAGATGTAATCCTGGTTGTAGTTGGGAGGATGCAATAACGGTGCATGGGTCAACGCGTGTTTAAGTGCATCAAAAGATCGATTAGCGATCTCATCCCAAAAGAATGGAATGTTCTGTTTTAACAACCGGGTAAAACCTTTTGTAAGCTCGGCGTAGTTAGGAATAAATCTTCGTAAAAATTTTGCTTTCCCTTGCAAACTTTGGAGTTGGCGTAAAGTCGAAGGAGGAGGTAATTTGACAATAGCCTCGACCTTCGATGGATCGACGCGAATACCTGCTTTTGAGACAACAAATCCCAGTAAACGACCCGACTCAACACAAAAAACACATTTGTGTGGATTTAGCCGAATTCGATAATGCCGACATATCATAAAGATAGCATGTAAATGTGTAAGATGGTCAGCCCTGCGTGATGAATGAGTAGGTAAATCATCGAGATACGGTTGCACAATGTGCCTAATGTCATGAAATGCATAAGACATTGCCCTTTGAAAAGTTGCTCCAACATTCTTCAATCCAAAGGGTAGTTTGCAGTAAGAAAATGTCCCCCATGGACAAATAAAGGTTGTTTTTGGCTTATCAGCAGGGAGTATGTTTATTTGATTATACCCTGAAAAGCCATCCATAAAGGAAAACATTTCACTGCCGGCACAATCATCAATTATTTGATCGATATAGGGAGTTGGGTAATTTTCTTTAGGACAAGCTCGATTAATATCCCTATAATCGATACATACTCGTATCGTTCCTTGCTTTTTAGTCACAGGAACAATATTAGATACCCAATCCGTTAAGGGAATCGGATAAATAAAACCCGCACGAAGCAATTTTTCAACCTCTGCTTTGATAGTAGCAACTTTTCTAGGATGCATCTGACGTAGACGTTGACGGACGAGTTTGTCATCCGGGTAAGTCTTGATTTCATGTACGACAATTGATGGATCAATTCCTGGCATTTCTTCATAAGACCAGGCAAACACATCATGGAATTCTTGAAATAGGGCTTTATAAGTTTGAATTTCTTCTTCAGTATAGGAAGCACCTATATGAATGTTTTCAATTATTCTAGGTTTAACTGAAATGTCAATTGGAATCGTTCGAGAAATATTTTCCAAATTTAACTCAGAATCAGGATTTTTCAATGGATTCTACGGTTCCTTGACATATTCAGCAGTAAATATTGAAGCGAAATCATCTTCGGAATTATCTAGTTCAGGTAAAAACGAAGATCAATGATGTGGATATTCCCATGGTAAATCATCAACAGACAATAACTCACAAATCTGCTCATCAGAATGAACAGGTTCAGGAAATGCCGTTGTGGCTGAGCTAGATACAGAGAGTGATTCCTCATAGATCACATTCACTGGATCAATTTCGGTTGAAGAGGGGTCGGAAAAAGACTATACAGCCTGATATGAAAGTTCAAATGGACTCAAAGGCATCATGCCATCAATTGAATCTAACTCGGATTCGGAAGGTACGATCCAAGGATCATCAGACATAAAAGAATCTGACGAAATCATATGAATAGTTGCAACAGAAGGCGATACGTTAGGAGGAGGAATGGAAAAATTTCCTAGCAAACCAGAATCTTTAAGCAAACCTACTCCAACATCCTTATAAGGGATAGTCGTTTTACCAACGTGTTGGATTGTTTCTGTAGAGGCTGGGTCGGAAGTAAAATAAGTTAACTGATCTATTGTAACGATCTTTCCTTGATATGGAAATTTTATGAGTCGGAAGACCGAAGAGACGACAGCAGTCATAGCGTAAGACCAACTACGACCGAGAAGAAGGTTGTAATCAAGAGGGGCATCAACCACTTCCACATCTAGATTTACAACTTTACCTTCGACCCCTATGGGTAAATCCTGCAAAATACCAAAAGGGTGGAAACCTCGACCATCAAAAGCCTTAAGAATCGTCGGAGATTGATTCAGTGTAGGAGAACCAAGTGATTTCCAACACTGAATCGACATAATACACGTTGAAGCTCCCTCATCAACCACAGTCCTATAAATCGGTCTATTTTTTACTGTCATCAGAATCTGGAAAGCCATTTGGTGAGGTAAGCGAGGTGTACTATTTTCTAGATCGAAGATTATAAGATTAGAATCCTGAATATCAACAGCTCCTATGGCAGACAAAAGCAATTTACGCTGTGCTAGGCATGATTGCAGCACTTCCAAAGCCGACATCGCTGAAGGAGAAATAGCTAAATCTTCAACAATGTTGTAATTCTGAGCAGCTCTCGCATGCGAATTGAAAGTTGATTTACGAAGAACACCTTTAGCAGGTGGTTTGATTATGAAGTCTGGATTTGGTTTCTCGATCTGTAGCGGACCAGAAATAGGAGGAGGTGTAGTTGATGTATTTGCATTAGAATATTCTGCTTCTTTATCATCAACAGGATTCTTAGTACCATAATCTTTCGATCGCGTCGCAATCCTTACATGAGACATCATCAAAATGGGCTCTTCTGAAGAAGTCGAGGTAGAACCAACCATCTTACTATCTTGAGTTGGAAAGGGATCCTTCAAGATAATAGGTTGTGAACCTTTGACGAATTTCGCAACCTCGGCCCTATGTGGGCATTCCTTAGTAAATGATCTTCGTCACAAATGTAACAAGGATACCGTGGTTTACGCTTTTCGTCATTGGATTCATTTTTATCAGTTTTTTCTTTCGAATTCTTTTTGTTTTTATTCTTCCCTTTCTTTTTACTACCGGATTTAGATTTAGCTGTAGATGTCTCCACAACATGAATATCGGCAGAAACTTCAGGGGAAGATTCTCCTTTCGGGGAATCGGGTAAAGTTATAAATGGAGAAGAATTCTTTGAAGATTTCTTCTTACTTTTAGTATTGACTGTACCAATCATACCGTCAGCGGCATGAGACCCTGAAGGAGAAGCAGCTATTTGACCTTGTTTTGGAAGGTCTGGGATTTTTTCATGTAAAGT
This sequence comes from Pinus albicaulis, assembly GCA_034641835.2. Taxonomy (NCBI): domain Eukaryota; kingdom Viridiplantae; phylum Streptophyta; class Pinopsida; order Pinales; family Pinaceae; genus Pinus; species Pinus albicaulis. Next base: position 72,707,247 of record CM076580.1, read on the forward strand.
ACATGTCTGCGTGTAAACGAGGTCAGGGTACTGAACTTGAGAAATTACTTGCTCTTCAGTAACAACACCAGCCTTAGCCACATCTTCAGTAATCTTAGGTAACAATGATTTAACAAACCATTCCGCCAAAATTTAATCCGGAATGTAAACTTTCACCAAACGTCTCCTACGTCACCATTCATGAATATGATCAGAAATATCTATAGACGTGGATTGTTTCAGTGAAGTTAATAATTCTGTGCCATTGTCGTATCTGACCGGCAACTGAAAATGAGTCAAGAAGGCAGTTGCTAACTGACTGAAGTTATGAAACGATCATCGTGGTAACTCAATGTACCATTTGGCTGCAAGACCAATAAGAGTTCTTTGGAAAAGACGTAAGCGAATCGAATCATCGATGATTGAATTAGACGCACACCAAAGGTGATAAGTCATGACGTGATTTGATGGATCCTCTCCTGACTTAACTTCGAATTTTGGTATATCACTGAGCAACTTATGCGGCATTTGCGGCCAGTACTGATAATAGAAAATTGGATCATTTGTAAGGCGCGTCAAATCAGGTAAATCCAAAGTTGCGATAAATGGTAACTGACGGTTAGGGTCACGAAAACCTTGAGTAGCCAAAGCAGTTCCAGGAGGTGGATACCCAGGGTAATTGGGAATCGGATTAGCATTAGGAATTGTATAACCTCCTGGAAAACCAGGATTAATCGTACTGAACTGGGGCTGTTGAGGCTGTTGACAAGTATAGCCAGGGTACGGTTGATACTGATAGTTTGGATTTTGTGTATAGGGACCGAATTGTGGTTGTCCCTGGTACGGTTGACACGTGAATTGCGGTTGACTTGTGACAACTGTACTTGTATCAGCTTGTCCCGTAGGCATCTGAACCGAAGTCTGAACCGAAGATCCTGGCTGGGGTACAGAGACTTGAGGGATTTGCACGAATGCAGGGATAGACGAACTCGGGGTTACAGATACTCCAGAAGCAGGTGTTACAGGTTGAACAGATGTAGCAGCAGTTGCAGCAGTTTGAGGCAGAGTCTTAGGTGAACTAGGACCAGCTTGCTGAACAGTACTAGGTGCAGAAGGTTGAATAGTAGGCTGGACAGGTTGCTGAGTTGGACCAGTAATTAAAGGTTTTCCAGGCTGATAAGGCAACTGCACATTAGGCAGCATAGGCTGTTGATATTGGGACGGATCCCACACCATGTTCATTCCGGGGTATTGTCCCGTATAAGGTTGAACGTAAGGACCATAACCTGGTTGAACATAGGGTTGATAAGTAAGTGGTATATTTCCGGCTCCTTGAATAGATGGCTGACCAGAAGGCTGTTGGAAACCTTGAATTGGGTACTGACCTTGAGGTTGATAACCCTGAGGCGCGTACTGAAGCTGGGGTTGGTAAGGACCCTGAGGAGCATATTGAGTTTGGAGTTGACCTTGGGGCATGTACTGTCCTGAAGGTTGATACCCTTGAGGTGTGTACTGTCCTTGGGGTTGTCCCCCAAAATAATATGATTCCACAGTTTGTCCTGGGAAAAATTTACCTTGAGGTTGCCCCCCAGGCGGTAACTGACTTCCTGAAGGTTGCCCCCCAAGCAGTAACTGACTACCTGAAGGTTGCCCCTTAGGCGGTAACGGATTTCCCTGTATTGGCCCTCCAGGCGATAACTGACCGCCTTGAGGTTGAGGATTCGGAATATTACCAGACATCATATAAATTTGCGTTGCATTCGATGTTTCAGTTTTAACACCACTATTACCAGATGACAAAATTTGTTCGATTGGTTGAGGAGCTGCTCCCGATAAAGTACCACAGAGAGCCTGATATCCCGAAGGAACAGAAGGACCACCATGTAAAAATGATTCCGGTGTCTGGGAAAACACGGATGACTCTCCAGCCATAATGGATGGCGGATAGTAACCTCTGGGTGTAGGATGAAATGGAACTCGAGGTGGAGAAAAAGCAAGACCTGGATTCTCTAAAAAGTTTGTTAAAGATAGATACCAAGCACTAGTTCGAATAGGGCTGTAGAAAATAGATTCACGCTCCCTAAGATTTAAAGATTGAGGGGAGTCGGGAAGAGATATATCTTTGTCTGGATTAGTAAGTTCTTCAATTGAAATAAGACTAGCTGGAAGATCGTCAGTGACAATATTTCTTACCCTAGGTGAACCAAGATCACTAGAAGTTGGTGAAATAAATCCTGAGGATGTTTCCACAAGAGAAGGTTCAGTTTTAGGTTCAGAGATTTCAAGTTCGTCAGCCAGTTCACTGGAAGCAGAAATACTACCAGTAACTTCAGAAACTGAAATCGGTTCTTGAATGTATTCTGTTGTAGGTATTTGATGATCAGGATGGACAACTATGGATGAAATTCCAATTTTTGTTGATCTAATTCTACCACTACTGGATGATACCAGAGCACGAAGCCCTTCAAGCTGACTTGGTGAATATTCAGGGGGTTTCCCTTGTAGTCTTCGAGATTGTCTCGATAATTCCGCCACGATTAAATATTAATTAATCACACGCAAACAAAGAAAATTTCAATGAAAACACCTAAAGTCTCTAAGGAAACAAACAGTTGAATCACACACTTAAAAATCTAAGAGATCAAACCACACACAAACAGTAACTTTCCGTTTTAAAAACACTAGTTGGTGATGAAATCCAACTTAGTAGAAATTTAACACAGAAAGGGCGGTTGGAACAGTTACCCCGACAACCTGCTTAATGAAACAGACTGGCACAAGTTTCCTCACAAAACCATCTTGTGTGAAGAGAACCCCCCAGAGAGTCCAAGTGAGTCTAGTCGACGTCTGCTCCAGGTACAGTGAGATATTTCCTTCACTGTCACCTTAAGAAATAATCTTAAGATAATGGACGCTAAGGTTACCAACAGTAACAAATATAACTGGGGGAACAATCTACGATTCAATTTCACGCGAAAGGGCAGAGTAGCAAGCTCAATCCCCTTGAAGGCTCCTCGACATGGTTAATCTGAGGTTTACCGACAAGTGACCCCAGGCTCCTCGACAATGGTTAATCCGAGGTTTACCGTTTGTAATACGCGCAAAATCTTCTATCTTCCCCAATGAAACAGAATTGATTGTCTCAAAGGTTCGGATATGATCTCGTGATTGACTTCTTTAAGAGAAGCTTCCCAGATTATACAAATTACAATTGGATTTATCTCCTACCGCAAGATTTGTCTACTTGTTTGTTTTTACTACCTTGGAGAGTTAACTATTCCCTACTCCAAGATACTAGCCTAAGCTATGTTGGTGATAAGAGCCCTAGAAAATAAAAAGATTACTAGATGGATTTTAATTACGCGTTACATTTAAGAGTTGTTTCTTAAGTCAATGGGTGCGGAAATGAAACTCTGATGGTGTGAAATGACTCGATTTCCAAAGACACTAAAAATGCATCTAAAAATAATAATCAGCTTGTTTTCTTTCAATGAAATTCTAATTAAGGAAAAGTTAGAGAATGCAATTCTTTTTAAATAAACAATTCCTTTTTAAAACATAAAGAATAATTGAAAGAAACTATTTTTTGTCTTTTCCAAAAAATGATCAAAGCTCACAATAAAAATCCTTTCAATTTCCAAAAACTTGAAGCTACAAAACAATTTTCCTTCAAAAGAAATCTACAAATTTTAAAAGCACTCAAAACTACAAAACTAATTTCAAGATCTACAAAGTTTAATAGCACTCAAAACCACAAACTTTAATAATCTAAATGAATAAAAGCTTTAAGATTTTTTTTGAAGAATGTTTTTACTTAGTTTTTCAGCAAACTAAGGATCTATTCATCGAAAATAACAAACAGATCAAAAACACTCAATTATGTTTTTTATTAAAAATGAAATTCAAAAACCAATAACAAAGTTTCTTTTCGAAGATTTGCAAAGAAATAGGTAACTCTATTTCTCAAAAAAGGATGATTTCACAATCAGGTCAAATCCAGCAAAAAGACCAAAAAGACCAAGGTAATCTGAGGTACTTCAAAGTGTCAAATGCTTCAAATCGCTACAAAGACCAAGTGAAATGCAATCCAAAACGCAAAACTTCTAGAAAATCATCAAAACACCAATACTGCTGAGATTTATTAACAGAAAGCTTTTGACAGAAACAATCATCAATCTGGGCAAAAAACAAAAACTGAAAATCAAAATCAAGATAAACTAAAGAAATAAATCTAAATTTTTTCAAAACTTTAACAGGGTCCGCAGGCTCCAGGACATCACAGGTGCAGTCCCGCACTGTTTACACAGGAAAAGTGCGAAACTTCCTGCACTGTGAAAACAAGGCAAAGTGCAGTCTCGGGAAAAACTAGAGAAAAACTTAAAGGATTTCGAAATTTTCAAAAACAGATAAAACCTAAGCTACCCAGGCAAATGTTTATCAATCAAAAACCAGGAAAACGTTTCCTCGATTCAAAATAAAAGAGAACCAAAAACAACAAAGTTATTTCCCCAGCGGAGTCGCCAATTTGTTGTGTGGATTAATCCGTCTTGCAGACAAGACCGATCTCCCTAGTACTAAAAGTATCTAGAAACAAACAGCCAAATAGACTAATCTTTCTCTAAGCATATATGATCTATGAAAAGCTCTAAATAGGTGTAAAAGACTTACCGTTTGTCTAGTGCTTGTTTGAAGTTATTGTTATCCCTCGCGCGCTTGAAGGAGTTTCACTTGTAAACCTGCAGTCACAAACAAGAAAAATATTACATAGCACCTGTATAGAAATCATCATAAACCATGCTTATCATAGTGATCAAGGAATCTATGAAATAAACCATTGATTGAAAGCTTATTGAGAAAAATGAGTATATTTGTATTGATTTCAAGAGAAGAAAATCCTTACAATTTGAGCCTTGATGTTGCACAGGACTTTCCGGGGTCCGAAGCAAGAGTCTCCTTTACTTTGATAAGCTCTGCACTCCTCCAACCAAGAAAAATAGAGGTATGCAATCTCTCCTCACAAAATTCTTAGTTAACTGAGTCTAAATCTTAACAGCACTTAACTTCAAATATTCTAAAAGCTTGAACTCCCTTTGAGGCTACCCAATGCCTCTTTTTATAGTAGAAAAGAGGAGGTTTTATGTTCCAAGCATGAAGGGATAGAATCCTCCTTCAAAGGGATAAGCTCCTCACATCAAGGGGTTAGCTCCATAAGGTAAGGGATTCATGCACCTCACAAGAGCGGTTCTGCCACCGCAAAATCCATTCTAGAAGCTTCCAGAATTTACTTTAATTAAGATTTTTGGGATTTTACTTGCGCCTTTTTAATCTTACAGGGGTCTGCACCTATAACAAAGATAAAGTTCATTTAGGAACGTAGGAAAGTTGAACATTGGGTGCGGGACCGCAGGCAAAATAGCCAGAAAGTGCGATACCAAAGTTTAGGAGATTTTTTGGGAACTTTTCCTGATTTTCAAGGCTTGACATGAGGAACTGATATGTTAGACTTGCAAAAGGGAGAAGTATGAGTAATAATGAGCTCATACACATGGAAGAATGTCAGGATGACAATTTTCAGTGTAACACGCCAGTTGGTACATACTTTCCTGCTGAACCAAAGACACAAACGAACTACTGCATTACCTCTACAAATGATTATCGGAGCTGCGATTCCCCCACTGTTAAGGAGACTCGAGTAAGCTCTGTGCCTTTTCAAATCTTCATTAAACCTCCTGCAGGAAATATTTTTATCATATGAGTTCAAGACACAGACTCCATAATATTTTTGAAGAACAATAAACAATTTGTTGCTGGTTACCCAGCTCACCTTCAGTCCTTGATATTTGGGGGGAAAGCATTAGCATATTCTAGCTCTCTAAATGAATATGCCATAGTTTTTGGATCCTCTGTTTGCCTTAACTTACGACTGAGGGGAGGAAAGTTGGGACATAATAGGGCTTTTGGAAACACCCCGGGTGCTAGTGCGTCCAACACTGCCCATTCCAAAGGACCCACATACAGAAACGTACTACAAGGGGAAAAAAATAAAGCAGCTACAGTGACTGTGGCCCAGGCAGAAAACTCCCCTAAGCCATACATTGTGGAACAGCAAAACTGTGTGCCTAAAATAAACATTGACATTCCTAACATAGATGTGCATAGAACTGTTTTCGAATCTCAAGCTATAATATGCAGATTCAACTGTTTCTGGCCCAAACTTATGGAGCTATTCTAATGGATTTTTTCCAACTAGACCATGGATTGTGAAATCCACCTATGCTCAAAAGGCTTTTTCATTGTCAAGTTTTCATCAGCTGAAGACAGAGATACGATTATACAGGAGGGGCCATGGTTCTAGGGATCTACTGGACTCTTCATCACACCATGGTTCCTGGAATTTGATGCCAATACCATGGAGGTGACCAGAATGCCAGTTTAGTTCAGGCTTCACAACCTTCCGCTTCATTTCTGGAAGGAAAATTTTCTTGGTGGCATTGGTAACATCCTTGGCAAATATATTAAAACTAATATACAACGAATGGAGGAGTGCATCTACACTTTCGCACGAATCTGTGTGGAAGTGGATTTGAGTAAAGGTTTACCAGAGTGCATTATGTTGAATCACAAACAGCAGATATGGACACAACACTTAGATTATGAGAACACCGCTTTTCGCTGCCAAATCTGTAGGAACACGGGTCATCTACAAAACACTTTCCCGGCAGACACAAGAGATAACAGGAGAAAGAAGAAAACAGGCAAAGTTGCCAAAGGATGGAAATATCCATCAGAGGAGCCCGAACAGCAAGAGGAAGAGGAAGAACCCATCCCACAAGATAGTAAACCGACTGATACTGCTTTGGGTGCACAAGAACGGGGAATGTAAAAAGCCATTGATGCTACTACCATGACACAGCCGGATACGGAGCTCGGGGCACCGAACAATGGGGGGAACAAAAGACTACACACCTCAGACACATCAGACTATGATAAGGATGTTGGAGCACATGCGGTAGAGAACCAGCTCGTCCTTATATCGACCACGCCAACACAAGGTGGTTGGTGGAAGGTTGAAAATAAAAAAGGGAGGAAAGCCTAATTTCTTCTTCATCGTATTTTTATCTGTGGCACACTTGTTTGTCTCTTGACACTACCAGCTAATGTAACATGTAATTTTGTTTTTATTAATAAAATTACGAATTTTTCCTTTGTGAAAAAAATAAAATAGCTAAAATGCAAGGTATATAATTTACCATAAAAAGCTCTAATGGGACACACATACCAAGAATGGGAAAAGGGTTTATCCCTAGCAAGGAATCTATTATTTCTATTTTACTATTAAAGTGTATCAAAAATACCTACTTAATAGTTATGTTTATTAAGTAGCTGATAAGATGAAAGAAAGTTAAAAAAACCTAAGAAATTAAAGCATTTCCTATTGTATCTCATGTGAAAGAAAGTAAATTAGACTCCATCATTCTCATATCAAAGTCATAAGATATAATAAAGAATTCAAAAGAAAATATTATGAATGGAAACAAGAAACTTATGAACAACACCTCAATATAGTTGAAAATATAGGTTCAAAAGCTACCTCCATGGAGGGTTCTTTGCCTACTTGTATGCTTCGCGTCAAGTTTTTGGTGGTATAATTAGTATCCCTTGATGATAGAAAAATCCAAGCTAAGGTTTCTTTGCTATTTCTCTAGGGATTTTGTCAAACTAACCTTACAATGTATGGAGATTCGGATGAGTGACTCTAATAGCTTTGTTTACAATAGATTGTGGATATTTCTTAGATCTAGCTCCAATGTGAATGATTCCATTGTATTAATACAGTAGTATAAAGATAGTTGTCAAATATTATATTAAAGACTATTTTTTGAAATAATTGGTAAGGTCCAATTTAGACCACCACATCATTTTAATATACATAATATTAATGAGTCAAAAATATTAATTATTTTTTTACTTTAAGGACAATGTGCAGATTGTTAAGGGATAAGTGCACACCCAATGTGAAAAAAAAAAATGCAAATATTATGTGTTAAATTTTCATGCAACAAAACTAAAATCATATTGTGCTCTGAGGATTTCGAACAGCAGTTGTGCGCGCCCTAAGGGCCCCCGCGCTTCTCTGGTCCAGGTTGCCTCGACCTTGACATCCTGCAGCATCAATGGTCCCTCTGGAGCCTCCTCCGGATGGCGACCTCCATCCTCCTCTCGCTCCATTCAGCTTCCTGATGAAAATGCTGAAGATTTTGGCTCTCTAATTACATCTATCGAACCCCCCAGAAATAGACCATCAGTCTCAAAGTTTGTCAAGAAGCTTGAAGACATCCCTGAGATCATTCTTCCTCAATTTCTTCCTTGTCGAGCAGTGCACTCCCTTTCTGAACGTGGTCTAGTCGGCCATTTTACTGGTTTTTGGCCATCTCCTTGTTCTGTTTAGAAGTGGGTTGAAAGGAACTGGTCCTCATCAATAAACGGAAAATTTTCAATTAGGTTTTTTGGAAGAGAGTACTATACATTTCACTTTGAATCAAAGGAAGATTGAGATTTGATCTTTAGAAATAGCCCATACTTCATGGATAACAGAAGACTCTACCTAAATAGATGGACCCCAGATTTTGACCCTGAACTGGATGTGCCAAGTGTTGTTCCAGTTTGGGTCTGTCTCCCTCATCTTCCTCTCCATTGTTGGGGAGATGAATCAATCAAGGAAATAGGGAATGCAGTGGGAAATTATATTGACAGAATTGATTCAAAGGATAATATGCATGTGTGTGCGAGGATATGTGTTGAAGTCGACCTAGGAAAAGGCCTCTCAGAAGCAGTGAAGATAAAAGTTAAAATTTGGACGCATATACAGCAGCTGGACTACGAAAAAATCCTGTTCAAATGCAAGGTATGTCATGAATATGTTCATTTTTCAAATATATGCCCAAAAAAAAAAAAAAATGAAGAAGTAGAAGCTCGGGACCCAAAATGGGAATAAGTGAAAAAGAAAAATCAACAAGTAAATAGTCCTTTATTTCCTCATCATTACCTCAAGCTCCCTCACAATCTGCCCCCATATCTTCTTTTTTTCCTCCTTTTATTCCCCCTCTCCCTTCCTCCTATCTTGTTGACTCCAACCCCTTCGGTCTTCTTGAAGATCCTCCCATTCCTCCCTCATCACCTCCCCCCTCCCCTCATCATTATCTCCCCCCTCTCCTCCCTCACTCCTCTCCCATTATTCCCCTTAGCCCCATTCCCCCCTCTTTTGGTCGAATCTTAACAAGGAACCAGCCAAAAGACTCATTAACCTCTCTTGAACACCAAAAAAACAAGGAAGAAAGACAAATAAAGAGTTAAGAGATGAAGCAGTAGAAAAAGAGATGGCAATGGGAACCCAACAACCTATGGACTCCTTACTCGCAAAGAGTTCAAGAAATAAGGAGAAAACTCCCGACCCTTCTAGAGGGAAAGGTCTCTTTGCCTTCAACCAAAATAAATAATGAATATGGTCTCCTGGAATTGTCGAGGAATGGGGAATCCATTGAAAATCAATGCAATCAAATACGTATGAGGGCACAGATCTCCAAGCAATAGGGGCTTCGTGAGGCATTTTCACGCTATGGAGAAAATAAAAATGGGAATTAGTCTAACAAAAAAAAGAACAGCATTGGATTAGAACAGATTTAATAAGTTAAATCACTGATGAGAAAAATTGCATGGTTAATATATATGCACCAAATCATTAAAAAGAAAAAGAATTGTGTTGTAATTCTCTCAAAGATACATTAAATCAAGTTCAAAATAGAAGTATTATAGGTTGAGGGGATCTTAATTTATTCCTGAATGTTGAAGAGAAATTTAGAGGAACTTTTCATGCAGATCCTTCCATGGACTCCATTGAAACCATAATGGAATCCTTCAACCTATTGGATATCCCCCCCCAACAAAGGAAAATACACCTGGAGCAATAACAGAATTGGTAGCAGCAATATAAAAGAAAGATTAGATCACATCCTAGTCCAAGATAGCATCTTAACAAATTACAGTTCAGTGGTATCAAGGATTATTCAGTCTTCAGCATTCTACCACAAGCCAGTGGTTATCTCACTAGGAACAATGGAAAACCAGGGTCCTATGCCTTTTCGATATTTCCCATCATGGAATAAATAAATAAATAAATAAAAATAAAAATCACATAGGTATGGTCCTAAAAAATAGCAGGCTCTCCGTATTTTGTATGGAAGACCAAATTAAAAACATTGAGGAAGGAAATGAAAATTTGGGCCAAGGAAAATCACAAGGAAACCCAAAAAAGGAAGGCTGAATTTAAAAAAAAAAAAAAGGAAACAATTCAAGAAGCAAGGAAAATCAAGAAAAAACAAAATAAATCCAACTCCAAGAAAAAAACAGTTTATTAGGAAACCTACAGAGAGCATAGAGTAGAGGAAGAAGTCTGGAGATTAAAATCTCGCACTCTATGGTTGAAAGCAGGAGATAAGAACACAGTGTTCTTTCACAACTCAACAAAAATGCGCAGAACTAGAAATCAGATTGACAGCATCTAGGTTGAAGACGGGTAAATTATAGGTCAAAAAGAGCTAAAACATGAAGCATCCAACCACTTTAAAAATATTCTTATAACAGACTCGGCCACCACAGATTATGAGACATTCCTACAGCATGTACCCAATAAAATAAGTGATGATCACAACCTCAATATCACTAAAGAATTTGAAGAGAAAGAAATCGAAGAGGTTGTTTGGGGCCTCCATCCAGACAAGGTTCCTGGTCCAGATGGATTTTCTATTGCTTTTTATAGGCACAATTGGCACATCATCAAGAAATACCTAACAAGAATGATAAGGAATGTTTTCAAGAAAAATAAGTTTGGTGGATTTACAAATTCCTCTTTCCTTGCTCTAATTCCAAAAGAGGCAAGGCCCTCCACGTTTAGTCGATTTTGACCAATTTCAATTTGTAATTCCTATTACAAAATAATTACAAAAATTCTTGAAAATCAAATAAACCCTCTCCTCCCTTATTTGATCTAAGAGAATCAGGGAGGATTTGTGCCAAATAGGCATATCTTGGATAATGTATTGATAGTCCAAGAAGCTTTGCATTCGAGTATTTTAAGGAAAGATCAAGGAATTATTATAAAATTAGACATGGCCAGCGCCTTTGATAGAGTAAACTTATATTTCTTATCAGTAGTCCTCACGAAATTTGGATTCTCAAGTGAGATAATTTAAGTAATCAGAACTTTCATTGTAGGACCGTGGATTGATTAATCGAAGGCCAAGTGATTTTTCCATAGTTCCCGGGGGCTAAGAAAAGGATGCCCTCTATCTCCATTTCTATATATAATCATGGCAGACTCATTAAGCTGAACTCTGGAAAAACACAAAAGAGAATGCTCATTGATATGTCTCTTTATCTCCCATGGTGTAAAAATCATCAATCAGTGCTTATTCGTTGATGACACATTATTGATGGGAGGGCTTCATGCATTATTTCCAGAAGAATTAAAAAAAAATTAACAATTTCATGGAGGTCTTAGGAGGACTTCTAAATAACACAAAATGCATAATTTATGGCTGGAATGCACCTCCTCACACTCTCCATTGGATATCTCAGATTATAGGCATTCCCATACAAGAAAAATGGAGTCACTTTCTTTATTTAGGCCTTACAATATCAAAATAAAATCTAAAGGCAAAACTATGGAACATCCAAATCGAGAAAATGAAAAAAAAAAAAGATACAAAACTAGGGAATGTAATGGCTCAACTTAGTAGGGAGAGTGATACTAATTAAATTAATTCTAATAGCACCCCCTATTTATAAATTTGCAGCAATTATGGCACCAGTAAGCATACACAAGCAAATAGAACTCATAATAAGAAGATTCATGTGGCAAGGAGGAAAATAAGAATAAAAAAAAAAAATAGTTTGGTAAAGTGGGATCAAGTAACTCTTCCTTATGAAAAAGGAAGGTTTTCTATAAGGCTCCCTCACCTTTTATATATGGCCCTTGGGGGAAAAATTTCCTGGAGACTAATCACAAGGAAGGAATGCTGGTGGAAGCAAGCATTGGAGGCAAAGTACACGAATCATGCTCGATCCCTCTTACTAGAAGAAATCTCCCCGATCAGGACATGTTCTCAAGTTTGGAAGTTAGTCAAAAAAAATTCTCCCTATCATCATAAAGCACACCTCTAAGCTCCCTAGGAATGGAAGAAGAATTAATCTTTGTGAAGATAGAGCTATGGGGAATCCTCCCCTGGCCTCCCATTCTAACCACCAAGATGTAAAAACATGGATGTGCTCAAAGGGATTCACCACTCTAAATTGAATCTCTCTTTGGAAAAACATAAATTGGGTTTATCGGACCTCTACAAACATGCCTCACAATCTAAAAAAATAGTGGGACTCTTTAGTCATCCTCCTCAAGGGAGTTGCCCCAACTAACCAAGATGCTAAAGACTCTTTCATTTGGGATCCCAATGGAGGAGAATAATCATTTAAACCAAGCTACTTAACCATTCAATCTCAAAAATATATACAAGAGTGGGCTCCGTGGAAAACAGTATGGAAATCATAAAGTTTTCCAAAGGTTAAAGTATTCATTTGGACCCTGTTGACCACTCTGTGTCAACGACCCCATAGCAGTACACCCCCATTTTTTCAAATGGGATTTATCATGTTCAAGGTGTTCATGCCATTCAGATTTCATCATCATTCAATAGTTTTATAAATGATGTAAACCCATTCTGCATGTTTATGATGTAAATGATCTAAGTATGACCATCATGTATGTAACAACCTAGGTAAGCCTAGTATTTTGGTGATGATTTCTATCCTATGAAGTTTTTTGTCTCACTGATTCATTTGTGTTTCTTGACATAAGTGATCAGCAGAGTTTTCCCCTCCAGCCTCACCCCAAAGCTAGGGTGTATTTTGTCGTCAAGATACTAAGTGAGTCTTAGTGTTTTCTATCGAGTCTTTGTAAATTTATTTCGGAATGATCCTAGCTAATTGGCTAGATCATTTTATTATAGATTGTTAGGTCTACTAGATCATATTTTGATTCGCGGAATTGGGTAGCTATTTGAGGGTCTATCACGAATGGGTTTTCCCCCTTCATGTGTCAACATGTATTTATCTTATATAAAGAGGGTTGGAAAAATAATTATTCCCCTCATGAGTCAATTAATTAAATTTTCTAGCCAAATTAAATTAAAAAATCCTAAGCCATAAATTTAATTGACTTTAGGTCCCAAGCCAACGGAGTATTGAAAATTTTAAGAAATTTTGGACCCTTGGTCCTTGGTAGTTAAGTCAAAGTCAAATTTTTGAGGTAATTAACTCAAAAATATTATGTTTGAGTTAATTAAAATGGAATTAAATGATAAATTCGAATTTCCTCAAAATTTTATGATTTTGACAGACGAGATTAAAAGATGATTAAATCTTTTTCGACGGTCGAGTTTACTTTGACAGAGATCAACCAAACTAGCCATTGAATATTTAATCCTATAAATTAGAAGTCTTTTTCTATCATTTGCATCTGATCTTTTGATCGTGTACTAGATCTTGAAGCTCTCCTGTAATATTTTCTGGAATAATACAAATGAAGTCTTTGGGGTTTTACTTGATGGTCGTATTCCTCTTCAGCATTTTATGGTAAACTTGTTCTTTATATTCTGTTGGTCATTATTTTAATGGATTGTTGATTAATGGCTCCTGTAGAGTAATCTATTGCACAGGCATCTTGCTTAGGTCACTGGATTTAGGGTAAGAATATTAATTGGATTGAGTTAGCAGTTATCTTTGACTCTTGAAAATTTTATTTTTTATCTTATTTCTCTATTGATTCAACAGTTTAACTTTAAGTGTGCAGAAATAGAGAAATAAGATAAAAAATAAAATTTTCAAGAGTCAGAGATAACTGCTAACTCAATCAATTGGTTGTTTGGGGAAGTCCTCAGCTGGACCAGCTGGCTCCCAAGGAAATAATATCTAAAGAGCCCTCCAGAACTAATTCCCAGGCTTAACTTAAATTCTATTTTTTGCAGGGTTTCTTCTTGGGCTTGTGCCTCTCTCTTAATTTCTCTTTTTAAATTATGCTAAATGGTTTAAATCTGGGCATGGAGGGTTTTGATCTAAAAAATTTGTAAAATAGCATTGTATATTTGTAAGTATCGTTAATTTTTTCACTCACCGGGGTTTTGGGATTTTTTATTTTCTGTGCATATATTTGGGTTTTTGGTTCCTTGTTTTTGGTTTTTTGCAGGTTGTACTGGGATATTTTCAAAGAAAATTTTTAGATCTGAGCTAGATCTAGGCCCTAGAGGGTAAGATCTGGTCTCACAATCATTTTTGGGTTGCATATCTAGGCAGCATTGTGCCTCAAGGTTTAAATAATTGCAGGTGAATTCATTTTTAAAATTTAAAGAAAAAATATCTCTGAGTTTGCTGGATAAAAATAAAAATTCGAAATTTGGTTTTGTGTAGTGTGCCTGCAAAATTTCACTGTTGTTTCCAAATTCCCACTGATGATTCCTTCCTCTTGCATTGCCCCTGCACACACTGCCATATCCCTCAGCTTCTGCGTTCATATTTCCATTACCACTACAAGTCTTTCCTCCACCTCTGCGTGTTCTCTATGCTCAAATATGGAGCCATCATAGCTCCTTTCCTCACGTTGCTGGCTCCTTATCTTTGTGTCCTCCTTTGTTGTTGTTTCCTTACTACAGCTACACACAGCTCCCTCTTCACAATGATCTTTCATCTCCGCAGCCCGTCCATCCTAACTTTGCCTGCTTCCTTTCTGTTTACCTCGCAGCTCCGAACTGCATGCTTCATCCATTGTTTTTCCCTTCCTCTCCCTTGATGCGGCATCCATGTCGGTTGGCTGCCATATCCTCCTTCTGCAGCCTCCAACTCCTTCGCATTCCTCTACTCTCCCCCTCAGACCTGCGTACGCATAAGCAAAGAAACCTAACCATTACATTAACATTTAACTTTCTAAAAAAAAATTATGATATTTCGATTTAGATATTTTAGGTTTAACATTTAAAAAATTTCAAAATTTAAAAACATTGCACTTTGATTTATAACATTCAATTTTATTTTTTCATGTTTGACATTTAAAAAAAATATATAAAAATAACATTTCTTTTTTTATTTCTTTTAATTTGTATAAAAAAAAGAGTTTGATTAACATTTTAATTTTCTTTCAACTTCATTATCTTTAAAAATACGCCCCTATTATATACCAGGCCCAACCCTTCTCCACACTATCCTTGGCCTTGGCCTTGGCCGGCTGGTGAAAGGTAAGGCCTTGCCCCTGACTTTACGTGAGTGAAATACTTCGTGTCAAGAAAGTAATAAGGCAAGCGTAACTAATTACATATATAAATAAGTATATCTCGAAAACTTCAAAAAATCTAAGCCCAACTTTAAAAAAATTTAAAAATCAAAAATTTGTCTATAGTTTAATTTTTAACTCCTTTTTATATAAATTTTGGTAACACAATTTTTGGGACATTGGAGCGGAGAAATTTCTATAGTTAACACATTTTAATTTTTTAATATCCTAATTTTAACTATAGGAGAAAATTTAATTTTTGGATTTGCATTATTTAAGAATATCATTTAATCCATAAATTGCTTGGCGAAGTGTTTTTAGCATTAAAATTTCATGGTATATCTAGATGAATAATTATTGAGATTTAAGTGCTAGTTAATTTTACATGCCTCAGTTGGGTTTGATGATCATTGGCATCTGAGTTTTGAAACGTTTCCTATCGATTAAAATTGTTTAATGTTTAATTATCTCTTGTTTCATTTACTTGAATTTGGATATTATTGAATATTAATGTTTGGATAAGTGTGATCGATATATTATTTTTTGTGGATGTGCGACGAATGGTATATCTTTTAATTGAGTAATCTTTTGGCATCTTCATAATTGGCACTCTTGCTTAAGTACTTAGTGGTTAGATCAGATTATTTATAATCTAGGTGCTTTAGGATTTTAACATCACCTTTCATCTTCGATACTTGTTTCATCTCACTCCTTCTAATCATTTTCCTTGCATTAGCATTGCATAGCAGCAATTTCTCATCAAGTACTTGGTCCTAAATTATTAGTAGGATAGTTGACTCCATAAGGCACTGGTATCAGTCTTTCAAATTCAATCGAATCCTTTAATCTTTCTAGATCTTTTACAAGTATTTTGCCGTTTAACTGTCTCCCGAACTGGTTGGTTCCCAACTAGTTCTCCTTCATTCCATTTCCATAGGGTCTACCCCCCTTAGTCTGCGATAAGGATATAGCTTAAATAGAGAGATTGGGGATCAGGGTGACAACCCTCGATCTGATCCGTTGTCGCGGTGCCTAGACATTATGTGTGACAACAGACCCTATTAAAAGGAAAAGTGATAACAACAGATAATATCAAAAGAAAAGGCTTCTCAGGGCCCTCCAAGTTCCCCATGTGCTTAAGTTTGGAAGAAAGCATCCAACATATTTTTCTAGAGTTCTCTTTTGCAAAAGAAAGTTGGAAGTTTCTTGTGAGCCCCTTGGAAATTGAAATGAATTTATCTCACCCCTTTAATGACTTCTTCACAGCTTGGAAAATGGAGTATCCTTACTCACTTAAACATAAGCACTCTATAAAAATATTTTGGAAAAGTGTGCCATCCTTCCTATGCTGGCAGCTCTGGTTAGCGAGAAACCAAAAAATATTCAACGATCATCCTCCAAACATAGGTATATTTTTGTCCAAAACTTGGGGACTTACATCGGAATTTCTATCTACAAAATGCATGAAATCAATAGACTCCAATCAGCTCCAACAAGAAGAGAGAATTTGGATCAATTTTTCAACAAGCAGGTATGACTGGCCAAGCACTCCCAAGCTAAAGACAGTCTCTCAAAACTGGAAAATAAGGTTAAAAAAGGATGATTTCATCCTCCGGATGAAAAATTTAAACAAACCCTATCTTTTTTTTTATGGTGCCTCAAAGAATAATCCGATAAGTATAGGTGTTGGTGGGATCCTCCTAGAACCGGGTGGAAACAACCTCATCACTTATGAATGGGGTCTAGGAAAAATATCAAAAAACAGGGAAAAGGCTTATGTTCTACTCCTCGGCACTATGATACTCAAAAAAAAAAAAAAATCCAAAACTCAGTCATCATGGGTGATTCATCCATAATCATCCAAGCTATGATAAGCAAAAGAAATCCTCCAAACGATGTGATGTGCTAAACAATCAAAATAATAAAACAAAACCTAACAAACTTGGGCCAAGTATCCTCCAATCACATTTTGAGAGAAAACAATAGTTCAGTTGACATCCAGTCCAACTTGGCAGTGGCTCATCCCACTAGTGAATCTTGAATCCAACATGACATCCTACTCATTCCAATCCCATAAAATCCCCTCCACTCCTCTCTTGCCTCTGTCACATCGTAATCAGGATTGGAGTTTGAATAAATAAATAAATAACTCTCCCCTTTGAAGTAAGATCCTCCTCAAATCCTACAGGTACTTTGGAATCCTACATGCTCGATTTCCAAGTCTGACGATCCACCTCACCTCTCTCGTGACTCTCCCTTAACCTTATCTTTTTCCTATCCTTCTTCTCCTTATATTTGCATTGAATTTGATCATCTTTCCATCCCCTTGCGAGGCATTCTCTCTTTCAACCCCATATTGATCCTTCCTCCTGTGGTTTTGAGTGCGATCGTACAGGATTCACATATCGAACCTCCATCTCCTTCCAAATTTCTTGCTCTTGCTATATTCCCTCGCCCCTAGTCCTGCTCTATTCAAACTTCTGCAATCTATAATAGTATGCTCGATTTTGGTTATTATCTCCCTGTCCCTTCGCATCTCATATGCTTTCTGATTAGTCTACCTTCCCCTGTAAATCCTTTTAAGAATTACCTACAGAGAGCACACTTTGTGTTCTCAGATCCCTTCTCTCTGAGGTAGCAAACCATTTCCTTTTCAATTCAACATAAGAGAAACTTAATATCCCAGCACACAGTAATGGATTTGAACCCTCTCGACCGAGCCTCTCAAAATGATAAGTGTGTTTTTTGCAATGCTAATAAGTTCATGAAATACTAGCTCAGAGAAACGGTGCAGGAAGTAAGGCATCAAGCGAAGTCTAAGAATTCCTTCTTGAAGAAGCAACTTGAGGAATAGAAAACCAAAATCGCATCACTCAAGAACAAATGCACACACATGGAGGAGTCGATCAAATATCTCAAGAGTCTCATCCTAAATCAAGAAGGTGAGAAATCAAATTATCAAGGCAGCAGGCACAAATCTCAGCAATAACCTTTAGTCAAAAAAACTAGAAGATCACAGCAGTGGAACTGAGGAAACACTTTCGGCAGTTATTATAATTTTCTACAATGTTTTGTAAATGTATTTTTTTTCTTAATCAGTTTGCTGGACAATATTCTCATAATGCAATAGGAAATTCAGGTAGTTTTCGATACAAAGCTATGGGTAATAGGTGTTGAAAGTGTAACTAGGTTCGGTCTTCATAATGACTATGTAATTATGTATATATGTAATGAAGACGACAAAGATAATAAAATGTATTTTGATCTTGCTTCATGGGTTTCATGACCAAGGATTATATTGTAGGTCAAAGACTTCTTCTTGATGTCTTTTAGGATTTTTCATCTTGTCATAAATGTACTAATAAGAGTCATGTATATGAAGTGTCAAAGTCAGTGATGTATACCTCAAATACCTTGTAAAATAAACTTGAAGACATGGCTCAAAATAATGATGATACTTCAAATCAAGTCAGTGTTGGAATACCTCTCCTAGTCAGCTTATAAACAGCGAGAAAGATGGCCTACAAACAGTGCAGAAATGACACGTCCACTTGTAGGATAGGTCAGCTTATTTATAGGCTCAGACAACTATATATACACAACTATGTTGCGAAGAATAGAGAGATAACAAAGCTCGGATTCCTCTATAATTTTCGAACCTAATCTCAGTGACAAGCATACGGTGACTTAAGGAACAGTCCAATGATGTACTACGAGGATCAGGAAAGCAATAAAGTGTGGAGTTGAGAGATGAAACAACAAAGTAATCAAGGGTAGATCTATGATATAAATGCCAAGTTTCAGTATTGTAATGAAGTGCGAATAAAGGAGGAAAGACGAGACAGCTCAGTAAAGAATTTTTATCTTGGGAAAGTTTTTAATAAATGCGAAAGGGTAGTATAAGGTTTAGCTTGAAGTACAAAACATCATCTCGGACCTGTGTGTAGCAATGATCTTGAACTTGTGTGCAACAATAAGGTAATATAAGTACAACAATTTTATATGATAATTCAAGATGTTCTAGAATCAAGAAAGGATGAAGAATACAGTTAGAGACCGAGCTCTCTAGTCCTGGTGTAGATAGGTGCAAAACGGTGCAGGATAGTGCAGAAAGGAAGGATCAGCTTAAGGAGTCAAGGAATAAGTAGAGACAAGGTCTTGGAGACATACTAGGGTCAAGGGTTTGTGTCATGGTCGTGGTACTTGTCAACTGAAAGTCTATAAGAAGAATTTTCTTGTGGGTTTTCCTCTCCAAGAGGGAGAGTTTTTGGCCCTGGCTCGAAGAGCCTAAATTTTTGTCTCTTTTGTTTTGGTAATTTACTTGATTAAAGACATAATAATCTAAGAAGAGAATACATAAGTAACAGCAGTAAGTTCACAAGTAATGACCAAGTATATAATTTAAATTAAACCTATCCCTACCTAATTATTAGCATGGTATTAGAGCTAAGGTGTTAAATACAAGGGCTACTTGACAAGGAGACACTCAAGGATTAAAGAACAAGAATCCATTTCTATAGAAAGCATCAAAGTCAAGATCAAATTTTTCATTGGAAAGTCAAATCAATTTGCAAGAAAATACTCAAGCCATCTCAAGAAGACCTTCAATATCATTCAAGGGATCCACTCATTAAGGAGATAATCTTTGCCATCAAATATTTATGACTTTGAATACATTGTTGAAAGACACATCATCAAGCACCATCCAACATTATCCAAAACCTTTGAATACATCATCATTCTGAAGAGATCCTTCATCATCAAGGATCCAATATCACCCTCTTTGAAGAATTCAATCTAAGGATGATTTCCCTTCATCATCATCATCATCAAGGAAGTTGATAAAAGGAAGTCACTCTACTCAAGTAAGTATTTCTATGACCTATTTTGAATCTGCCAAAATGACTTATAGCAAAGAGAGCAACAAATTGGTTGGGTAATCAAAATTTAGTGCATGAAAGAAGAGGACAGATTTGAATCTAATCGAAGATGAAGTTATGGGATACATTAAAGGATCCACAAATCAAACCTCAAAATAAAATGCTCTAGCTCATGCCAAGTACATGAAAGGATAAATCAGAGCCCAAAGGATTCTCATAGAATCCATTAAGGACTCACTCATACCCTATGCATCAAAACTAGAAACTGTAAAATAAATATATGAGAAATTGGTGGAGCTATTCTTCGTGAGTACTGTAGGAAAAGTAATCTCTCTGAGAACAGAAATATACAAGATTAAATTTTCAAGAGAGGAGGGAATCACTTCATACTTTATGAGTATTTCTAAAATATGAGACCAGTTGCAGGAATTGGCATAAGTAATGTCTGATAGTGAGATGACTACAGTGGTGTTGAATGCTCTACCGGAAGAATGGGGAAACTTCACTTCAAGCTTATACGAGAAGAAAGAAGCAACGCCATTCCAGGATCTATGGTCTCTATGTAAAATAGAGGAAACAATATTGAAATCCAAAGCTGATACAAGATCAAGTGAATAAAATCAAGCCTTTTTGCAACCATGTCCAAGAAGAAAGGAAGATTCGGTAAATTTGGTACTTAGAATAAAAGAAGAAATATATACAAAGTATGATGCTTTGGATGTAATGAATTTGGGCATTATAAAAGGGATTGTCCTAAATCTAGGAAGGACAAGAGGAAAAAGGAAGAAGCCCATGTCATAGATTAAAGGGAAGAAAGTGATGCAAAGAAATCTAAGAAAGAATAAGCGAAATATCTCTACTATGATTGAGATCATCTTCCTCTTTAATTGATTTATGTTGGTTGTAAAAGTATGATGGGAATCATTGTATATTAATAGCATCATGATAGAAGCATGGAAGGAGCACTTGTCTTAGAAGAAGTGGCTCCTGGGAATCTCACTAACAACGACATTGATGGAAGATAGTCATCTGGATAAAGGGTCATCTATGAAATAGGTGTTGGCACTTTCTAATGGATTCCTCCTTGGATTCGCTAGTTAGAAAGAAAGCAAAAGGTTTCATCGGGAATTATATCTTGCAGAATTATGGGATTAGGATATGATGACATATTGATGAAACACGTCAAGGGAATGAAGTTATTCATTCTAAGGAAATTGTTGCAGGATGACTCAAATGGATAATATAAGGTACATATATGCTAACACTGGATGTTGTGAAGTCATGTCATATGGTTTCAGGTGATGTACTTCTATCTTTAGAAGTATGATCAAAGAAAGGAGGATCTCTTCCGGTACATGGGATGTCATAAAATCAACATAATATGCCCTCATATGGAATATGAGGTGTTTGTATACAAACAAGGAACTGTATGTTGGAAGTTATAGGGAATAAATGAAACTATGTGGAGAAAGAAAGGAAGAGATCATGAAGTGCAACCACGTCAAGAGGCAGTTATCATCCGGAAGCCAAGAATATGTGACTAGGAGATCTCCTAGGAAGATGTGTAGACTCTGATAGAAGTTTGGTAAGACCCTTGACAATACATATCTTTAGGAAATATTTCAATCTGAATAAAGGATGCCAATGCCTACATGAAGATGTCATGGTGAAAGATCATCACTGAGGTAACTTTTGATTTAAAATTTCTTATGTATATGTTTATCTGGACAAGTTTATGCAGGGTTGCCAGCCATGTGGAATGATGTAAGATAATTGGGAGATGGTTCGAAGGAAAGCAGCATGGCATAGAGGTGGACTAGATGAGAAAGATTAATGAATCACTTTCTCGTAGATGACATGACTCATGGATGAAAGTGATGGATGATCTGTGCCCTATGAAGCTAAAGTTGAATATTCCTCAATATTGAAATCCATGACATCGAGGGGAGGAATTCTTCATGAGAATTTGGGTGTCTGACCATTGTTGCTGCAGGTCCCTGGTTAAGAGGGAGCCTGGTGGTAATTTTCTTACTTGTAAGAAACTTGGTAATTCCTAAGAATGAGCATAGTTACATTCCTTGAATAGGAACGAGTACATTCCCTTGAGGAATAATTCCTCCCTGGTTGAGAGAGAGATATAGACACATCATTCTGGTCTTCAACTGGGAAGACAGAATGGAGGATTGGGTAATCATATGGCATACAATACTCTTTGAGAATGAGATAGGAAATTCAAGATAAGAGTAGTCGTGGACCGATATTCTTTGAGGGCTAGCTACCCAAGAGAAGAATAGTCCAAGAAGGTCATACTCTGGGAACACTCAGGTGGAGTATGTACCTTGGAGAGACAATGATGATGGTGTCTATAAGTCATGTATCTCACCAACATTGTAGCCCATTGTCTTTTTGAGAGATGGGGTTGTTAATCAAGGCCTTACACTAGGAAAATGTTGGTTGATATGACGTTATACAAATGTGATTACCAATCTGATTCTTCGTATGAGATTATTCAGACTGAAAGTAACCATGTACCATTATGAATACCTCCATAGTTAAGAGGGAGTTTAGAAAGTGTAATTAGGATTTTTAATCTTGTCATAAATGTACTAATTAAGAGTCACGTATATGAAGTGTCAAAGTCAATGATATATGCCTCAAAGACCTTGTAAAATAAGCTTGAAGACGTGGCTCAAAATAATGGTGATACTTCATATCAGGTCGGCATTGGAATACCTCTCCTAGTTATCTTATAAACAACAAGCAAGTCGGCCTACAAACAGTGCAGAAATGACACGTCTACTCGTAGGACAGGTTGGCTTATTTATAGGTTCAAACAACTATATATATGCCCAACTATGTTATGTAGAACAGAGAGATAACAGAGCTCGAATTCCTCCGTAATTTTTGGACCTAATCTCAGTGAAAAGCACGGTGACTTAAGGAACACTCCAATGATGTAATACGAGGATCAAGACAACAATAAAGTGTGGATTTAAGGGATGAAACAACGAAGTAATCAAGGGTAGCTCTGTGATATAAATGCAAAGTTTCAGGACTGTAATGAAGTGCGAATAAAGGAGGAAAGATGAGACAGTTCAGTAAAGAATTTATGTCTTGGGAAAGTTGGTAAAAAATGTGAAAGGGCAGTATAAGGTTCAGCTCAAAGTACAAAAGATCATCTCGGACCCGTGTGGAACAATGATCTTGGACTGGTGTGCAGCAAGGATTTTGGACTTGTGTGCAACAATAAGGTAATATAAGTACAACAATTTTATATGATAATTCAATATTTTCTAGAATCAAGAAAGGATGAAGAATATAGTTAGAGACCAAGCTCTCTAGTCCTGGTGGAGTAGGTGCCGAACGGTGCAGGACAGTGAAGAAAGGAAGGATCAACTTAAGGAGTCAAGGAATAAGCATAGACAAGTTCTTGGAGGAATACAAGTGTCAAGGGTTTGTGTCATGGTCATGGTACTTGTCAACTAAAAGTCTATGAGAAGAATTTTCTTGTGGCTTTTCCTCTCCAAGAGGGAGAGGTTTTGGCCCTGGCTTAAAGAGCATAAATTTTTGTCTCTTGTGTTTTGGTAATTGACTTGATGAAAGACATAATAAGCTAAGAAGAGAAGACATAAGTAACAGTAGTAAGTTCACAAGTAATTATCAAGTAGAGAATTTGAATTAAACCTAGCCCTACCTAATTCTCAACAATAAGGACTGCACTCCCTCTCTTACCTTCAATAGCAAGATCATCTCCAAAATCCTATATGTAATGGGAGTTTGCTCCTTTGTTCTTTTGGAATAGAAATCCCAATTCCCGACTTTGTAAAAAAATAACTAAAATCATATGAGAATATAAATGAGAGCTACACGCTACCAAAGTGACATGTAAGGTTAAAAATACTTCTGACAAAGTAAGTGAGCAAACTTACACTAATAACACATCCTCATTTTTCATGAATTTTTTTTTGGAGATAGATGACTTTAGAATGAATAATATTTTCTCAATAATACAAAGCATTTTGGGTAATTTGCCTTAATAATTGATTGTATGGGATACATCATATTTTAGATGAAATTTATCTTATATATTTCAATTTTACATATTTATATTATATATTTCCCATTAAATTAAACGTATTTAACAATTTTGACTTCTCAAATACAAAAAAAAATAGCAATGTCAAAAATTGATACTTTTGGGCACATAGTAGATAACAAAATCTGTATATAATGTATTTTCGTTAATTTAAATTCTTTCAAATTCAATATTATTAATTGATACCTAATTGTGATACAACTAATAGATTTCTAAAGTTGTAAAATACATGTTAATTCAACCAGTGTAATTCATCTAAAAAAAACTAATTAACAAGTAAAAAATCCAATTCTTTTTTAAAATGTAATATTTAGTGAAATGTATAGTTTATAGTATGTACTCTAGTGGTTAAGGATTGTGGTCTACTAGTTAAAACTTGTGAAGGTATAAATCAATGTGCGTTGTCCAAATTTTAGTATTTCATATAAATAAATATAAGCATTTACTTTTTGAAACGGAAAAGTTATTAATAAAATTGTTCTAAAACCTTATTAAATTAAAAAAAAAAAAATACAAAATCATCCTCCACGAGCCATAATTCATATGCTCGAACAAAAATTAACAAATTATTAGTTATATCTTTTATACATATTATATCAAGTTAATAAACGAGTTAATTAAGGAGAATAGTCTATTAAATTAGATTAGAAAATCGCCCTTCTTTAATGAGTTTGAAAATTCATACATAAATCATTTTTTCATATATATAAAGTTATGTTTTCTGGTTAAAAGAAAGAATGCAAATAATAATAAAAATTAAGTTACATATTTTAAGAATGTTATATTTTATTAAAATTTATGAAAAGTGTTGTGGGGCAATTCAATTGGTAATTCGAAAATTGTGAAGTTGTTGAAATTTGAAAAACCCAGGTTCAAATCCCCCCTGATGTAGTCTGGCTTACAGAGAGGAGGGCAGGTTGTAGACCCCTAGAGGTTTACTAGCAGTTAAGTTTCAGGCAAGTGTCAGGCGGGTTGTTGGGTTCATCTAAGTCACACACACACACACACACACACACACATATATATATATATGAAAAGTGTCATGCTAAGATATTTAACTCTCCAAGTTATGTTTTGCATTAATGAGAGCACCAATATATTCATGAAAAAGCATGACTTTGGGATTCTAATTCCAATATATGAAAAGTGTCATGCTAAGATATTTAACTCTCCAAGTTATGTTTTTCATTAATGAGAGCACCAATATATTCATGAAAAAGCATGACTTTGGGATTCTAATTCCAAGGTCTCTTCTCATTCTGCCTATTCAAATTTCCTTATTTGCACATTTTCACCCAATCTCTAAAGATTAGGTGTCTAACATCCCCCACACACACACACCTTATCTAAAGGGGTGTTTGTGAGTTTGAGCATTATTATGAATCTTTCAAACTTTTCTCATACAAATGCTTTGGTGAAGATATCTACATTTTTCTCATTTGTGGAACAATGTCATAAGTAAATAGTATTGTCTCTACATGATGTCAAATCAAATGATATTTTTTGTTGATATGTTTGGTTCGATCATGGAATTTGGGATTTTTGATAAATTTAATTGTAGAAGTATTTTCAATTAGAAGAGGAGTAGAGTTCACTTGTTTATCCTTCAAATCTTCAAGAATTTTCCTGAGCCGCAATCTCTTTGGTTACTTTTGAAATTTCTACATATTCTACCTCTATTATGGAATCTATTGGAACAAATTTTCTGCATGATCTCCAAAGGATAGCTCCTAATACAAGACTCATAACATAGCCTGAAGTAGAAACTCCATTTTCCTTATCTCAATCAAAGTCTTAATCAAAATATCCAATCAAGTTGAAGTCGTCCATTTGCGAATACTTGAGTCCAAATTCTTGAGTTCCTTTCAAGTACTTTAGAACTGTTTTTGCAGCAAACCAATGTCCTTCACAAATATTTTGTATAAACCTAGAAAGGACTCCAAGAACAAATGAAATATTTGGTGTGGTAGTGGTGAGGTAGATAAGACTTCCCAAAAGCTAGCTATACTTAGTTACGTCCTCAAATTCATTTCCTTCTTTAGATGTGAGCTTCATATTTTGTTCCATTGAAGTGGACAAAGGATTGCATTCATCATAGCCAAACTTGTTCAAAAATTCTCCAATGTACTTCTTTTGAGAGAGGAACATATACCTTAAATGTTGGGTCACTCCAATGCCCAAGTAGTAATGAAGATGTCCCAAATATGTTATCTCAAATCCTTTCTTCAATTACTTCTTTGTGGATACAATATAGTCTTCATTGTTCATTGTTATCAACAGATCATCTACATATACCACAAGATAGACAATAGTTTTGCCAACTTTCTTGACAAATAAAGTTGCATCATCAAGATTAAAATATTTGAAATTTAATTTCAGAAGATGCTCGGTCAATTTTATATACCAGGTTTGCAATGCTTGTTTTAGGCCATACAAGGATTTGATGAGTTTGCATACTTTTTGTTCGTGTCCCTTCACAACAAAACCTTATGTTTGAGACATAGAAATATTTTCCTTCAAGTCTTCATTCAATAAATCGGTCTTTAAATCCATTTGATGGACTTTCAATCCATTTAGAACTGCCAAGGAAAAGAGAATGTGGATGGTGTCCCATTTTGTTGTGGGGGCAAAGGTCTCTTCATAATAGACACCTTCATTCTGTGCAAATATTTTTTCCACGGCCCTTTCTTTGTGCTTTTCAAGTGAGCCATCAAATTTACACTTTTTCTTGAAGACCCACTTGCAACCAATTTGTTTGGTTCCAAATGGAGGGTCCACTAGCTTTCATTTTTCACTCTTTATGAGAGCATCATACTCCTTTTGCATTGCTTCTTTCCATTCATCATGAGAAGTAGCTTCTTTAAAGGAAGTTGGTTCAAAATTAGTAGACAAATTTATTTCACAATCATTAGAAACATCCATGTCATCAACTAAATCAAAATCATCTACATTACCTCCATTTTTTCTAGTGGAACTTCTAGTTCTAGTCTTTCCAACCTCATTAGGATGAACATGTTAAAGTGTTTTAATGAGCCACTTTGGAGGAGCTTTTTTAGATGGTTCAAGTTGTTATGTTGATTGAGATGCGGCTGCATCAATATTTATCCTTCCAATCCCCTCAATCACATCACTCGAAGGGTCTTCTTGATCTGAAGAAGTGGATAGAACTTCAAGAGTGGGAGAGAGTGCTTCATGAGAATATTCCATAGATTGATCCAAGATAGGGATCCCCCTTCAAGATGTGGAATCTCATTATAAAATTCATTATGAGT
Source organism: Pinus albicaulis (assembly GCA_034641835.2). Lineage (NCBI taxonomy): Eukaryota > Viridiplantae > Streptophyta > Pinopsida > Pinales > Pinaceae > Pinus > Pinus albicaulis. The sequence goes on from CM076580.1 coordinate 72,734,844, forward strand.
TTTTGAATGACTGAAGCTATCCAAACAATCAAGCTACTTCTCAATAGTATTTTCAATATTGGAACATTCAAGAAAAATCACATCTCTAGACAATATAAACTTTTTATTTACCTCATCGTATAGATTATATGCTTTGGTGGTATTTGAATACCCCAAAAATATGCACTTTAGACTCCTTGCATCAAGTTTTTTTATTTGTTCCTTAGGAATCAAGGCATAGCAGGTAAAACCAAATATCCTGAGATGCCTTAGCGAAGGAATGTGGCCATACCACATTTCATAAGGAGTCTTGTTTTTTAGAGCATGAGATGGACATATGTTTTTAATATATACTGCATATAGAACTGGATTAGCACAAAATATTAGCTTTACAATTCTGAAAAAAAAAAACATTGAGCGAACCATATTTAAGATAGTGGTGTTCATTCTTTCAACTACACCATTTTGTTGAGAATTGTATGGCACAATTGTTTGATGTTGAACACCATGTTGGTGAAGATAGTTTTCAAATTCATTATCAATATATTATTTTCCATTATTAGTACAAAGAGAGCCAATATGTGATTGTGCATCATTTTTAATCCATGCATGAAAGTTTTTTAAAGTTTCAAAAGCTTCTTATTTACTTTTAACATGTATATCTAAGCTTCTTATTTACTTTTAACATGTATATTTAACACATTTTGGTGTAACCATCAATAAATGTCATCATGTATTTATTTCTATTTGCATAAGGAGTAGGCATAGGGCCACACAAATCAAAAGAAATCAATGCGAGCTTTCTACGTCCTCTAGAAGCAAAATCATGAAATGGATGTTTACTATGTTTTCCTAGGATGCAAGCATCACATTGCTTCAATTCGCTTTGAAAAGTTGGCAAACCGGAAACACCATTTCTTTCCAACGAACAAATATTTTCATAACTAATATGTCCAAATATTGCATGCCAAAGAAGACTCGATGGCAATGTACCTTCACTATATTCAGAATTTTATGGATATTTTTTTGCATGAGCAGATGTTCCTTGCAACTTCAACAGACTTCCATCCTCTACTCTAGTCATGACAATTGTGTTGTCTAATGCTTTCCTTATCTCTACTTTGCCATCAAACATATTGATGGAGTGTCCTTGCTAGCAAATGTGAACAAGGGACAACAAGTTTCTCTGCAGTTATGGAAGGTAGAGTACATCATGCAAAATAAATTCAAGAAGTCTAAACAATAAATCTGATTATGCCTAGTCCAGGTGGCTTGAGGCTTAACTTGTCTACAAATTCTACTACTCCATCTACAATGCCGCTCAAGTCTTCAAAGAATTCCTTTTGAAAGGTCATATGGTAGGTTGCACATGTATCAAGAAGCCATACATCTTTCTGGGAAGCAAATGAAGCATGGAACAACTCTTCAGTTACTCCAATATTGCAATGGGAAACATTGTAATGAGCAGATTCAGGTTCTTTACTTTTAGTTGGATCTAGTATTTTACCTTTGTCTTCTTTTTGTTCTTTCTTGATTCTTTCCAAAGGGATTTTAATGTGGATGCATCATTCCCATCTCTATTATAGCAAATGCAGTGGAGGTTAGATTTTCCTCCTCAATGATGTTTACCCCCCTACCTATGTTGGTCTTCCTTCCACGTCCTCTTTTACCACCTCTTCCTCTAGAAGAATCATGTAATTGATTCTTCTCTTTCTATGTGAGGCACACTACTTCTTCATGGGACTAAGAAGTTTTCTTCCACTTCCCAAAATCTTTCTCACGTCCTACAAACTTCTCCACAAGAGTGTCAAAAGTAATGTCCTTGAGTTGGGCACTAGTTTGTAAGGATTCAAGATAGTGAGAATATGTAGGATAGAGAGCCTTGACAAAGGTTGTGAGAGGGATGTCCATTTTAACTACAATGGCTTATACATCATCCATGATGGCTCTAATATCTGAGGCTAGGGCCAAGGGGTCATCTTCCTTCAACTCGGGGTTGAAGAGCTTGACCATCAACTAAACTACTTCCAATTCTAAGTTTGAGTCATATAAATCTTTCAACTTCTTCAATACATTATAAGCATTTGTAATTGGAATAATACGATGACCATTCTTGGTATTTCTCTTTTCCAGTGAACACTACACTAACAATGGAGATGAGAGAGAGTACATCCTTAAATGGAGTCTTGAGCTAAAGTCTTCATAATGTATGCTTCAACTCAAATAATATAATGAAGAAAAATAATAGTTCCTTTCACAAAATACCCTTCTCCACAGTAATATACAACTCTATACCTCTATATCAGTGTCACATCTATGAATAAGATAGGTATTGCATTGTCATTACCCGTACTATAGACATAGAAGGCAGCAAAGTTTCCTTCGAAAATAAAGATCAGATACGAGGAATGAATGCTAAACAGTTATGGAAATACAACTAGTATGAAGAGAGGAGGCCTATGAGTGCGCAGTAAATCGATAAAAGTGCACAGTAAATCGAGTCGCAACAACAATGATCACACACCATCTAACCAAAAATGATGTTACAAAGCAAACATATTCATTGTGCACAGCATGGCACCTTTCCCTTCACTATTTTATCTCTGAAACAAATGAAAAATCGCTTGCAATAATGGCTTTTCCCATCCAAAAATCAATCAGAAGACATAAAATGTATGTCAACCGCAAGGACCTCAAGAGTTCCTTGTCTCGTTCTCGACAAATACTGCACCCATTCCAACTAAAAATTTTCAGGCAGACTCATAATGGTAAGATGAAGTGGGAAGATGAGATTGGAAGATATAAGTTGTGGCAACAGAGATTTAATCGTGAATAAGAAGCAATTCCTCTATACAAGTGAGGAACTACGCAAAGATCGCATGAAAGGAGTGATGTCTGAAGTCCTTCACTCAGATATCGTGGTCACCATTGAGAGATCCATCGAGCACCAATGTCACAGGTTTCAGCAAGCAAATTGAACTGCATTTGAACCCACCCAGGTCACATGCATGTCAACCAGGTATACATACCGCACTAGACGACAACAACAGTTCACAGTGAAACAGCAGCGCTGATAATGCAGAAATGGCAGCTAAAATAACACATAACTAACAGTGAAATGGCAGCTAAAATAACACAACTCTGATAATGTACCTTTGATAAGGTAACTCTGAAACTGAAACGAAAGTTCTGAGGATGCACAAGCGGAAGTCAAGAAGTCAGGTAACGCAAAGCCTTTTTGTTGGGAAAGGACTAAGCAGTCGCAGGATTATAGAGGAGTTATGCAGGCAAAGATATTCAAACTCAGCTTTGATAAGGCCAAGATATTTCACTCCCCAACTTATGTTTTGCATTAATGAGAGCATCAATATATAAGAGGGTTGACCTTTCGGATTATGATTCCGAGTTCTCTTCGCATTATACTTATTCAAATTTTCGTATTTACATATTTTCACCCAAAAATTAAATGTCTAACAAAAATCCTACTTTCTTTTTATATAATTGGTTTAAAAACATTTCATTTCATTTTAAAACATTTTTAATCTTTTTTTTATAATTCTTTTGAACTCTCTAGTTCTTTATTACACAAAGTCATTTTATCATGCATGTATAGCTCTTTATTACACAAAATCATTTTATCATACATGTATATGGATGGATATATGGATGGATATATGGATTAATTACATGGATGGATATATGGATTAACTAATTAATCATAACATTTAAAATAGGTAAACATTTCAATTTATCTTTAGCAAAAGCTCATTTACTCATGTTTTCTGAGATAAATTTATTGTCTCCAAATATCCTTGATATAATTCATGTATAATATTTGATGATTATAGAATCTTACATATTTGACAAATCTTTTTGGTTTGATAACAACAAAGTTTGTCAATGATTAAAAAATAATATAATTATTGTTGTTGGACAAATCATTCTTGCACACAAGATTGATCTCCCTAGATCTTGTACCTAGATCTAGAGCAAAACAAGACAGGAATACATGGCTTTCCCTAAGTCTATTGCAATCAAATCATAGATGAAAACAAAAGCGAGATGAAATCATACCTATTTATTGAAGTTTGTCTTTGCTATTTGCTTGAAATGTTGTAGCTTCCAGCCTTCTTCTCAATGCTCACAAAGAAGAAACCTACAGAAAACACAAACAAACAAACATAAAAGCATATCTAATCCAAATATAATTTGATAATACTTATATATGTATTAAGGAAATATATACCAAAAAACATTAAACATAGAAAATGCTTGTGGGAAAACAACATATAAATGTATTTTTTTTCCTTGGGAAAAAATTGCACTTCCATTCACAAGTGTGAAAGAAGATACATTTTGTATATACACACTTAAAGTGTGCATTCACTAGCATATTGTCTAGATCTTGTAGTGGCATTTCAAAGTCAAAAACAGAAATAGAGAATGATTGCCATGTCAAAATATGGACTTACAATTTTGTACATCAACCAAAACATAATTATAATAGTTGCTATAATGTTGTGAGACAACATCCTATGCTAACAATAACATCAATAACAAGGGGATACATACAAAATTATCTTGTAGAATGACCAAAAAAACGAAAAAAAATGGTGATATATAAACTTAGAAATTAAACATGATATGCAAGAAGGATATTTTCCATGAAAGGCCTATAGAAAAGTTAATAATTATATGCTCCAAAAACTTCAGTCACCTACCATAACCCTCGATCCATATGCAAGCCCTCCTTAGAAAGCATGTAAGCATCACAATTTTACTCCATGTAAACATGCATGCATGTGATGGAATTAAAACAAAAAAATCAATATTAAAATGTCCTCCAAAATATAAACAAGGGATATGTTCTGACATAGTTGAGTCTCATTGACCCAATTCACCACCAGCAAAGAGTCACCAAAGAGTTAAAGTTGTTCACACCCTTTTTCCTAAGAAAAAGAAACAAGGGATCAACATGATAATAACCCTACCTAGTTTTCTGTACCACTACCGAACCCATCTTAACATGAAAAGGAATGATGCTCTGATAAAGGAAAAACAACCACCCCCCCACAGAGGGAATCCTCCCCCTGAGAAGCCTCACTGAAATAATCCAAAGGGATATTGACATCTAAATTTTCACTTAGCACAGTTCTTCCACAAGTTGGCACTTTTGACTAGGGGTAGTGTGAAAGAATAGCTAAACCTTTAACAGCAATCTATTTTGAATAGGGTGATTTGTCATGAAAAAAATCCTTGTTCATGGCCAACCAAATTCCCCAACGTATAATGAGGGGAAGGGCTCTAAAAGGTTTATTGGCCCTACTCTCAACCCATGCTTTCCAGATCTCTTCAAATAAGATACCCTCTCATTAACGATCCTAACCTAAAGTGTACTACAAGTCAACCAGATTTGTTTTGTGAAGGAATAGTCTACAAACAAGTGATCAATGGACTCCTCACTACCTTTTCACAAGGCATGCCATCAAGAACCAATCTTATGTCTTTTTTTCATTGCATCCCATGTAGGAATTTTTTTTCACAATGATACACTAGACCAATAAATCAGACTTTGGAAGGAATTTCAACTTCCAGAGTACTCTCCACCACCAGATAATCTCCACATTTTGTGAAAGAAGATTTAAATGAATATAAACCAACTTAGGTGTATATATGTGGAGAAATTTCCCATACCAACTCATCCTCTTTATCTTTTAATCTAATATGAGTTGAAAGCAAAGCATCCAAGTATCTAGACCATTTCTCCCTAAAAACCCCCTGAAGAATTAAATATGCAGTGAATCTACTATCCTCGAAGCCAAATAGTAGTCTAAGCAAGGTTATTAATATGAGAAATTATGGAATATCCTTGATATCTTATAGAATTAATGAGAGCTTGTGATAGTTTGTATTTGTCACCACTCCCTGGCCAGGGATTTAAGCCAAACCTAAGCTTGTTGTCATTCCTGGTCTTCCATGCTAGTGTTGGAAATGTTGTCATTGATGGCAAAAGAGATGGAAAAGGAGGAACACCGGAGGTACAAACGAGGCAGAGAAAGCGGAGACAGAGGCAGAGCAACAGAAGCAGCAGAGGCAGAGGCAGAGCGACAGAAGCAACAGAGGCAGAGGCAGAGCAGTTATAAAATTCCAAGCCGAGCGTTATTTATATACATATAAAAGTCTGAGAATCATATCCTGCATGTGTATGAACTATGTAACAGAGAATCATATCCTGTGTGTGTATGAACTATGTAACGGAGAATCATATCCTGTGTGTGTATGAACTATGTAATGGAGCGATAATAAAATGAAGATTCGGACGGAACCTTGTGTAAATAAGACGGAACCAGTGCATGTTTGATGTTGCCCGGAGTTAGTGTTAATGTGAAGGAATTAGCGTTAAAACGATGTATTGAACTATTAAATTAAAACCCTGAGCGGAACCTGGAGCGTAGGAGAGGAGCGGAACCGAGACTAGTGAACAGTAACGATGGGTTGGAGCGAAACCGTGGTTTCTTCGCACCACCATTCGTCGGAAAGCGATATTAGAGGAATGGGCAGCGATTCCACAGGATTGATGACACGTGTCCCGACCAAAATTTCAAAACCATTGTTTAAAGTGCGCCTTCGCGCGTTATACCTCGACTAAAGACATGGAGCGGAATTAACATACACCGTTGATCCAGAGGCTTGATATCTAACGGTGGTCACTCTCTGAACTTGCCCGAGGTTTAATGGAAGAGCCCGGAGGATAAGCTAGGTATGGAGTATGCATTCGTTTGATTGTATTGTGGGCTCCACGGACCTTGTACATATTATAATACGCATCGGGATTGTTATAAAGGTTATAAAGGTTATATGCGATGGCGTTTCATTTTTTCAACTTATTCACTATATAATAATTTGGGTTTAATAACCAGCGGATTGAACATTATGAGTTGGTTTTTTTATTATGGTTTGACCACAGTTTTTGAAAATGTCGAGAGTTGTGTTATGGCTGATTAAAGGGCGGCTGCACATACAGCTATTATATAACTACAATAAATGGGGAACTGAATAAAAGAGAAAACAAAAAGGAGAATGTTGTTTTTGGATGGATGAGTAGGGAAAATAGAAAGAGAGGAATGCTAGTCGAAATATATTTTAACGCAGATATATGTATACAACAGACATACAATCACGGTGAACAATAATTTGCACAGGAACAAATTTGACAGGTGTACAAGCACAGAAAATTGAAAATAAGCAGAAGACAGTGAACAAAGATTATGCAGAACAGACTCTTAACAACAGCAGGAAAAGACAAATCCCGTAAAGCCAAAATCCAGAAAAAGGAGCTGAGTAAAATTGAAATATGTAATTAAGAATGTGAATGTTAATGTTGTAATTAATTTCTTATTGTTTGTGATGCAAAGGAAAGTATCCTAAGGAAAAGACAAAATCCCACTGTAGCATGGAAATATGTACATATTATTATTATAATTGAGTTGGATAAAGGAATGAGAAGACAGAAGTCAAAAGGTCAGGACTATTCACTTCAAATTCTCTGAGGAATGTAAAGAGTCATGCGATGAACTCTATATATAGAATAGCACATTGATATGAAAAAAGGAGGGAGATAGGGAGAGAGAGAGAAAATATAGAGAATGTAGAATATAGAAGAATAAGGTAGATAAGATTAAGAGAAGAAGAGCAGAAAAGAGAAGCTACAGAACAGAGCTAATATCTGAAGTAAATCAGCAAACATTTAGTTTGATAAATTGAGGAAGTTGGAGCTTCCCTATCAAGTTGCAGCTTGATAGCTGTCAGTTGTAGCTGACTGAGGTTGAAGCCTCCTGTAGGTTGGTGCCTGCAGAAAATTGAAGGGAGTTGGTGCTTCCTTGCAAGTTGTAGCTTGCGGAATTGAGGTCGGAGCCTCCTGTAGGTTGGTGCCTGCAGAAAAACAGTGGTGAGAGGGAGTTGGAGCTTGCCTTTGCATCACAACAATAATAAGATGTGGTTTTCTCCCTTTATGGGTTTCCACTTATATCTGGTGTCTCTGTGTATGATATTTATGTATTGATCTGATATGTATCATCTGCTTAATACCTGCTGCTCTCATATTATGTCTACTGTTATATTATACTAATACCTGCTGCTTACATTCTAAGATTACTCACACATTAAATTGGATATAAAATGAAGGTTTAAATAAGTTTAATGAAAGGTTTTAAAAGATCAGGAAGGTGTAAAACTGATTCACCCCCCCCCCCCCTCTCAATTTAACTAAAGGTTCAACATTTGGTATCAGAGCTGGTTCCTTTTATATCATTCTAACAACTGAAAGGAGATCCTAGACTCTCAAGATTTCTAGTCAAGAAGGAAGCTCAACCAATAAAGCCCCTTTCTTTACAGGTGCAAATTATGCCTTTTGGAAAATCAGAATGAAAGCATATATAATGTCTTTAGGATTATAAGTTTGGGATGCTGTGGAATTTGGATATGTCACAAAGTCAACTGATTCGGAGAAAGAAGCTAAACAAAGCTTTGTAGCTAATGCAAAAGCAATGAATGCAATCTTAAATGGCCTATGTGAAGCTGAGTTTATCAAAATAATGCACAGTAAGACTGCCAAAGATATGTGGGACACTCTAGAGAATATCCATGAGGGAAATAAAAAGGTAAAGACTGCCAAACTTCAAATATATAGAGCCCAGTTTGAAAATTTAAAAATGAATGATGATGAAGATATTGGTAGCTTCTTCTTAAAAGTTGCAGAAATTGTTAAAAATATGAAAGCTCTTGGAGAAACCATGCCAGAAAGTATAGTTGTGCAAAAGATTCTAAGATCACTCCCATCCAGATTTAATCCCAAGGTGTCTGCAATAGAAGAGACAGCTGATTGGGAGACCTTAACCATGAACCAGCTACTTGGAAATCTAACAGCATATGAGATGAGGCTCCCACAGAAGAAGCCAAGTACGAGGGAAGCAACTTTTAAAACAGAAAAGAAGAAAGAATAAAAAGAAGACATATGCTCTTGCTCTGATGAAGAAGAAGCTAAATTTGTCAAGAAACTAGATAGAGGCTCAGGTAGATACAAAGGTAAACTTCCCTTCAAATTCTTTAACTGTGGAAGAGTAGGACATTATGCTGCTAAGTGTCCTCACAAGAAAGTAAGGAATCAGGCTCAAGAATCAGAGAAAAACACATCAAAGAACCGGCAGAAAGGAAATAAATTCAGCAGAAAATCCTTCTATGCTCAACAAGACAGCAGTGCATCTGAAGACTCAGATGAATCCTCTGGAGAAGAGGGAACCTCTGAATTTTTACTGATGGCCATAGAAGATTTTGAAGGACTCTTACTAGAAGATGAAGAAGAAGAAGGGGAAGTCGACCTTGAGGGGGAGCTAAGAAGTGCTATGGAGGATATTGACAGACTCAAACTAAAATGTAGAAAACAAAAAGAGATTCTCCTCAAATGTGTGAAAGAAGAACAAAATTCAGAAGTCCTCATGCAGCTGAAGGTAAAGCTTGAAGAAGCTAAGAATATAGAAGATATGTTACTTCAGCAAATCAAGGATAAAACTCGAGAACAAGAGAAGATGGAAGAAGAAATTGTCTATCTGAGGAAGAAATTAGAAAGTGCTCAACAGAAAGTGTATATGAACTCCTCTCAAACAACAAGCTCTGGTAAGTTGGATGAAATTTTGGATGCTCAAAGATCTCCTTTGATAAAAACTGGAATAGGCTATGAAGGAGGATCAAGTAAAAGCAAAGAAAAGGAAAACAGAAAAATTATCTTTGTAAAAGCAAAAAGGAATGATGAAGCACCTCAAATAATGCCTACAAAAGAAGAAGCAAGTAAGGAGGGAAATAGAACCCAGAAGAATCCTCGAATAACAAAGAATGAAAGAAATACTCAGACAACATAAAAAGGTTCATATACTTCTGGGTCTGTCAAGCTTGCAAGCCATCAAAGGAGATTCTTCCCTCCTATGAAGAATTCCGCCTGTTATGTCTGCCACAAGCTGGGACACATTGTTGCATATTTTCAGACAAGGAGGAGTAATTCAAACCTGCAAAAGATGCAAACAGTGAAGAGACTGCCTCAAACAAGCAACTGGAGAAGACAACCTCACATCAGGTATGCAAACAGTTTCTATGGTTACTGTTTTTATTGTAAAGAATTTGGCCATAAAATCATTGAATGTAGAAAGTATGGACAAAGATATATTTTCAACACTTCAAGGAGGTTTATGAATCAAAGAAATTTTGTTCATACTCACAATTCTGCAAAAACTATGATCAAATGCTTTATATGCAATCAAGATGGACATATGCCTTTCAAATGTCCTTTGAAAGAGAGTGATTCATCATCTCACAAAAGACATAAAACAAAAGGATGCCTCCAATGGAAAAAGAAGGAGAATAAGTGTGACCTAGCTCTAACTGCTCAAGACCTGAAAAGCCAGTGGTATTTGGACAGTGGCTGCTCTAAACACATGACTGGAGACATAAGCAAGTTTATAACTCTTGATGAAAAGAAATCTGGAAATGTTACTTTTGGCAATGATAAATCAGGAAAGATCAAGGGAAAAGGCTCAGTCAGCATAGACAATGGCAGAGGAAAGGCCCAAGATGTACTATTTGTGGATGGACTGAAAGAAAATTTACTGAGTGTGAGTCAGATGTGTGACAAAGGGTGTGAAGTTCTTTTTAGAGCACAAGATTGTGTAGTCAGGTCAAGCACAACAGGAAAGACTCTGCTCAAAGGTATTCAAACAGAGAGTAATGTGTACATATTGAAAGAGGAAGATGAAGCCTGCCACCTTAGCAAACTTGAGGAGTCATGGTTATGGCATAGGAGATTGGGACACCTCAGTTTCGACCATATCATCAGACTGAGCAAGAAGAAAGCTGTCAAAGATATGCCAGAAATAAAAAGACCTTCAAATACCATATGCAAATCTTGTCAATTGGGGAAACAGACTCGCACATCCTTTAAATCTAAAGATGAGCTATCAACAAGAAGACCACTCCAGCTTGTGCACATGGACCTGTGTGGACCTGCTAGAACTAAGACACCAAGTGGAGAATGCTACGTCAAGCTAATAATAGATGATTTCTCCAAAATGACATGGGTTGCTTTTCTCAAGAACAAATCAGAAGCACTAGAAAATTTTAAGACATTCAAAGCATTAGCAGAAAATCAAACTGGATGCAAGCTAAAATGTATCAGATCAGATAGAGGAGGAGAATTCACATATTATGACTTTGCAGACCTATGTAATGAACATGGAATAAAACAACAATTTACCATTGCAGGGACACCTCAGCAGAATGGAGTAGCAGAGAGACAAAACAGGTCTGTACAACAAATGGCCAGAGCTATGATGCAAGAGAATAACATTACTCAAACCTTTTGGGCAGAAGCTGTACACACAGCAATACATATTCTAAACAAAGCTCATTTAATACCTAACAGTGACAAGACACCTTATGAGCTATGGCATGGTAAACCTGCATCAATCAAGCACTTTAGATTCTTTGGCAGCAAGTGCTACATAAAGAACAATGATGAAAATCTAGGGAAATTTGATGCAAGAGCAGATGAAGGAATACTCTTAGGATATGCATCCAAGAGTAAAGGATACAGATGCTACAACAAGACTATTCGAAAAATTGTAGAAAGTATTGATGTAAGATTTGATGAAGAACTCCCAAATAAGACAAGAGATATAGACTGCAGCAGCCATTCAGAAAATCATGAAGAAGAGGACCAAGATGATGATGAAACAAGCAAAACATCAGAAGATGTTGGACTGAACTCAAAAACCACCTCAAGATACACTCAAAAGAACCATCCAGAAGATCAAATCATAGGAGACAAGAGTGCAGGAGTGCAAACAAGAAGGCAACTAACTGAACAGACAGAAGAAGTATACATAGCCATGTTGTCACAAATAGAACCAAATAAATTTGAAGAAGCCAGCAAGGACAAGTCTTGGGTAAAAGCAATGAATGAAGAATTGGACCAAATTGAGAAGAACAATACCTGGGAACTAGTTCCTAGACCAATTGAGAAGAATATCATTGGTTCAAAATGGGTATTCAAAAACAAAATGAATGAGCAAGGACAAGTAATCAGGAATAAAGCCAGGCTGGTCTACAAAGGGTACTCACAAATTGAAGGACTTGATTATGAAGAAACATTTGCCCCTGTAGCCCGAATGGAAGCTATTAGAATGTTCTTGGCATTTGCATGCTACCAAGACTTCAAGGTATATCAAATGGATGTAAAGTCTGCTTTTCTTAATGGAGATCTAGAAGAAGAAGTGTACATGGAACAACCAGAAGGCTTCTCATTGACAGACAAAGAAGACTATGTGTGCAGACTGAAGAAGGCCCTATATGGACTGAAACGGGCTCCTCGTGCTTGGTACTCAAGACTGGACAAATATTTGCAAAAACAGGGTTTTAAGAGAGGTGGAGTAGACAGCAATCTATACATAAAAGCGCATGAAAATGAACTCCTAATTGTTGTTGTATATGTTGATGACATTATGTTTGGAAGTAACAAAGATGAACTAGCAAAAGGGTTTGCTGATGAGATGAAAACAGAGTTTGAAATGTCTATGATTGGAGAACTCAGTTTCTACTTAGGATTGCAAATTCAGCAAAAGAACACAGGCACATTCATCTCTCAAGAAAAATACTTAAAAGAAATGCTGAAAAAATTCAAAATGGAGGACTGCAAACCTGTGACAACCCCCATGATCACGGGATGCAAGCTGTGTGTTGATGATGGGACTGCAGATGTAGATCAAAAACTCTACAAATCCATGATAGGAAGCCTTCTATATCTGACAGCATCAAGACCAGACATCATGCTAGCAGTAGGACTAGTGGCAAGATATCAAGCAGCACCTAAACAAAACCATCTTCTGGCAGTAAAAAGAATACTCAGATATCTACAAGGAACAACACAATATGGACTATGGTATCCTAAAGGCAAAAGCTTCACTTTAACAGCATACACAGATGCAAATTGGGCCAGTTGTGTTGATGACAGGAAAAGTACAAGTGGAGGTGCTTTCTATCTAGGAGAAAGTCTGGTGGCATGGTTAAGCAAGAAACAAACATCCATCTCTCTGTCTACAGCTGAAGTAGAATATATAGCAGCAGCAGCATGTTGTACACAAGTCATGTGGATGAAGCAAACTCTTCAAGACATGAAGGTAAGCATTGATGAACCTATCTCAATCAAATGTGATAATACAAGTGCTATAAGTATATCTAAAATTCCTGTACTTCACTCAAAAACTAAACATATTCCAATCAAGTATCATTTCCTCCGAGAACAAGTGGCTCAAAATATAGTAAAGTTGGAATATGTACCAACAAAAGAACAGACAGCAGATATATTTACCAAACCTCTTGCTAGAGAACCATTTCAATATTTGAGAGATAAACTAGGGGTAGTATCTGCAGATGCTACTCTCTGATATAAAGAGAAAGCACAATTTCAGGGGAAGAAAAAAAACGAAAATATCATTCCAGGGGGAGAACAGCCAGCAAGAAAAGCATGAATCAGGTCCTCAGGATCAAAGATTTAAGACAAAAGAACACCAAGTTACTATCCTAGAGTTATCTGCATTATTCAAGCATCAAAAGGTCAATTACAGAGCAAAAGGATCAGTATTGTGTTCTGAAACATTATATTAAGAATCTGAAACATAAAAGACGAGTAGTGATTATCATTTGAAGCCTATCAGCATTTTAGTTGTTGAATCCAATCATACATCTCTGACTAGGTAAAGCTGATACAATGTATTCTATGAAGTATCATTATTCTCACCTTTAGCTCTATACAAGTGAAAGAACTGTATCAATTTACAGTGTATATTCAAAGTCGATAATCCTCAAAGTGTTCTCTCAACAAGTCTTATACATCACTATGGAGCAGCATGGTACAAAGTCAGCAGAAGAGGGCCTAAACATAACTCAGAGAGAGGAAATGCAAAAATCAACCCTTTGCCATTGATGACAAAGGGGGAGGAAAAGCAAAAGGAGAGGTTTTGCCATCAATGCCAAAGGGGGAGACTGTTGGAAATGTTGTCATTGATGGAAAAAGAGATGGCAAAGGAGGAACACCTGATGAAGCAACGAGGCAGAGAAAGCGAATATAATAAGAGGCAGAACTGTTATCAGAAGCGGAGACAGAGGCAGAGCGACAGAAGCAGCAGAGGCAGAGGTAGAGCAGTTATAAAATTCCAAGCCGGGCATTATTTATATACATATAAAAGTCTAAGAATCATATCCTGTGTGTGTATGAACTATGTAACGGAGAATCATATCATGTGTGTGTATGAACTATGTAACGGAGCGATAATAAAATGGAGATTCGAACGGAACCTTGTGTAAATAAGACGGAACTAGCGCATGTTTGATGTTGCCCGGAGTTAGTGTTAATGCGAAAAAATTAGCGTTAAAACGGTGTATTGAACTATTAAATTAAAACCCTGAGCGGAACCTGGAGCGTAGGAGAGGAGCGGAACCGAGACTAGTGAACAGTAACGATGGGTTGGAGCGAAACCGTGGTTTCTTCGCACCACCATTCGTCGGAAAGCGGTATTAGAGGAATGGGCAGCGATTCCACAGGATTGATGACACGTGTCCCGACCAACATTTCAAAACCATTGTGTAAAGTGCGCCTTCGCGCGTTATACCTCGACTGAAGACGTGGAGCGGAATTAACATACACCGTTGATCCAGAGGCTTGATATCTAACGGTGGTCACTCTCTGAACTTGCCCGAGGTTTAATGGAAGAGCCCGGAGGATAAGCCAGGTACGAAGTATGCGTTCGTTTGATTGTATTGTGGGCTCCACGGACCTTGTACATATTATAATACGCATCGGGATTGTTATAAAGGTTATAAAGGTTATATGCAATGGTGTTTCATTTGTTCAACTTATTCACTATATAATACCTTGGGTTTAATAACCAGCGGATTGAACATTATGAGTTGGTTTTTTTTATTATGGTTTGACCACAGTTTTTGAAAATGTCGAGAGTTGTGTTATGGCTGATTAAAGGGCAGCTGCACATACAGCTATTATATAACTACAATAAATGGGGAACTGAATAAAAGAGAAAACAAAAAGGAGAATGTTGTTTTTGGATGGATGAGTAGGGAAAATAGAAAGAGAGGAGTGCTAGTCGAAATATATTTTAATGCAGATATATGTATACAACAGACATACAATCACGGTGTACAGGAATTTGCACAGGAACAAATTTGACAGGTGTACAAGCACAGAAAATTGGAAAATAAGCAGAAGACAGTGAACAAAGAGTATGCAGAACATATTCTTAACAGCAACAGGAAAAGACAAATCCAGTAAAGCCAAAATCCAGAAAAGGAGCTGAGTAAAATTGAAATATGTAATTAAAAAATGTGAATGTTAATGTTGTAATTAATTTTTTATTGTTTGTGATGCAAAGGCAAGTATCCTAAGGAAAAGACAAAATCCCATTGTAGCATGGAAATTTGTACATATTATTATTATAATTGAGTTGGATAAAGGAATGAGAAGACAGAAGTCAAAAGGTCAGGACTATTCACTTCAAATTCTCTGAGGAATGTAAAGAGTCATGCGATGAACTCTATATATAGAATATCACATTGATATGAAAAAAGGAGGGAGATAGGGAGAGAGAGAGCAAATATAGAGAATGTAGAATATAGAAGAATAATGCAGATAAGATTAAGAGAAGAAGAGTAGAAAAGAGAAGCTACAGAACAGAGCTGATATCTGAAGTAAATCAGCAAACATTCAGTTTGATAAATTGAGGAAGTTGGAGCTTCCCTATCAAGTTGCATCTTGATAGCTGTCAGTTGTAGCTGACTGAGGTTGAAGCTTCCTGTAGGTTGGTGCCTGCAGAAAATTGAAGGGAGTTGGTGCTTCCTTGCAAGTTGTAGCTTGCAGAATTGAGGTTGGGGCCTCCTTTAGGTTGGTGCCTGCAGAAAAACAGTGGTGAGAGGGAGTTGGAGCTTGCCTTTGCATCACAACAATAATAAGATGTGGTTTTCTCCCTTTATGGGTTTCCACTTATATCTGGTGTCTTTTTGTATGATATTTATGTATTGATCTGATATGTATCATCTGCTTAATACCTGCTACTCTCATATTAAGTCTACTGTTATATTATACTAGTACCTGCTGCTTACATTCTAAGATTACTCACACATTAAATTGGATATGAAATGAAGGTGCAAATAAGTTTAATGAAAGGTTTTAAAAGATCAGGAAGATGTAAAACTGATTCACCGCCCCCCCCCCCCCCCCGCCCTCTCAGTTTAACTAAAGGTTCAACAGCTAGACCTAAAGCAATCAGACCAAATGAATTTAGAATAGCCCTCAATATCATCTTGATTTTTCCTGAAG
Organism: Pinus albicaulis; assembly: GCA_034641835.2. Classification (NCBI taxonomy): domain Eukaryota; kingdom Viridiplantae; phylum Streptophyta; class Pinopsida; order Pinales; family Pinaceae; genus Pinus; species Pinus albicaulis. The sequence continues at coordinate 72,751,255 of CM076580.1, forward strand.
CCACACCCAGTCTTCATGGGAATACAATGCAATATACTTCTGGTAGACCACCATCATCCAAAGGTTGTGAGTAGTGAGAAGCCTCCACCTGCACTTTTTTTTTAGGGCTTTTCAGTACATATTTCAGCCCCCACAAACCCAGCAACTTTGGAACAACAGGACGATTCCACTTGAACCAGGGAAGGAAAAAATGATCTGGGGATCCTTCCCACAAAAACTTTAAACAAATCCTCTTGGATTTCTCCAAAAAAATCTTGGGAATACAATCTAAAGACATCCAATAAACTAGAATGGCTTCAAGAACTAATTTTACTAAGACTAATCTACCTGATTTGGATAGCCACCTAAAACTCCAACAAAAGAGTATTTTCTCTAAATTAGTTATCAACCATAGCCAATCTTGAGTAAAATCTTTCAGTAAAAATCACATCAAAGTAAATTTGGTCGACGCGTTTCGAACCAGCCAGTGTGGTTCATCATCAGGACAAGATGAAAAATCTGATCAGGTAACCCATTTAAATAGATAAGAAAAGCTCCAACTAGTCGTTTGTAAAATAACGTCTAGTTTGACTGAAATAGGAAATAAAATCAAAAAATAATAATTTTTTTTTTTTTTAGGAATAAATTAAATGATTAATGTTCATAATTTGAATTTTGTTTATTTATTTTTATTTTTAATAAAAATAAGAATTATTTAATATATTCTTGAAGAATAAATTAAATGTTTACTATTTATATATATTTTTATTTTTATTTTTAGAATAATAATTAATATGTTTTATTTTGTTTTATTTCTATTTCTATTTAATTTTATTTATTTATTTAAAGAATAGATTAAATGTTAAAATAATAATAAATCAATAAATAAATAAATAAATATTTATAGTTTAAATTTTATATATTTATTTTATTTTTAATAATATGTTATATATTAATAATTATATGTTATGTAATTCTAATAAAATAAAAAATTAAAATAAATAAAATTAAAATTAAAATTAAAAATTAAATAAAATTAAAATAAATAAATAAATAAATAAAATAAAATAAAAAACACTAGGAATGAAGAGCAGGAATCCATCATCTGCTAACAATCCACCCATCATCCCTGTTGAGGTTAACCGGCCTCTTTTCGATTTCCAGGGCTTCTCTCAACTTGTGGTGGAAATGGTCAATCCTCGCAATAACCTTAGCATCTTCAATGCAAAAGTGATGATTTGTCTTCTCAGCATGCCCTGCTAGGGCAGAGGAGCGTGATCTATTATCCTTAAGGTCAGCGACATGTTCATGAATTATTTTATTAATTGATCGACCTGTTTCACCAGTGTAAGGGGTCCCACAAGAGCACGAAATCAAGTAAACACCCTTACCATCCTTAGGGAAAATCAGGTCCTTAACCAATCTAATCGAACTCCGAATGGTGTGGGAGGGTTTGAAGGTTGAGGAAACATTATGTTTCTTTAGGATCCTAGCGATTTTATCCGTAGTACCTTGGATAAATGGAAGGAGAACTTTAGATAACCGATCACAAGGATCTTTCTTACCTCTAGGACCTTTTTCAACTTTTTGAAAAGCTTTAAGACATTGACTCATGCTATAACCATTTTTATTAAAAACTTTAAGGAGATGAGCCTTTTCACCTTCAAAGTGGTGTTCATCAGAGATTATAAAGGCTTTGGTGGCTAGGGTGCTAAGAACCCCAAGCTTCTGAGCAAAGGCTCTGGTGGCTAGCGTGTTGAGAACCCCAAGCTTCTAAGCTTTCTAAAGGCTCTGGTGGCTAGGGTACTGAGAACCCCGTACCTTGACCTTGACCTTGACCTTGACCTTGACCTTCGGTTTAAGGACCCTCAGATCCTTGTAAGGGTCTTTACCTTCGGTTCTTAAGGACCCTCGTATCCTTGTAAGGGTTTTTACCTTTGGTTCTTTCTTACATGGTTTTTGCAGCGTTAAAACACCCTTGGGCGTAGGGTGGCACTGTCGTATGGCGTGGGGTGGCACCGTGGGGTGAACCTTTGGGATTTTAGGTGGGGGTGCTTGGTCTCATGTTGCCTTACCATGGGTTGTCATTCCCTTTGATGATATATGAGGATAATATCAAGGACCTCCAACCACTACCCTTCGAGGAACGATGTCAAGTCTGTGGCTTAAAACAACCGTTGTTTCAAAAAGCTGAAAAAGGTCCTAGAGGTAAGAAAGATCCTTGTGATCGGTTATCTAGATTTCTCCTTCCATTTATCCAAGGTACTACGGATAAAATCGCCATGATCCTAAAGAAACATAATGTTTCCTCAACCTTCAAACTTTCCCGCACCATTCGGAGTTCGCTTGGATCGGTGTTTCGGGGAAAATCACCCTAGAGGTTTGTTGGGTCAAAACCTCCACAGATCAGGGCATGCCATTCAGAAGGACTCACACACAACCATACTTGAATGCAAAAAACTAGAAAACAACGATAGCAGAACTCACCCGTAGTCCTACGTTCGATGTAGATCCCGCGGGGTCTAAACCCCCAGCAACCTTTCTTCCTCCTTCAACCTGGAAAACAAGAAAGAACGTGCATGGAAAACTAGTTGTACAGCATATATTTCTCCTAAATTTTAGTGTAATCCATGTGAAATATGATATAAACGATAATAACTGCTTAATAATCAATCTTTCCACATATACAAATACATACTAACACAGAAGTTTAGGAACAAGATGGTTCTTCATTATTGCGAATAGCATGTATAGAAATAAAGAGTGGAGAGATCACCTGAATCCTTCCACGATCTTTGAGCAGACCGTCGTCCGGATTCGTCCCGCCCTTGCCTCGCTAAGAAACTTTCAAGACTTGTGCACTCGAGATGGCATATAAATGGATGAACATCTCCAGGAAACAAGAGTTTCCTGTATAAATCTGGGAAAGTGCAGGAGGCACGGGGAATCAGACTTGAACTAGGAATCCAACAGAGTATAATGACTATAAAATTCCTCTCTCCCTTAGGCCATGTACATGAGGGGCTTTTATACTCCCTCAAAGTAGTTTCAGTCAGTTGGAAACAGTTGGCCACGTACTAGGGTGGTTGAACTACTGGAGTAACCATCAACCCAGTCCGAAAATAGGGAATTTATATATATTTTTAATGGTTTTAATGGCATACGCGGAAAAGTACATGTGGACTCGCGTATACACGCAGAAAAGTCTGGGCATACCCACGTATGGGAATTTTAACACTGTTTTTTAGTGAATTTGTTCAAGTCTGTAGGAATGGGTGCCCAAAGCCATAAAGACAATCATGAATCACCTGAGGGTGAAAAATGATGCTATAACAATCGGCTAAGGACCCGATTTTCCCTAAGGATGGTAAGGGTGTTTACTTGATTCCGTGCTCTTGTGGGACCCCTCACATTGGTGAAATGGGTCAATCAATTAATCAAAGAATTCATGAACATGTCGCTAACATTAAGCATAATAGATCACGCTCCTTTTCCCTAGCAGAGCATGCTGAGAAGACAAATCATCACATTTGCATTGAATATGCTAAGGTTATTGCGAGGATTGACCATTTCCACCACCGCAAGTTGAGAGAAGCCCTGGAAATCGAAAAGAGGTCAGTTAACCTCAACAGGGATGATGGGTGGATTGTTAGCAGATGTTGGATTCCTGCCCTTCATTCCTAGTGTTTTTTTTTTTTTTAAGAATTACATAACATATAATTATTAATATATAACATATTATTAAAAATAAAATAAATATATAAAATTCAAACTATAAATATTTTATTTTTTATTTTATTTTTTAAAACATTTAATCTATTCTTAAAATAAATAAATAAATAAATAAAAATAAAACAAAATAAAATATATTAATTATTATTCTAAAAATAAAAATAAAAATTCATATAAATAGTAAACATTTAATTTATTCTTCAATAATATATTAAATAATTCTTATTTTTATTAAAAATAAAAATAAATAAATAAAATTCAAATTATAAACATTAAGTTTTTAATTTATTCCTAAAAAAAAAATTATTATTTTTTTATTTGATTTCCTATTTTAGTCAAACTAGTCGTTATTTTACAAATGGCTAGTTGGAGCTTTTCTTATCTATTTAAATGGGTTACCTAATCAGATTTGTCATCTTGTCCTGATGATGAACCACACTAGCTAGTTCGAAACGCGTCGACCAAATTTACTTTGATGTGATTTTTACCGAAATATTTTACTCATGATTTATGGATCACATAAGCCAAATTCATAGCCAATCTTCTTTTTTGTAATAGTTTGGTTTCATATGGAAACCGAGATACTTTAGGCCATCTTCCAATTTTGATAACTAAAAAGGAAATATGGATACGATATAAATAATCTCATCCTCTTCCAAATCGTGAAAATATGTGGTATATTTTCTTTCATTTATGACCATGCTTGTAACTTTCTTGAACAAAAATAGAATCTCATGCATTTTTTGGATATCTCTAATTGAGTCATTGCAAAAGATAAGTATATCATTAACAAAAAGTGAATGAGTAATTGCTAGAGCATGATCTATAACCACACCTTTAAACTCACCTCTCCACTTTTCCTCTTCCGACATGCGGCTAAGGCTTTCAGCCATAAGAAGAAAAAAAAATGGAGACAAAGTGCATCCTTGTCACAAACCCCTTTATGCATGGAATAAAGGCGAAGCATGTCCATTTATCAAAACAGAAAAAAACCAGACATCACACAACTCATGATCCAATTGATAAATGGGACCTCAAAACCCATATGATTAAGAAGAAGTTTGAAAAACATGCAATTAACATGATCATATGTATTTGACATATCTATCTTGAATACAGCACCTTTATCCTTCTGCTTTTTTAGACTATCCATCCCTTCTTGAGCCAAATTAATGGCTTCATGGATCTGTCCCCCCTAAAGAAAGTTGAATTGCTCCTTTGAAATGGTATTAAAAAGTATAGGCTTAATCCTTCTATCAATCACCTCTGAGATGACCTTATACGTATAATTTCAAAGGGAGATAGATCTAAAGTCCTCAAAAGACATAGGGTTGTCCACCCTAGGGATAAAGGCTATAAAAGTAGAATTGAAGGCTAGCAAAACCCTTCCTTCCCTTCTAGATTCATTGACAACTCTTACTATATCTTTACCAATAGGATCAAAAATTACTGAGAAGAATTCTATTAACCCATCCATCATGCCCCAGGGTCTTATCTTTTTGAAAATTGGTAAGAACTACCTTTCATTAATCCTTGGACACTTCCTCCATCGGGGATCTATTTTCTTCTTCCTCCACAAATCGCGGAAAAGGTTGAACCACTCTGATTGTTCCAGCAATAGTTACCCCATCAAGCTCCTTGAATATGTTTTGAAAATGGGATTTACCCTGGGAAAAGAGGTCTTCAAAATTTTTGACGTCATGTCCCTTACGATCCTCCATACACCAAATAGTGTTGGTCAGTTTTCGGCCTTTTGCATACGCATGAAAAAACTTGGTGTTCACATCCCCATTGTCTAACCAAATTGCCTTGATTTTAAGCCACCAATATGATTCCTTGTTGGAACTAATATTCTTTCTCCTTGATTCAAGTTATACAATTCCTCCCTGGATTATTGTGAATGAAAACCCTCAAGTCTAAATTCTAAAAAAACCTCAAATATTTCCACAACCTCCCCCAGGTCTTCCTCCTCCTTTCTAAAAATAGAAATCTTCCAATCCATCATCAAATGATTAATATGTTTTAAATTTGTCTCAAATGGCTTGGTCATAGACAAGCTAGACCCAACATCAAAAGAACACCAATTGTCTCTGACTAACACAAGAAAACATTCATCTTTTATCCAGCTAGAATTCATCTCAAATGGACTAGAAATATTATGGTTTTTCAATTCTAATTATAATAGGATTGGAGAGTGATCTAATTCACCTCCAAATCCCACCCATTGACAAAGAAGAGGAAACTAGAGCACAATGGATTTTTCCACAAGAAACTCGTCAAGCCTTTTTTCCACATGACCCTCCCCCACACATAGGTTCCTCCATGTGGATTTTAACTAGACCAGATCAAGGTTGATCAAACACAGGAAATTTGTTGAGAAACATCACCTATGAGGGAATCAATTTTGGCATGAGGGCCCAAGGATTAAACAACACCCAGAGAGAACTTTAAATCACCACTAATTATCAAATTTGCATCACATAGAAAATACTTTCCAAAGAAATCATTCTAGAAGGAAACCCAAATGTCATTTGGTCTGTAAAGGTTAATGAAAGTAAAGATACTATCCAATTCCAATAAAAATCCAACCAAACCTAGGCCTGATAGTATATCCATGTATTATGAACCTGAATCTTTTGAGAATCCCACTTCAAGGCCAATCCACCCAATGTACCACAAACATCCAAAGCAATAAATTGCTATAAGGATAGAATAGATTCTAAGAATTTTTTAATGTGTTCACCCACCCGAAGAGTTTATAGAATAAAAATAACATTTTTTGGATTACTTTCCAACACTCTACAATTGAAAGAAAGGACTTTCATTGAGTCACCTTGTGGTGGACTATCAATGCTCTAAGAGCACCATCTATTGAATTTTTCCTTCTTGCAACCATCTCCTCATGAGCTTTAGCTTTTGCCAGAGTAGCCCTCTCGGTGAGGAGTAACTAGACAACCCAAATGGGATAGAACATTGAGAGGATTTCACAGGGGAAAGGCAAGAAAATAATTTCTGAGAGACCATAATACCCATTCCTAAATAATATTTACCCCAATCTTTGCGTAAATCAGAAAAGGAACTTACTAGTAAAGTGACAGGGGGAAGGGAAACAAAATCACTAGGGATCAAAGTGTCCACCCCAAACTAGTTTACCATGGCCAGATGATTTATAATTGTAGCTTCCATCTAAGATACCTTTGGATAGGCCATCAAAGAACAAGGCATGATGGAACCAGTCGGCATCTAAGCCTTTTACCTCACACAATCCACGGACTGTAAAATTGTGTGGTCATCCAAGACCGCTCATCCAGTATTTTTATTCTTGGTGGCTTTACCAAATGTTTATGATTTTATAAAAGGAAGACTGCAATTATTTACCAAATGATCGTATTTATGGCAGCTCCTATTGATTTTTTATGATTTTGTAGACTGGTAATTACTTCCAATTATTATTTATATGTTTATCTTGTGTCACAATCATCATTAAACAATTATACATATAAAACCTTCAACATTAAAACCAATTATGACAATAGGATCATGAAGAGAAAACCAAACACAAGAGACACAAATTTTACCCTAGGAAAATGCTCTTCTAGGGAAAAACCACCAACCTTTTCTTACATATTATCCAATTCAACAAGAGATGCAATCTGAAATTTCCAATAAAAATAAATTGAAACTAACCAGTAACCAAACCCAAGTCAAACTTTGTAAAAATAATAATTTACGACCTCTTGAAATTTCGACCTCCTACACTTTCCTCATAAACTTTGATCTGCTACCCAAAGAAAAATGATAATTTTGTTGCCTCGGAATTCATCTTTCTAAACTCCCACAAGTGAACAGGAGATGTGTATATGTGATCTGAATTGATTTCCCAATGGAAGATGTTGAATAGCCTTCATATAGCGACTTTAATAAGTCTCAATGGGTATGACTCCATGCTAGGTCGACCTAGTCTTTTGGAGGAGACAACTTGAATTTTGGAGGAAAAATAAATTCAATTTCAAATTTCAAATTTTCTCCTTTTCATTTTATTTTTAGGGCTGACTTGAATACAAAGCATAGCTATAAAAATTCAACAGTCCCTCTTAGCTAGGGAGGTATTCCTAATGACTTTCCTAGATATTATCTTGTTGAATAAAAATGTCTCCATCCTAAGAAAAGGTTGAATGAGCTCAGCTATGTCGATGAATCCATCCACTACATGTGGAAAACATCTCTCATCAACATAATGCAAAGGGATCTAGTAACTCGCCAGCCACATATCCTTTGCAAAGGATCTAGAAACACAAGCCAAATACCCATTGGCAGGTCAGGCACCCCCTGAAACAAGACTAGTCCTTAGGTCACCAATTTATCAAGATATCACTTGGGGTCTTTTCAAGAACCAATCTAGCCCATGGTGAAACCAAGGGCCCATTTACCATTCCCACATGTTTTTGCATGCTATTGAATGGTAAAAATACTTTCCCAATGCTATAAGGCACAAGCTCAACCCATTATCCAAAACCCATGGAAATGTGGTCAGATATCCCTTGACCAAGGGAGAAATCCAGGCCTTGATGCTACTAGGCAAATCTCCCCAACCATAATACATGGCTTCCCATTTAACACACAATACCTAAGGGATATTATCTACCCCTTGATGCTACAACATCAACACTCCCTTAAACCAAGGGAAGCATTTGTAATCACTCCAATCTTGTCTCAGAAGTATGTCAATTTCATCCAAGGACATATTCTTTATGAGAATGTCAGCAACCAATTTTATTATAAAAATACATATGAGCCTCACTACTCCTTTTGTACCATGTGATTTGACCTGTCATCATGATCGTCTCCCACACTTGATCAAACAATCATGCAATAGCTTCTAAAGCAACATTGCTTCATGACTCACCAAAGAAACTAAAATATATTTTGCTTTAGTAGTGTTTTCAGCTTCCTTCTCATAAAATCAGACCCCAAGTTGAATCCATGAATCCCTATAGTTTTATGAGACATATCTCAATCCATATCCAATTATACCATGTTGGTACCTCAACACTTGTTGTGCCATAGGCCTTAGCTCAACCATAAACTAACCAGCTTGAATCCATCACCACGGTTTCTTTCAATTACCCTGACTGGGAGGTCCCTCTAATGTTGAAACAAAGTTTTTTTAGACAATCTAGGGTACTCCCTATGACACTCAACTTCATCAGATTGGATACCATGGGAATTTCCATGGAATTGTTGGCCATCATCCCATATCTCTAAAGGATCATAATAATACACCTCCTTTTGACCAAGGAATATCCCACCCACCTTCTGTCACACTTATAATCCAAAGAAGTAATATATCCAACCAAGATCCTTCATATTGATCCTATAGATCAACTCCCTTTCTCATGGTTTTTCCCTCTCTCGTGGAAGAAAACATTCCTACCATTTTTTCTCTCTCTAACAAATGATTCCTTCCACTCTCATCAGAAACAAATCAACCAAAATTTCTCAGATATCCATATCAAGCCCGAGGTCCGTACAAATATTTCTCTATTATTCAAACATGAGATCCCATATCATGTACCTCAAAGTCCAGAGGTCTTTTGTTGTACATTTCGTATTCCTGACAACTAGAGCAAATGGCTCCTCATAGTCCTCTCCCTTTTCCTGGGAGAACCCTCGTTTTGTACTTATATGTATGGCCATATATAAAATGCTTGATCTTGTAAATCCACTTTGAAGTCATCACTAACTTTCCACATATATCAGAAAAATTACATCCTTCAAACTTGTTGTTGTGCCTACTTCCTCTAAAGTAGGATCCCTTTCTACATGATTCTAGATATCAATTCAATTTACCCCTCTTAAACATGAATCACTCTAGGGAGCATCCTCTTGCCACAAACATTTGCTTTGTTCTTTCAATATTTCCATCTGCTCCTAAAGCCTTAGCATCCTTCATGATGTACCTGAAATTCTCACTAGGAGATCATGGAAGAAACTACTATAATCCAACAAAATAAACAAAGACAAGAGGCTAAATAATAGTAAAACAATAATAAACATGGAACAGAGATATAAAGTACTTATCTTTTGAGGATTGTAGGGAATTTGTCAACTCCCTCTTGATATTAGCCTTCTTGTAGAATCATTGAAATCCATCTGCAAGCTCTTCATCCTCATCCTCATCATGAGGATGATGCTTTCCTTTCCTTCCTTACATGAGCTATAGTTTTTTTATTCAACAAAATCACCGATCTATGTCCATATATAGGGTTTCGTTAATAAAACCCTAAGGATTTACAAGAAGGGCTCATATTAGTATTGTTATGACTTCTTTTTCTCTATGTTTTAGAGCCTTCTTTCTCAATTCTTTCTTGAATCAAATCATATTCATCATATCTCAAATGCTTAGCAACAGCCAGAATTAGGAAATAGCACCCTAGTACTAGCAACATAACTCACCTAGTACAATCATGATTACATCAGTACAATGTAAGGCATCTTCTACACACTTGACAATAGCCTTTATTCACTAATACAAGATACTTCTGTAGAAGTACAAGGTATATGGCATTAGTATTCTAAAGGCTTATATCTCTACAACAACATCTTTCTATAGGTTTGTACAAAAACTTCAGTCAACATATCACACTTCAGGATGTCATATTATCTTATCACAAGTGTATGGAACACATTTGGTCCATCCTCCTTAGCGGGACTTATTCTACCTTTAGGCCTTATCGAAATTTGAACTATAATCCAAATTCAAAAAATTGAGATGATGGCATTACTACAAGACTATAGAACAATGGTTGTACATACATTGGTTGTGAGGCAGTGATCTTACGAAATTTTATTAAATAGAATTATGTTATATCCTTATTCAAGACATACCTTTCATATCTTCTAGAATTTACAAACCCTAAGTCATCAAATTTGTCATGTGCAAACCATAGGAGGACAAGAATGTGTTATAGAGTCCCATGCCACCGAATCAACATCACATTCAAGGGATCAATGGTTTTATATCCATGGAGAAATATTTGACCCTTACAAGGTATGACCTTCAAAACCATTATGAGCTTGTACTTATGAATGTCTTTGTATTTCTCAAATCTACAATAGTGATAAGACAGCTTCTAGTTCTGCAAATGAATCTATCTTTACAAGGGAAATTTGGTCTCCAAACTTAATGAGGAACTCGACCTCTTCTTTAAGAATTCCCTTTCAACTATTATAAAATTTGTATGATCAACATCAAAACATGAGACAACAATGAATATAGACAAATCTCCAAGCTTCTTCTTCAAATAATGATAGGTGTTAATTTGAGAATTAGGAACTAGGATTAGCTCCCTCTAGAATCTTGAATCAAACAAACTTCCAATCCATTCTGGTAGGAATTAATGACACATTAGTGGTACAACTTATTTTCAAAGTATCATTCAATTGCTTTTTTATGTGACATCTTCATAGTTATGAAGTACTTGATCTTCGTTTGCCCTCTGAATTGAGTTTACCTTGATCTTCGGCCCTCTTGAAACTAGGGTTGAGGATATCAACAAAATATCAACTACAAACTTCAAAATTACACTTAAACCTTTGAGTACTTTTAGACTGAAGCCCTTTTTGGCTCAAAACTTTGGAGCATATCTTGAACTTTGGTCTAGTAGATACATCCTTAAACATACATATCTTAGGCCCTTCGTCTCTTAATAGGACAAGATCTCAGTTCCTTTAGGGCTTCTTCCTTGCCACAAAAGATAAGAGCAAGGTATCATACTTTCTAGGGCTTCTACCCAATCACAAAAGATAAAACAAGTAGAAAAATTAAGGTCTTTCGGCCTCCTAAAAACAAACAATTTTTTACTTCAAATTTAACTTCAAAACAAGAATGAATCGTCCTTGAAATTTTGCCTCATATGGTTTCCTTACATGCACTTGTGAACGAATAGATGGTGATCTGAAATAGAGTAATCACAATCAAAATTTATACTAGGGCTTCCTCTAGGGATGATCTTCAAATTTTTGGTAACAATCTAGCTTCGTCAAGGCTACTCCTTTACCATAGCTCTGATACCATGTTGATTTTTTATTATTTTCTAGACTAGTAATTACTTCCAATGATTTATTTGTTAGTTTATATTATGTCACAGTTATCATTAATAAATTATACATAGAAAACCTTTTATATCAAAACCAATGATGACAATAAGATCATGAAGAGCCATCCAAACACAAGAGACACAAATTTTAGCCTGGGAAAACCCTCTTCTAGGGAAAAATCTAGCAAACTTTTCTTAGAGAAATTTATCCAATTCAACAAGAGATACACTCTGAAATTTCCAGTTAAAATAAATTCAAACTGACCAATAACCAAACTTAGGTCAAATCTTGTCAAACTGATAAATTTCAACCTCTTGAAATTTTGGCCTCCTGCACTTTCCTTAGAAACTTCGATCTGCTGCCCAATGAAAATGATAAGTTTGTTGCCTCATAATTCATCCTTCTAAACTCCCACAAGTGAAAATAAGATGTGTATATGTTATCTGAATTGGTTTCCCAATGAAATAGGTCAAATTTCCTTTCTATAGTGATTTTAATAATTTTGAATGGGTGTAAATCCATGTTGGGCCAAACTGATCTTTTGGAGGATCTAACTTGAATTTTGGAGGTAAAATAAATTCAATTTTAAATTTCGTTTTTTCTTCTTTTCATTTTATTTTTAGGGTCAACTTGACTACTGACCACAACTATAAAAATTCAACACCTCCTGCATCTGAACGAAATACCTTCGTTGTCGAAAATGTGTAATCTGATAGTGCCCTTCCCAATATTCATAGTTTCATGAAGCTTCTTCTAGAGGCCTAAACTTACCAAAACCTGAGCCACTGACATGTATTGTTTTTCTTTAGAGTAATCTACATCCAAGGAACTCCCCAAGCTATTCCCTAGATCTGGAAAGATTTGATGGTTCCACATATGGGATGGAAAGCCAGGAAACTAAACCCAAACCAGCACCACATCAAGTTGTTCCCTGATAGTGTTGTATAGTAGTGTCCAGAACTTCAAAATAATAGTGGTGGAATCGATAGCCCATACCTTTTTCACAACTTTTCTACTTCATCACGAGACTTGAAATTTAATTGTATCTAGCCCTAAAAGGAAGATATTTGGAGCATTAGTGACGAGAGGGTTTAATTTCTAGTTCCTCCATTCAATAAGTCTCTAAAAAAAACTTTCAACCTCTTTCTCCACCCACCAGTGATTCCTCTATGGGTTCCACTACTTTTGTCATCTCCACATCATCTCCCAAGCATAGATTAAAAGGATTTGGGGATTTTTCACTTTATAAAACCCTATTTTTCTTCCTTTTTGTGTAGGTTTTAACCCTATACAGAAATTACCTACAAACAAATTCTTAAAAACATAAAATATACAATGGCAAGAACATAAAAAAAATATACACAAAGATTTTCCCCTAGATCTAACGGGGACTACCAAATTTCTTTTTCATTATTTTCCTTCCAATTTTTCAATATATATATATATATATATATACATATCGAAGCATTCATAAATCTCAATCCATTAACCCTGGATTAGAACATAATTGTAGTTCCCTTGACCAGATCTACAAAATACCATGAACAGAAAACCATCATGCCCAAAACCATGTGTAAAACCCATGAACAAAACCATGGGTAGTTCTGCCCACCATATTTGGGTCTGCCCCCCATCCTTGGGTTTGCCCAACTATTATTGGGTCCGCATAAAATAAAATAAAAAATATCTTAGGTCGCTTCCCTGAACCACGTGCAGGGGGGTTACCGCCCCCCTATGACCCCCCCAATGCAACATACATCGCTTGATTCTAGTCATGGAAATAATATAACACATACCCAACATTCTCCAACTTCTTGTGTTCTTTCCACACAAGTTAGCTTTGTCATTAGTCCAGGCTAGCAACGCCCATTTTTTCTCTACACCAACAAAACTTCTTAGTGGTCACGAAATTCGTTGATGCATCTGCAACATTCTTCAAAGTGTCTACCTTTACCAAAACAACCTTTTTTTCCTCAACCATATCCCTCGCAAAGTGATATTGAACAATAATGTGCTTTGTCTTTGAATGATAAGTTGGGTTCTTAGTGAAGAAAATTGCACTTTGGCTGTCAAAACCTATCCTTATAGCACGTTGCACCAATCCCATACTCGAACACAATCCCTGCAACCAAATTTCTTCCTTGATTGCATGAGTGGATTTCATGTATTCAGACTTTGTATTTGAAAGTGCCACTACAGACTACCTCTTACTCATCCAACTAATTGCTTCTCCAAATAGGTTATGTTATCACTCTGAAATTACCAAAGGTTGTTCTAAGCATTAAAAAGAAATATCATAGGTAACTACAACCACTTTTCGAAATTAGGATCTAGCCTTCCTAAACTCAGAGAGGGCTCTCTCTTAATGATTTAACTTTGTTTTGTTTAATAGATTTTAGGCTAATTATGTATGCTTAATTTGGATTGGTTTTGATTGATTGGTGGAATTAATGATTTTTTTTTAAATTAGAATATTATATTAATATGAACATAGTTTACAGGTCGAAGCTTGCCTCCGGAATTGGTATGCTAGCCAATTCCGGAGGGAGCAGAGTTAAAAAAGATAAAAATAAGACCGCCCCAGATGGGGAAAAAAAGATAAAAATAAGACCGCCCCAGATGGGGAAACTAGTCCAAAAATCTCTGCCCTTAGTAGGGAAACCAGCACTAACTAGAAAAGACCAAGAGTTTTCCAAATTGTTCAAGAAATACATCCTAACAGAGAAATTGATCAAAACAGAGAGAGGAAACCTCTCATTATAGTGGTTGCCTGTCATGCTAAGTGTCATGAGGTTGTGGTGGTGGCTCCTCAACAATAAGACACATGTAATCATCAAAAGAATCGTCATCTTTCTTCGACTGCTGAGCTGTGGGTTCTGGCGTGGTGGCAGTGCACACAAGGCTGGTGCTGCCTTTCCTCTTCTCACCCATCGAGCGTTTTGGAATTTCGCTTTCGTTGCCTTCGCTACTGGAGGAGTGCACTTCTGGTTTGACCGGCAGAGCTTCGAATTTCTGAGAGTGCTGAGGAGGCGCTAGAGAGATTGTAGATTTCTTGGGATGTTTTCTAGAGCCTGACTCAGCTGAGCTCGAAGGCACCTCCCGAAAGCTAATAGTAATGGTAGCTACAACTCAAGGTCTGTCCAGGGAGAAATCATAGTGGAAATGAGCCAAATTGTCTTCAGGAGGCGGGGAGCGACTGTCAGAGTGAATGGAGATGGGTGGGCGTGAGGACTTGCCCCTTCCTCGTCCACGGCAGCACTGCATTCTATGCCTATGCGGCATGCTGGAGCAGGAATGAGCGTGAGGGAAGCTAGCTAGCGGAGGCGTAGAGTTCGAGTGAGTGTTGGCGTGCAAAGTCTGCGAGACAGAATGGAAGTCGGTGCAATGAGGCGACAAGGCTAACAGGAGGCGAATGTCACAATGCGTCTCTGAGAGTGAGGGGGAACTCGGAGCAGAGACAACAGAGAATCGAAGCCAGCATGACGAGAATGGCAGCAATGGAGGGCGCGGCGCCATGAAGAAGAGCTCAGGGCTGCGGACCGAACAGGCGTAAATGTGGAGGGCAGAGGTAGTTAATTCACCTTGAGGTGAGAATTTGGAGAAGTTAAGGGTTGCACGACAGGCCCCATGTGTGGCCATGTGGTTAGGCCATGTGTCATACAATGGGGCTGCCACCTCTCGTCCTGGATCATACAGCCACATCTGAGGGGTAGAATTAATGATTTAGATGAATAGGTGCTTTTCCATTTTCCATTGGGCTATGGAGTCAATATGCTTTGAAAAAAGAACAAAATCAAATTATAAATAAAGTGTTACAGGGCAGGATAGGTGAGAAATATCAGATCTCAAGGCTGAATGATGAAGTGATTTTTCAATCAGGATCAAGGAGAAATTAAGAATTCCTTAAACCAAATAATGAAGAAGGGTGATGAATTTCAATCGGGATTAGAGGGCAATTAAGAATTCTCTAAACCGGATATCAGAAGAAAACATAGAAATGTATAACAGTTCAAAGAAGAGTGTAAAGTTTAGGCAAATTCTGCAGTAAAATTCATGTTATAACATTCAAATTTAGAAAACATATAACTTTATGGAATACTTAGAAAGAGAACATGAACAATTTAAATTTATACTTCACTGGGATAGATCAACACATGAATCCTGTAAAGAAGTTTCTTTATAACTTGTCATGTTTGTCAACTGGAAATGGTACAATAACCCTCTGGTAATAGATCAGTCTGCTACGGAAATATTCAGAAATCCACACTTGATACTTCGAATGATGAAGTATTTATACAAAACTTTACAAAAAATATCCTTTCAACTGATTAGGATTTATTTAAGGAAAATAAAATATCTTTATGCAAAAAGATAGAGACACCTTTCAACTGATTTATATCTGGCCCTGATTTTTTGATTACTGCCATCTTTTTGTTTCTTTCATCTGTCTTTCTTTGACCTGTATGTTATTTCACCTGTTATAGTAAATCACACCATTTCTCCTATGTTTCTTCATCTGGGATTTTGATTTTCATCATCTTCCGGTAAATCTCATCTGCCTCTAAATATTTGGAAAACGTAGGCTTTTACAAAAAGGTGATTCACCTCATGCTAGAGATAAAAGAATTTTCTAAAGTTTGAAGGAGCACTTTGCCTGTGGAAACGCCCTTCATTGAGGAACTGTTGGAATTTTCTTTGGCTACTTCCCTTAAATTATTATCATAATCTTCATGTCTCATGATTTTATCATTTATTACCATAGTATTAGGTAAACCTTTCTTTCTTAATGCATCAAACTTGTTAAAAAAACTTGTTCACTGCAAGTTCCATTGTTTGACATTTCTCCTCAAGTTGTATCATCATATTTCTTTTGGAAATCACTTTCTTCACCTCTAAGATAGTCTTTGTTCTGTCAGTTATCCCAAGTTCTTCTAATTCATACTTTTTTTGGAATTAATAAATTTAATTATTTCAAAGGCTTCTTCTGGTTTCTTTCCAAGATTGGCTTTGACTTTCTAATTGCATCACCAGCTTCCTTCACTAAGTCATTCTGCTCAAATATGATCTATTTAGAAGGCCAAATATCATTAACTGAGTTAATCATATTGGACCACAATTGTTGTTTTTCTTGGGCTAAAGGTTCTTTTAGTGACAACTCTTTTTCTAGCTTGTGGATTATGTCAATCAATCTATTGGTTTTATGTACTTCATCTTGCTTTATTACTTCTGCCAATTTCTTTACATCTTCTAAGTTCTTTACTTGTTCTTTGAGCTTGTTAATTTTTGTAGTCTGAATGGACATATCTTCCATTGCTTTGATCAATTTTTTGGCCTCATCAGTGGGATGGGTTGTTGGTATTGTTGATGTTGGTGCTGATGTAGTTACTAGAATTGATGTTGATACTGGAGCTGATGTAGATGTTATAGGAATAGCAGTAATGGGAACTGATTCCATGCTGGCTTGTTTTTCCTGCACAATTTTATCCATTTCTATCTCCATTTCCTTTAGATCTGTCAACTAAATTATTAGATTAATAATTTCATCCTTTTGATTATATGTCTCCAAAACCTCCTTGGTTTTTGGATGCTCAGTAGTTGGTAATGTTAGTTGTTTCTTCAGTGTGGCTATGTCTGCATTCTTCTTCTTAATAAGTTCTTTTGCTACTTTGATATCTTTTGGATTATAACCAACTTCTATTACCAAATATGCTAGTGACTTAATCATGTTATCGTTTGCTTCTGATGAGGCTCTCTCTAGCTTTAATTGTGACTATATATTTTCTAGATAATTTTGCAACTTCTGGACACTTAGAGCTTTATGTGTCATGGTTGAATATATCATTTCTCCTGCCTGTTTGTGGAATTAAATTTGGTCAATTGGATGCACATATTTGAAAAGAACTTCAAAGGCTTTCTTTTTATAATCTTCTGAAGTTTTGGGGGCCTGTACCTTTGGTTGTAGAAATGTCATCTGCATCTTCCTTGTTTTGAGGTCAAAAAATGAAAGCAAACTACTCTGATCACTAGGAGTTTACTTCTAGTATTGTGCATATGTAACAGCCTTCCATGCTTCATTTTTTATTTTAATCTCTTTATATTTCTCCATGATATCCTTTTCTTTCTCAACTGGCTTGCTAGATGATGAAATCTATACACTATTTTTCTTTTGAATGATTTGTGCACTGGAAATTGATGGCAGAGGTGTTTCTTTTGAATGTGTTGTAGGTGCATCATCCCTAATAACAATATATGTTTATGTTTCAATTGTCTCTTCATATTCCATTACTGGATTTAGCTTTGTTTTATTTCTGTACATAAGTTTGAATTTACTATCAGATGTAGTTTCTGCTGAATAAGAGCCTTCTTCTCTAGCCCTTTTTGAATTTCCATCCTGTGGGGTTGGAGTAAGTAGGATGGAACTAGTATCAAGTTTCTTCTCCACCTCCTATAGAGTGTTTTCCAACCACTCTGACTGGTTGGAATATTTCTCAATTTCAGGCTTAGATTCATGGATGAAAGGGGTGAACTTAAACTTAATTCTCAATTTACTTATGACACCCAAGGGGTCATGTGACCATTTGAAACTGTTGTTGAACTTTAACTCTTGTAGGCATCTCTCTGCTTCCTTTCCAGCATTCCTACTGTTGCATATAAAAGGCCCTAGTTGGTTTTTTATCTTGAACTGAGTTTTCTTTTTGGTTGAAAGGAAATTGATCTCATCAAAATTCAAGATCTGCCTGATGTAATCTAAACCAAATATCCTCATTGGAAGGTATTTGGGAAGCTTGTATGGGACTAATTGGCTTCCATACACTCTGATTTCTGTGTGATTCTGGTATAAATACCAGTCTCATGTCTTGATCTGATCATATAATTGTAGAACCTTTTTTATTTCATCATTGATTCTGGGTTGAATGCTATTGCTAAGCATATTAACTACTGGATATACAAAAGAATCAATAAAGTTTTTGAAACTGAATTCAGTGGAATCCTTTCTTATCAAGGATGTCTAAAAGATAACAAACTAGGGATTACTCTCTGTGTCCATTTTTTTTAGGTTGACTGCAAACATTTTTGACTGAAAATATATGAACAAATGAAACAATACTAAGGAGTATTTGAATACTCCTTCTTCTGGCAGTTTGATCAGTTGATCATGCATTGTTAAGTCCCTATATCAATAGTATAGCCCCTTATTATGTTAGTTTAGACCCCCTTATTATTATTATTGTACCCTTGTAACCCCCATTTTGTTATTATTGTGCCCTTAAATTATTATTGTTAGGTCGGCTAGGATTACATTGTGGCCCACTATGATTACATTATGGCCCCATGGACTCCTATATATAGAAAGGAGGTTTTGTAAATTGTATCATCCAAGAATTGTTCATTTATGTAATGTATTGGAGGTTTCCCCCTCGAAGTGGCTTATTTATAAGGCGTTCATATCTCTTTTCTTCTATTTTTGGAGCTGGTTACACAACATTTGGTATCGGAGCTTGGGATTCTAGGGTTTCGCTGCTCCAAACAGGTCATCGTGGCATTTTCGCTATAAATTTTTTTCTACGAAGTTTCAGAAGCTGAAATTTTTAGGGTGCGAAGCTGAAATCCTGAGGAATATTGTCTAAAAATTTCAGAGCTTGGTTCGCAATATTTTCGGAGATATGATCTGTGGAAGTCAGGTATTTTTTCAGGATCCTAAACAGGTCATCGTGGCATTTGCGCTATAAATTATTTTCTACGAAGGTTCAGAATCTGAAATTCATATGGTGCGAAGCTGAAATCCTGAGGAAATTCATAAACAATTTTCAGAGCTTGGTTCGCAACATTTTTGGAGATATGATCTGTGGAAGGTAGTGCTTTTTCAGGCTCCTGAATTTCATCTTAAAGAGGTGATCATGGGAAAAGTTCAATAACTCTCTCTCTGGAGATTGGATTGGAGTGCTGTAAAAAGTGGTCACAAGTACACGGCCTGTAGTTTCTTGGCTATCAATTTCAGAGACAAAGGACAAAACAGTGACACGTGGCAAGTCGTACAAGTTCGCTCTACTGAACCAGTCCAGAATTAGGTCATTGTGGGAGATTGGACACAAATTTGTCTTGGAGAATCCAAATCAGATCAAACCTGTGGCATTTGAAATAAGCTTCAGAGGGCTACTGTAGGGCGGAATTTCAGATATTTAAGATTTTAAATTACATAGATAATTCAATTTCAATATCGAGCTCCTCAAAGCAAGAAAAAGGTGTGTGTTTTTTTCCGAATTGCATAAGTCTTGTTTGAAGAATCAAGTGGAATTTATTCCAAGGGCATATTGAAGAATTTTTATTAGTAATGGGTTCTATCATGCATCCAAAAAATAATTCCATACCCATTAAGCCCTCAGAAAACTATACTATGACGCATGAGGAGGAAGAATTGCAATATGAGATATCAAAATTACAGTACCAAGTGCAACAAATTTCGATCTTACAAAGAGAAACCGAAGATGAAATAGATGGTTTAAAAGCAGAAATGGAGGCTAAGTTGGATGGTTTGAAGGATAAAATAATAGCTAATATGGATGATAAATTAGTGGAAGATCACAGCGAGCATCAACAACAAGTTCTCCAACTCTCAAAGGATAACCCAACTTTGGTGCAGAATCTAATGAAACAACAGGAAGATCAACATCACATCGAAAGAAGTTATGAAGCAGTAATAGAAACAAGAACTCGACAAGTACGATCAATTTCAGAGTATCTCAGCAAGTGGAAGAACTTTCCTATAGAATATTTCACATGGGAGGATGAGAATTTTATACAGAAGCATCAAGAAATAATCAAGCATTGAGGACAACACTTGTTTGAAGGAGAGGGGCATGTTAAGTCCCTATATCAATAGTATAGCCCCTTATTATGTTAGTTTAGACCCCCTTATTATTATTATTGTACCCTTGTAACCCCCATTTTGTTATTATTGTGCCCTTAAATTATTATTGTTGGGTCGGCTAGGATTACATTGTGGCCCACTATGATTAGATTATGGCCCCATGGACTCCTATATATAGAAAGGAGGTTTTGTAAATTGTATCATCCAAGAATTGTTCATTTATGTAATGTATTAGAGGTTTCCCCCTCGAAGTGGCTTATTTCTAAGGCGTTTATATCTCTTTTCTTCTCTTTTTGAGTTGGTTACACAACATGCATGGAATCTGCCAGGAATTAGGCAAAATTGAAAACTATAGATGGAGGCTGACATGGGAAAAAGATAGAGAGGAAACCAAGGATGGATTCATCTACATGATCATCAGTGAAATATGCTAAAATACAGGACAACATGGTCACAATTTGGTCTGTTCTTTCTAGGAACATGGTAGCAGAGTATGGTGGGTTGTTTTTAGGAAATTGAGCTGATTCAGGGAGGAAAGTCTGAAATATTTGAGGCCTTTTAGGGAAATCTAACTTTAGGTAAAGTTCAGTGAGGGTCTCAATGGAGAAATGCACTCCCTCTGGTTGTGATTGAATCTGCAATGTTTTATTAATGGATTGAGCAGTGATAGTAAATAGGATTTCTTGGTCAGGGGTGACTATGGCTCTTTCATTTGGAAAATAGCTGATTTGGCACAATCTAATGAGTTCAGGGAATTGGTAGGTCTTTGGAAATGTGTATTTGGGCAGGTTAGAGCCCCAGAGACGAATATAATCTGCCTAATCAGCAAATTTGTCATGGCTCCAGCAATGGAGCTCCAAAAGGTTGCTATCAGTCACAGTGTCATTTATCGGCCAAAGGAGTGTGGTCGACATCTAATAGGGGTGGTTGCAAAGGGTTTACAGTTTGGATGCTTTGGGAAGCCATCAATTTGGTTCAATTATTGAATTAATGATCTTATTTGATGGTGTCGGGTATTCAAAATTACCTGTAATACCAAATATGTGGTTGTAGAAGGGGTCCAAGTAGTAGTCGGGCTTCAATTCTGGTTGGCAATGGCTTTTGGTCTCTTTCGCAAATCAACAGAGATAATGAAATAACGATATTGCGAGGTTATTATATTTTTTTGAAAAATGGGGTTTATCGCATGGCGCAGGGGTTCTATTATTTGAATTAGTGGTGGTTTATCACATGCCTTGGAAGTGGTTTGGTGGTTTATCGCACAGCGAAAGGTGTTTTAGTGGTTTGGGAATGGGGGTTGTGATAGAATGAGGAAGCGATGCGTGGCAAGGGAGTGGGGAATGAAACCACCCATTTTCGTATCCCCCCTTCCTTTGGTTTTAAATTTCGGATGTCGAGGGGTGCGAAAGGGTTCGGAGGCTGTTAGATCTAATCAATGGTGATCGGGTGGTAGGAGGATTTGGGAGTTTTCAAAGAGAGGTGAGGTCGGGTAACAGATAGGTGAAGGGTTTAAAATAAAAGTGGTTCGGGGATATATATGTGGAGTTGTAAAATGAAATGGTGGTTTATGAAATATATTAAGCAGGAGGTTAAGAAATATATTAGGTGGAGGGGTTAAGTCAAAAGGGGGGTCCACTTAATATTTCGTGCTTTAAAACTTTGAAAAAGTGGGTTTTGTGTTTTATGAAAACTCAAAGTTTTTTTTTAAGGGGAAAAGGGGATTTTAGCAAGGGAAAGGGGGTTTTAGCAATGGAAAGGGGGGTTTTCAAGGGGAAGGGGATTTAAACAAGGGGAAGGGTTAGAAATATATTTTTGATAATGGAAAAAAAAATGATGCTTCTATAACTTTTGAAAAGTATTCTACCTACCCTTTATTTATCCTAACATTTTATCTTTCCTTTATTGGGTGCATTTGTGCTTGTTGACCCTTTTATTTTCTTTTGATAAGCAAACTAACTTATTTCTAACCTTATATCTTCCAGTGGCTCAGATTAAACTTATGAGCTCATTTTTATTCTCTACCTAACTACTAATCTGCCAAGATTAAATGGTTTGGTCATATCTTTATTCACTAACTACCATAACATAAAATTTAAAGGCACGAATGATCAAGATTAGATTTCATGATCATCATAAATTGTGGCATTTGGGACAAGTTGCACACAATTTTATTTGCAAAAGTAAAGTAAACTAAGAGTAGTGGCATTTGAATGTGCAACAGTTTCAGAATTTATTTTTGCTTCTTTTTATGGGGTTCATATTTATATCTTTTTTTATCTTTTTTTCTTTTGGTCCTTTGATTATTCTTTTAGGAGATACCCTCTTTTCATTATTTAATATGGAAAACATTTGCAAAAATCAAATGTATGTACAATATTACAAGACTTAACATAGCCAATTCAAAATTATGATCCCTATTATTATTGGACCCTAAAAGTGGCTCCACTTGGGGATGGAATTTCCTTGTGAAATGTCAAGAACTTTCTTATCAGTGGCCTTAGAACTTTGACTTTGCTTCTCTTGGAGCTGCTTTCTGTGATCTCCTTTATTCAAACATATTATGTTATATCTTTTAAAAATTCAAGGTTTCCTTTTCAGGCTTCAACTTTAGAAGATAATCATCCACTCCAATATAAACTTTTCTATGGTATTTACAATGAGTGAAATAGAACAAATGAACTACTTGTTAATCTGGTGAAAAATAATGCTTTAGAATTCGACCATTGACTGGTCCACATGGTAGGTCTGTCCCATTTAACTCTTTCAAGAAAAATGCATTGTTTCCTCTGTAACCATAAATAATGTATGGGCCCTTCCAGAGAAAGTCGAATTTCCCATGTTTTCCTTTGTCTTCCCTTCTGGAATCCAATTTGAGTACTTGATCACCTATAAAGAAATCATCTGCTTTAGTTTTCTTATCAAATATCTTCTTGATTTTGTCTTGAATTACTTGGGATTTGATATAAACTTCTTCCCTGGTTTACTGTAAATGAATTGTTTGATTTATCCTCCTTTGGATGCTATTTGTTTCTACTTGCAGCTCTTGGATCATTTTCATTACTGGCACTCCTAATGAAGATGGAAAAATAGCATCCATCCCATATACCAATTGATAGGGAGATGTACCAATAGATTTCTTAGTAGTTAGTCTGTCTGCCCATAGGGAATTCACCAACCTTTTATTCCAGGTTTTCTTGTTATCCTATAATAGCTTCTTGATGATGTTGACTAGGATTTTGTTTGAAGATTCTGCTAGTCCATTACCTTGAGGGTAATAGGCAGTGGAATGGCCTAGGGTGATATGGTATCGGTTACAAAAATCTATCATTTACTTGGATTTGAAGTTAGCAGCATTATCAATGATGAGCTTTTGTGGGCATCCAAATCTAGAAAGGATGTTGTTCTCAAGAAATGAAATAATGACAGAGTATGTGCCTTGTCTAGAAGGGATGGCTTATATCCACTTGGTACAGTAGTCAGTGGTTGTCAATATCCATTTATGTTAGGCAGAGGAGGGTGGGTGAATTTCACCAATGAAGTCTAAGCCCCATTGTTGAAATGGCATTTCTACTGAGATAGGTTTGAGGAGTAATGGTAAGAGTTTCTTCTTCCCTTCAAATATTTGACATTTGTGACAGGAGGTCACATAATTTCGGACATCTGCAAAAAGGGTGGGCTAGTAAAAACCTTCCCTCAAAATTTTGTTAACAGTTGTTTTTCAGTATAGGTGTCCTCCACAATCTCCTGCATGAAATTTCTGCATGACTTTGTCAGCTTCATTTTTTAATAAATAATTTAATAGGATGCCGCCATGATATTTCCAAAATAAAACATTATCTAAGATACAATACTTCATTGATTTCATTTTTAAGAATCTACTTTTAGTTCTAGATAAACCAAGAGGAGCTTGTAGGTTGAGTAAAACAAATGTAAGGTCTGCATACCAGGGTGAATCTATAAAAGCTTCATTGATTTGTGAAGTCTCCATATCTTCCTAATCATCTATGGTAGCAATGAAATTTATGTCTAAGGCTTGTCGGTTCGATTCAGCCATGAGTTTGGCCAAACCTTGGCCTTTGATTAATTTTGTAGGCTTGATTTCAATGTCATATTCTAGTATTGTGGCAATCCATTTGCCTCTTTTTCCATTAGGACCATTCTGATTTAGAATGTCCTTTACAACTAAGTTTGGAACATATGCTATTATGAGAGAGTATAGAATGTATACTCTAAAATCTTTTATGGCTTTCACTAAAGCAAGAGCTTGTTTTTACATGATATTATACTTTAGTGTTGCATCTCTCAAAGTTTTACTGAAGAAAGCAATGGGTTTTTCAAGACCCTCATCGTTATTTTGCAACAAGACTACTGCAATGGTGTGTTCTAAAGCAAATGAAAAAATTATAAGATCTCTGTTAAAATTAGGACTTATGAGGACAGGTGTTTTAGTAAGTTCTTCTTTGATCACTTCAAAAGACTGCTTAGCCTCTATTGTTCACTTAAGAGTTGAATCCTTTTTTAACATGTTATTTAAATTTCTAATTAGTTTAGCTAAGTTAGGGATGAATCTTCTAAGAAAATTTAATTGCCTAAAAATGCTTGTAATTCTCTAATGTTTCTAGGATGATTGATATTTAGGATTGCTTCTATTATACCTAGATCAATTCTAATTCCCTCTTTCGAAACAATATGTCCCAGGATTTTTCCTTCTTCTAATATAAAAAGTGACTTTTTAGAATTTAAGGATATGCCAAACTTTCTGCATTTTATGAATACTCTTCTTAGATGATCTAGATGTTCATTATCTGACTTGGAAAACACTGTGATATCATCTAGGTAAATGACTAAAAATTCATGGATTTCCTTTGCAAAGGCTATGTCCATGGCTCTTTGGAATGTTGCTCCAGCATTCATCAGTCCAAAGGGAATTTTCAAGTACATGAAAGTTCCCCAAGGAGTGGTGAATGTAGTCTTAGCTTGATCTTCAAGTTGGACTAGGATTTGGTTGTATCCACAAAATCCATCAAGTAATTAAATTTTGGATGACCCTACTACCCTCTGGAGAATGTGGTCCATTTTAGGGAGGGGATAGTTATCCTTCAATGATATTTTGTTTAAGTTTCTGAAATCAACACATAGTCTGATTTCTCCTGTTTTCTTTCTAGTGGGGACTAAATTAGAGAACCAATCAGAATATATGATGGGTGCTATGATTTGAGCATCGTACATCCTTTTAACTTCTTTTTCAATTAATGGCATAAGAGCAGGGTTAATTATCCTTAGATTTTGTTTAAAGGGCTTCTTATTTTCTTTAATTGGTATCTTATGCTGGATAATGTTGGTATCATAAGACTTGAGGTCTTCATAATTCCAAGCAAATATGTCTTGGAATTCTTTAAACAAGCTAATGTACTTCATCTTTTCATCTAGAGGTAATGTCTTAGATATCTTGATAAGTTTGGGATTTTCTTTTGTTCCTATGTTGCATTCCTCTATATCTGACCTTAGAGGCTCCATTTTAGGTTTTCTAGCTACATGATCTGAAAATGAAACTATTTTTAAATGTTGTGAAAAGTATCCATTTCCATTTAATTAAGTGTGCAAAGTATTCTCCATGTCTTGCAAGTTAAAAAAAGTGTTTTTGGTGTTGTTCTAAGTTTTCTGTGTGAGGAAATGTTAATTAAGTTTATTGCTTAACATTTTATATCAGAAATACAAAGCAAGATAAATTCACCATAGCGTAACACAGCAAACTGATGAGGCAGTTCACCCCTCCTGGGCTACATCTGTCGGGTCCAAGGCTCCCAATGGGCATGTCCTTGCTTTATTAAGTTGCTCAAAATGGTTATATGGTGAAATATATGCCTAAACAGGAAAAAAAAGCTGTGAATTCGATTTCAGAAGACAAAAATAAGCTAAAAATGGCTTTTGTTTCAACTCAAACAGTGAAGTACAACCCAACACAGCTCCATCTTCCTGATGGCCCTGGTGGCCCTTTCCTCTTTCCTGAAGCAAAAATGGTTAAAGAAGAACTCTGTTCAATCTACAACCTATCCCAAACACTCCAGAAGGTCCAAGAAAGCCAAAATTGACTAAAATTTTGTCTTTTTGGGTCGAAAATTAAGAAAGTTCTGACACAAACAAGATTTTGCCTAGTGGCACTAAAAAATCTCCTCCAAAAATGGAGGAACTCCAATTAGCTCCACCAGAATAAGCGGACAGGCCAAACAGGCGGAACCGCACACCAATTTATGGATAACATAAATTTTAACTGTCAGTTGGAATCGCGTTCACATGCTGAAAAGGAAGAGATGGTTAGCGCTGGAGATTAATTCCAAACCCGCGCCCACGGTCATAGCCTGTAGGTCCTATGTGACGACGACTAGCACCCGAGGGCTTAACCCAACTCTCCGTCGTTTGAAATGGGCTTAGCCCTTGATCACCGCTCATGGTCGCGGGGCCTGTAGCCCTTAGCCCTAAGGGCTTAATACCTAAAACTCCGCCCATTCACAATTTTAAACGAAGACCCGACTCAAAAGTTCAGAGTGACCCGACTGTCGTTTAGCCGCCCATTACACATTGACCCAAACATGTTCACGTCTGCACGCTGCCGTGTTGGTCAGGTCGACCCTGCCCGAGGTGCAAAGTCGAGGGTTTGACCCCCCTTTCCTTCAACAATTTTAACATGCCCCTTTACAAATGGCCTGGGACCACGTGGAAGCCTCTAGGCTGGCCACGTGGCACCTTATAATAGGCCCATAAAAAACCATATAAAAATTAAATTTTTGCCATATAAACATTTTGAAAATGACAATTTTTTCTTGGTCAAAAAGTCATTTTTTGAAGGTCATTGGGCTATTTCAAACTTCAGTAACTTTCACATATGACATCGGATTTGAGTGTTGTTCATGGTGCCAGAATCGCAGCGACGACGCCTTTCCGGTCGTTCA
The DNA here is from genome assembly GCA_034641835.2 of Pinus albicaulis. Lineage (NCBI taxonomy): Eukaryota > Viridiplantae > Streptophyta > Pinopsida > Pinales > Pinaceae > Pinus > Pinus albicaulis. The sequence goes on from CM076580.1 coordinate 72,778,885, forward strand.
GATTGCAACCAATTCTGATCAGTTCCATTTTTTAGCATTTTTTCGACTTTGACATGATCTCCTGATTAGACCTCCCCATTGGGAAGCTTTTGGACCCCAAAAGCCTTCAATTACTTGTTAAGAAGATGTGGGTAAAGATCCCTCACCTTTTCCACCTCCATCCTTTTTTCCTTACTCAGTTTGTTGCCTTTAATACCAACCCGAACATAATCAACACTTCCCCTCCTCGAAGTGCATGTCCTTCTGTCAAGGATAGCATCCTCTTTCAACTCATCCAAAAATTCTGGCGAGAAATCCTCTATGGATGGCAGCTGAATGTCACTTTCATAATCAGCAATTAAAGGAGGTTCATACAAACGTAAATTTTCCACATTCACAATGGAATACATTTTCATATATGAAGGAAAATCTAGTTGAAAAGCATTATTTCCAACTTTCTTAAGCATCTTAAATGGACCATAACGAATAGGCTTCAACTTTTTACCTTTTCCTTGCATTCTTTCCTTACTAGTATGCAGCCATACCTCATCTCCTTCTTGAAACTTATGATCAATTCGGTGTTTGTCATGCCTTTCCTTGTACTTGCCTTGACTTTTTTCAAGTTGTTCTTGAACCTGTTGATGTATTAGCTAAATTATTTCAATGAACATGCGAGCTTTCTCAATCTCAATATGCCCATCAATGGCAACATCCTTCTCAAGAATGAAATCTAAAGGTGACTTAGGCAAATACCCAAAACAAGCTTCAAAGGTGAAGTATTTGTAGAAGAGTGCTTGGCCCAGTTGTAAGCATGTTGAATGTAATGCAAATGCTCATCCCAAAGCTTGGGATGCTTGCTGCAATAACCTCTCAAGAGATGTACAATGGTTCTGTTCACTACCTCTATTTGGCCATCTGTTTGTGGATGGAAAGCAGTACTCTTCTTCAACTTGGTGTCCATCATCTTCCATAAATTGGACCGAAAATTCCCAACAAATCTGGAATCCCTGTCACTAAAAATAGAAGTAGGAAAGCCATAATGAACCCATACATGTTGAAAATATAAATCAGCATTTTTTTCAGCAGTTATAGATTTCTTACATGGCATAAGAATACACATCTTGCGGATTCTATCAACTACTACATAAACATAATCATGCTGCTTTCTAGATAATGGTAGACCTCCAACAAAATCCATAGAAACACTTTCCCATGGTCTAGAATGTACCGGCAATGGCGTATATAAACCAAGCTTCCTATTGCTAGGCTTTCTTGTAGCACATAATGAACAACCTCTAATGAAACGTGAAACACTATCGACCATGCGAGGCCAATAACAATACCTCTGTAAATGTGACACCGTTTTGCTTACCCCAAAATGTCCAGCAATAAGAAATAATGAGCTTCTCTCATGACACTTAGTCTCTCCCCTTGTGGTATACATAACTTGCCCATATGAAACAGAAAATTATTATGCAAGTGATAATCATTCTCCTCAACATGATTCCATTCACTCAAGTTAGCATACACATCCTTAAAATCAACATCTGATGCATATTGTTCTATGTAGCTCTCATGTACAATAGAATCATTCTTAAGTAAAGTAGTAGCACTAATAATAGGCCTTGAAAGCATATCAGCAACTTTATTGAAAATACTTTTCTTGTACCTTATTACCAAGTGAAATGGTTGTAAGAAACCCATCCATCTGAAATGTCGTGACTGCTGCAATTTACTTTGCGATTGCAAGTACTGTAAAGGCTGATGGTCGGTATGAACAACTATTTCTTTGCCCATCAAATAGTGTTTCCACTTTTTTACACTTTGTACCAATGCATACAACTCCCTATCATATGTAGGATAATTCACAACAGCACCATTAAATGTCTTAGAATGAAATGCGATAGGCTTACCATGTTGTAAGAGAACTGCACCCATGGCATAATCACTAGCATCGGTTTGAATCTTGATTGGCTGTCTCAAGTCCGGTAATGCAAGGAATGGAGCTAAAATTATATTCTCTTTCAAAGACTCGAAAGATTTATGTTGCTTTCCTCCCCATTGTAAAGCATGCTTCACGCTTTTCACTGCATGCATAGGAGCTGCTATGGCAGAGAAGTTAGAAATAAAATTCCTCCAATACTGAGTTGCACCCAAAAAACTTCTTACCTCTGTAATGTATTTGGGAGTAGGCCAATTCACAATGGCTTCTACCTTAGAAGGATCAATTCTCAAAGCACCCCCTCTTACTATGTGTCCCAAATAAACCAAAGAAGTCTTTCCAAATTCACACTTTGACATTTTAAGAAACAACTGATTTTTCTTCAAAATATCAAGTACTATCTTAACATGCATGACATGCTCTTCTCTAGTCTTGCTGAAAATTAAGATGTCATCTAAGTAGACAATAAAAAAATCATCAAGAAAAAGACGTAATACATCATCCATTACCCGCATGAAAGTTGCAAGTGCATTGCATAAACCAAATGGCATAACAAGCCACTCAAAGAGTCCCTGTTTGGTTTTAAATGTTGTCTTCCAAATGTCACTTTCTGCAATTCTAACTTGATGATAACCACTACATAATTCTAACTTAGTGAAATATTTAGCATCTTTCAGCTGATCTAACAAATCATCTATCCTTGGGAGTGGGTAACGATTCTTTATTGTTATCTTGTTCAATGCCCTGAAGTCCACACACATGCGCCAAGTTCCATCTTTCTTTGGAATCAACACTATCGGTGACCCACATGGCGAAGTACTTGGTCTTATGAAACCTTTGTCCAAAAATTCCTTAATTTGCCTCTTGATTTCAGCATTCTCCATGATAGACATGCGGTACATGCCTATGTTAGGAATAGGACAATCTTGTTGTAACTGTATTTCATGTTGAATCTCCCTTTTAGGAGGCAAACCTGTTGGTTCCTGAAACATCTAATGATGTGCATCAACTACATCATATAAATCTAATTTAAGCTTGGAATCACAATTTTCAAATGACTCATGATTCACATCAACCTTGGGCTTAATCATAAGAAGTACAAAACTCTTACTAGAATTCACTAGCCTTTTTACCTGTCCCACATTTACCATCGCTATATTTGTCTTCTTGTAATGTGCTCTGACAATAAAATCCTTGCCATATTTAAAGAGATGATACTTATTTTCATGGCGATGGAAGATCTCTTTCCTATCAAATAAGTAAGGACTTCCCAAAACAATTCCTGATATATCAAGTGGTACTACATCAAGTTCAATTGTGTCAATAAAGTGTGCAGTAATTGCAAATCGCAATATGCACTTTCTTGAGACTTGTAAGTTTGCATCCTTGCATATCCACCCAAGTGGATAAGGCTTTGGATGTGGAATGGTCTCAAGTTTAAGTTGTTTGACCAAGTCTTCTGATATGAGATTTGCTTGTGACCCACTGTCAAACGGTGTGTCAATTTTTGTATGTTTTGAGACTGCCCTCACATGGAACAATTCAATTCTTTCTTCCTCATTTGGAGCTTGTACATGACAGTTTGAAGTACTAGTGCTTGGCTTAGTTTCAGTTTCCTTTCCCTTCATACTCTTCAAACCCATGGCTGCAATTTTTGTTTCGTCACCTGAATCATCACCTAAGTCTTGTGGTGTAGTTGTAGTAGCTACAGTTTTCTTCTTTCCTTTGTTTTTGTTAAACTGAGTTCTTTTTTCAGGATGAATTTTCCAATAATTTTTCTCTTCATTGCCTTCTTTTGAACAGTGTTTACATATCACTTTCTCACCCTCTTGTTTGATAGATGCATTATTTTTTCCTTTTCCCTTAGAGGTTTTATCTTTGTTTTTCCCCTTAAAAGGCTTGTTTCTACCCTCATCAAAAGTGTTTTTCCTTCTAGCCTCTAAATGCGTAGCTTGTACACAAACTTCGTCTAGACTAGTATATTGAACATAAGGATAGTATGTCTAAGGTAGTTGTGTAAACCACCTATATATTTCAGCAAAGTATCTTGACTTTGTAAGTCTACCCCTAATAAGAGTGCTCTTCTCCTAAACTCTTGGGTGTAGTCTTGTACATTTTGTCCCTTAAGCTGTCTGAAGTTTTGCCAGTTCATGATAGCCTTTTGTAAATGAGCTAATGGATAAAATTGATTTTTAATTGCAGAAATAAATTCAGCCCATGATAAATTTATCTTACCATGTTTTTTAATTTCATCCTTGGTCTTGGCTTCCCACCATACCAATGCTGCTCCATCCATTCTCAAAGAGGCTAACTGTATCTTGGTGTCGTCATCATGAAGGTTCTGTATCCTCAAGTAAACTTCCAAATGTCTTATCCAATTGTCAAGTTTCTTTGCATTGACCTCACCACTAAACATAGGCAACTCAAATTTAACATCAAGCTTTAAAAATGGACTTTTACAAGTGGTTTTATACTTGTAATATTGATTCACCAAAGTAGAGGATGACGATGTAGAGGAAGAGGATGAAGATGGGATTGTGGATCACCATTTCCTCCGTGTCCTTTCTTTGACTTTTCATCACTTTTATTTCCTCCTGAAGAACCCTCTCCTTCTTTCTGGTGTTTATACCCTTCTCCAACAAGCCTATTATTCCTTTCTTGGTAGAGTATCCTCACCATCTCTGTCATGTCCAAGAAAGCCTTTCGAAACACCCGTTCCTCTTCTTTGGGATCAATGTCTTCAGGAGCTTCTCCTTCTCTTGAAGACATGATTGAGGTTGCTTCTATGGCTCTTGGAGGTGGCTCTCTGGCCCTTCTTGGTTGAGGATTACTTTGTGCACTAACCAAGTGTCCTTCACCTCTCTTGAGTTTAAGCCTAGTAAGCATCAAAACTTGTAAACAATCAACTATATCTTTGCACAAGAACAAATGCAGAGTAAAACTCTAGCTCCAATACCAACTGATCTAAAAATGAAACTATTTGTAAATGTTGTGCAAATTATCCATTTCCATTTAATTAAGTGTGAAAAGTATTCTCCATGTCTTGCAAGTTAAATAAATTGTTTTTGGTAATGTTCTGAGTTTTATGTGTGAGGAAATGTTAATTAAGTTTATTGTTTAACATTTTATATCAAAAATACATAGCAAGAGAAATTCACCGTAGCATAACACAGCAAATTGATGAGGCAGTTCACCCCTCCTGGGCTACATCTGTCGGGTCCAAGGCTCCCAAAGGGCATGTCCTTGCTCTATTAAGTTGCTTAAAATGGTTATACAGTGAAATATATGCCTAAAAAAACAAAACAAGCTATGAATTTGACTTCAAAAGATAGAAATAAGCTAAAAATGGCTTTTTTTTCACCTCAAACAGTGAAGTACAACCCAACACAGATCCATCTTCCTGATGGCCCTAGTGGCCCTTTCCTCTTTCCTGAAGCAAAAATGGTTGAAGAACACCTCTGTTCACTCTGCAAACTGTCCCAAACACTCAAGAAGGTCCAAGAAAGCCAAAAATGACTAAAATTTTGTTTTGTTTGGTCGAAAATTGAGAAAGTTATGACCCAAACAAGATTTTTCTCAATGGCACTAAAAAATCTCCTCCAAAAGTGGAGGAACTCCAGTTAGCTCCACCAGAATAGGTGGACAGGCCAAACAGGTGGAACCGCATGCCAATTTAGTGATAACATAAATTTTAACTGTCAGTTGGAAGTGTGTTCACATGCTGAAAAGGTGGAGATGGTTAGCGCTGGCGATTAATGCCAAACTCGCGCCTGTGGTCATAGCTTGTAGGTCCTATGTGACGAGGGCTAGCACCTGAGGGCTTAACCCAACTCTCCGTCGTTTGAAATGGGCTTAGCCCTTGATCACCGCTCGTGGTCACAGGGCCTGCAACCCTTAGCCCTGAGGGATTAACACCTAAAACTCTGCATGTTCACAAGTTTAAACGACGACCCGACTCAAACGTTCAGAGTGACCCAACTGTCGTTCAACCGCCCGCTACACACTATCCCAAACATGTTCACGTCTGCACGTTGTTGTGTTGGTCAGGTTGACCCTGCCCAAGGTGTCGGGTCAAGGGTTCGACCCCCCTTGCCTTCAAAAATTTTAACATGCCCCTCTGGGCTGGCCACGTGGCACCCTGAAATACGCCCATAAAAAACCATATAAAAATTAATTTTTGCCATATAAACATTTTGAAAATGATATTTTTTTCTTGGTCAAAAAGTCATATTTTGAAGGTCATTGGGTGATTTCAAACTTCAGTAACTTTCACATACTACATCAGATTTGAGTGTCGTTCATGGCGCCAAAATTGCAGCAACGAGGCCTTTTCGGTCGTTCAGATTGCAACCAATTCTGAGCAGTTCCGTTTTTGAGCATTTTTTCGACTTGGACATGATCTCCTAATCACTACATCATTGGAGTCAAAGAGGTCTTCTAGTGGGGATAATCCCTTAGGCAAGATGTTGTTTGTAGATTTAAAACTTTTGATTCATCATTGATTAATTCCTCAATTTCTATTGTTTCTAATTGTTTTATTTCTACTTTAGTGAATCTAGTTGGTTCATCTATCTCGTAATTTATGGTATAATATAATGTATAGTCAGTGTCTATATTACAGTTTTGAAATTCTCCTTTAGAAATCATAAAATCACGAATTTGATTGTCTTGTGAAAAGATTTGCCAATACTTTAAATTATCAGGTATGGTTGGTCTATGTCTTACCTCGGCTGTGTACTGATGATTTGGCTGAAAGGGTAACCCGCATGTGCTGGCTAAAGTGGCTAAACTATGTGCTTGCATATTCTACTTTTTTGGAATGACAGCAAAGTCAGTCTCAAGGAAACATCTTATCAAGTCTAGGATGGTTTCTCTGTAACACCTAAGTCTAGGGTTATTAGTAATGTACTCTTCCTTGACTTGTTTTATAATGAGTTCTGAGTCTCCCATGATGGAAACTCTTTTAGCTCCAAGTTTTCTTATGATTTGAAGGCCTAGCACTAAAGCTTCATAATCTGCCATGTTGTTAGTGCATTTGAAATTTAATCTGTAAACATGTCCTTCTAAATGATCATTTTCTAAATTGTAGATCCATACTTCGGCTCGTGCTCCTAATCTATTTACAGAGCCATCAAAATCTAAATGCCACATAGATTCATGTGTTATATTTTCACTATCGACTTCTTTGTGTTTCTCTTCTACATATGTGATTTTATCTTTGTCATTGTCTGAATTACATAGAATAAATGAGTCCATATCATAATGCATGGAATAGATAGGGTAATTTTGTGGTCTTTCTGAACTACTCATCATGAATTTCATCAAGGTTTCTCTGTAAAGCTTCTTTTTCTGACCAAATACAGAAATGGTAGCATATGACATGTCTAATTGCAGTGATCCCTGTAATTTTTCTCCCCATGAGCAAGATAATAACATACCATATTTAGGTGGGATATCTACAACTACAATGTCCATAACGATACGCTTTGGTGGGAACTGGACTAGAGTTACACACAGGTATTTTATCAGGCCAAGGCATTTGAATTGACTATAATCAAAGGAGAATGGGTCTTTCTAGGGTCTGGTGATATCTAAGTTTAATTTTTCCATGACTGATTTAGGCATTAAGTTATGAGATGCTCCTGAATCCAACATCGCATTATGTGATATTTTATCATGAATGTTTAAGCTAATCTAGATTAGAGGGACACCCCCTTGTTGATTTTTTTCCATTTACTTCAAGACCAAATAATAACTCAGGTTGATCATCATTGAGTTTAACAGCATCTTCGTCTTCACCCATGTTTAATGTTTCAGTAATGTGTGCTTTGTATGAGTCATTTTTCACCAGCTCTATTAAAGGAATTGGTATTCTTAATTTGGTTATCTCAATTTTGATATTTAATGGTATTTGAGTTTTTCCTAATTTAATCATTTCTTCTTTACAAATTGTAGTTTGTGTGTTTTTGTATTCTTTTTCAACAATTGGTAATTCAGTTTGTGTGTCAACTTTTTTGTTTTCAACTTCCTTGTCTGGAACGGTTTGAGTAGCAGTTGATGAGATTTCTACAATCTTTGGGCTAGAAGTATTCTGATTTTCTCTAGGATAATTTGTAGAATTTTGGTCACAAGAGCTTCTATCGTTTTCTTAGTTTGGGTGTGGATTGATTTCTTAATAGGAACCTCTGTGTTCTTTTGCTTCTAAGGCTATACTATTTATGTACTTCGTAGATAGAAGATTGATAGCCTTGTTTGTAGTCAAAGGACTCTCCAGATTCTAATTGTAATTGTTGTAACATGTACAACTCTTGTTCTTCCTGAGTAAGAAAAACAACATATTCATTGTTTACTCCCATCAAGTTTATATGGGTGTCCTGGTATTCTTCATTCTATTGTGAACTTTCAGCATAATTTTCCTGCAAAGGTGGTATAATCTGTTGATCGGGTAGAAATTCTCTTGATTTACCAGTATTAGGATTTATCATAAAGTTGGGATTTCTAATTTGGGGACCTTGTTGATTTTCCCACTGAGGCTTTCTTTCCATGTTCTCTAGTCTATCCATTAGTCTTCTACATTTTTGGCTAAAATATCTATCTTAATATCTTAAGTGGAAGTTTCTTCCTTAATGGTCACTCTCCTCTCATTCCTCATCCTTGCTCTTTTAGCTAGTAATTTAGCCTCTACACTAACTGCATCACTCTGCATCTGTTCTAAAGTTGCAGGGTTTCTTTTTCTTAACTGATAAGACATGTCAGTATCAAAACCATCTGGAAATTTGATTAGGGCCAAGTTTGGTGGAGGTCTGATATTCGCTGGAATTGCGTTGTAAATGTTGTTAAACCTAGTACATTAATCCTGAACAGATTCATTAGGAGATCTCCTAATGTTTTCGTATTCAGATAATATCTGGAGAGGGTTTTTCTTTCTTTCCCATCTATTTATAAACAATTGGTGGAAAACAGCTAAATCATCAATATGGTTAGTAGGTAAGGATTTGAACCATTTTTTAACATCTCCTACTAGTGTTTGTGCAAATAATCTCATTTGTACGTCAGCCTCATCCACTTCATGTAATTCAAAATAGTATGTCATTTTATTTACATGTAGTTGAGCAGTATACTGACCAATACCATCAACTGAAAAATTTTACTCTGGTAATCTTGTGGCATACCATGTAAAGGGGCCTGTAAGGCTAAAGGGGAATATTTGGCTGCCATGGCTAAGACTTTAGCTTGACTGGGAGGTAAATTAGTGGTGCTTGAAGATGAACTCGAAACGCTTGAAGATGAACTCAAAACGTTAGGTTGGAGAGGAAGTTTAGGTATGAATGGTTTTGTGGAATGAACTATGGTGGAGATTATAGGTGAGGTGGAACTAAATAAAGTTGTATTTACAGTTTCTGAAGATACTGTAGAGCGCTTAGGTTAAAACATCAAGTTTGTCAAAAGTATCTAGAACCTGTTGATCTAAATCAAGCTGTATAGTATTCTTCTTTGATTCAATAAATTGAATAAAATTGGGGTCTATTACAATATCATGGACTAAGTTTTTAGATTTTGTACGAAATAAAGAATCCTCAAATGATAAATAAAATTGAATATCTGGTATGCTTGATAACTCCTTAGGAAGTGAATTTTCTTTAATTAACTCACTACTACTTCCTTGACTTTCCACTTTTTTAGATTTTCTTAAAATTTTGTCAGGATCATCAACAATTGTAGCAGGTTGTGGATCAGGATGAGCCCTGGTATAATATTTCTTTTAGAAGCTAGAATTTTAACTTTCAATCATAAATTCTAACAACCCTTTAAAACCTTAATGTAAAAAGTGAGGAAAATTGTTTCCTTTAAGATTTATTTTAGCTAGGGACTGATTTCCCCAGTTGAGTCGCCAATATGTTACCACTCTGAAATTTCTAAAGGTTTTTCTAAGCGTTAAAAATAAATATCAGAGGTAACTACAACCACTTTTAGAGATTAGGATCTAGCCTTCCTAAACTCAGAGAGGGCTCTCTCTTAATGTTTTAACTTTGTCTAATAGATTTTAGGCTAGTTATGTATGCTTAATTTGGATTGGTTTTGATTGATTGGTGGAATTAATGATTTAGATAAATAGGTGCTTTTCCATTTTCCATTGGGCTATGGAGTCAATATGCTTTGAAAACATAACAAAATAAAATTATAAAGAAACTGTTACAGGGAAGGATAGGTGAGCAATATCAGATCTCAAGGCTGAATGGTGAAATGATTTTTCAATCAAGATCAAGGAGAAATTAAGAATTCCTTAAAACATATAATGAAGAAGGGTGAAGAAATTCAATCGGGATCAAAGGGAAATTAAGAATTCTCTAAACTGGATATCAGAAGAAAAAAAACATAGAAATGTATAACAGTTCAAAGCAGAGTGTAAAGTTTAAGTAAATTCTACAGTAAAATTCCTGTTATAACATTCAAATTTAGAACACATATAATTTTATGGAATACTTAGAAAGAGAACATGAACAATTGAAATTTATACTTCACTGAGATAGCTCAACACATGAATCCTGTAAAGAAGTTTCTTTATAAATTGTCTTGACTGTCAACTGGAAATGGTATAATAACCCTCAGGTAATAGATCAGTCGGCTACGGAAATATTCAAAAATCCACACTTGATACTTCGAATGATGATGTATTTAAACAAAACTTTACAAAAAATATCCCGTCAACTGAATAGGATTTATTTAAGGAAAATAAAATATTTTTATGCAAAAAGATAGAGACACCTTTTAACTGACAAATATCTCTGTCTTTCTTTGACCTATATGTTCTTTCACCTCTTATAGTAAATCACACCATTTCTCCCAAGTTTCTTCATCTGGGATTTTTATTTTCATCATCTTCCGGTAAATCTCATCTGCCTCTAAATATTCAGCAAACGTAGGCTTATTTACAAAAAGGTGATTTACCTCATGCTGGAGGTAAAAGAAATTTTCTAAAGTTTGAAGGAGCACTTTGCCTGTGGGAATGCCCTTCATTGAGGAATTTTTGGAAGTTTCTTTGGCTACTTCCCTTAAATTATTATCATAATCTTCATGTCTCATGAGTTTATCATTTATTACCAGAGGATTAGGCAGACCTTTCTGTCTATATACATCAAACTTGTTAAAAAACTTCTTCACTGTGAGTTCCATTGTTTGATATTTCTCCTCAAGCTGTATCATCAGATTTCTTTTGGAAATCACTTTCTTCACCTCTAAGATAGTCTCTGTTTTTTCAGCTATCCCGAGTTCTTCTAATTCATAGTTGTTTTTGGAATTAAGGAATTTTATTATTTCAGAGGCTTCCTCTGGTTTCTTTCTAAGATTGGCTTTAACTTTCTAAATTGCATCACCAGCTTCCTTCACCAAGTCATTCTGCTCAAATATGATCTATTTAGAAGGCCAAATATCATTAACTGAGTTAATGATATTGGCCCACAATTTCTATTTTTCTTGGGCTAAAGGTTCTTTTAGTGACAACTCTTTTTCTATCTTGTGGATTCTGTCAATCAATCTATTGGCTTTCTGTACTTCATCTTGTTCCATTGCTTCTGCCAATTTCTTTCAATCTTCTAAGTTCTTTACTTGTTCTTTGAGCTTGTTAATTTTTGTAGTTTGAATGGACATATCTTCCATTGATTTGATCAATTTTCTAGCCTCATCAGTGGGATGGGTTGTTGGTATTTTTGATGTTGGTGCTGATGTAATTACTGGAACTGATTTTGATACTGGAGCTGATGTAGATGTTATAGGAATAGCAGTAATGGGAAATGCTTCCATGCTGGCTTGTTTTTCCTACACAAGTTTATCCATTTCTGTCTCAATTTCCTTTAGTTGAGCTCAACTGAATGGCTAGATTCATCATTTCATCCTTTTGATTATCTGTCTCCAAAACCTCCTTGGTTTGTGGATGCTCAGTAGTTGGTAATTTTAGTTTTTTCTTCGGTGCAGCTATGTCTACATTCTTCTTCTTTATAAGTTCTTTTGTTGCTTTGATATCTTTTGAATTATAAACAAATTCTTTTACCAACTCTTCCAATGACTTAATCATGTTATCCTTTGCTTGTGATGAGGCTCTCTCTAGCTTTAACTGTGACTATATATTTGCTAGAGAATTTTTCAAATTCTAGACACTTAGAGATTTATGTGTCATGGTTGAATATATCATTTCTCCTACATGTTTGTGGAATTAAATTTGGTCAATTGGATGCACATCTTTAGAAATAACTTCAAAGGTTGTCTTTTTATAATCTTCTGAAGTTTTGGAGGCCTATACCTTTGACTGTAGAAATATCATCTGCATCTTCCTTGTTTTGAGGTCGAAAGCTGAAAGCAACCTACTCTGATCACTAGGAGTTCTCTTCCATTATTGTGCATATGTAACAGCCTTCAATGCTTCATTTTTTATTTTAATCTCTTTATATTTCTCGATGATATCCTTTTCTTTCTCAACTGGCTTTCTGGATATGAAATATATGCACTATTTTGCTTTTGAATGATTTTTGCACTGGAAGTTGATGGCAGAGGTGTTTCTTATGAATGTGTTGTAGTTGCATCATCACTGATAACAATATATGTTTATGTTTCAATTGTCTCTTCCTGCTCTATTACTGGATTTAGCTTTGTTTTCTTTCTGTACATAAGCTTGAATTTACTATCAGATGTAGTTTCTATTGAATAAGAGCCTTCTTCTCTAGCCCTTTTTGAATTTCTATCATGTGGGGCTGGAGTAAGCAGGATGGAACTAGTATCAATTTGCTTCTCCACCTCCTGTAGAGTGTTTTCCAACCACTCTGACTGGTTGGAATATTTCCAATTTCAGGCTTAGATTCATGGATAAAAGGGGTGAGTTTAAACTTAATTCTCAATTTACTTATGATGCCCAAGGGGTCATATGACCATTTGAAACTATTGTTGAACTTTAACTCTTGTAGGCATCTCTCTGCTTCATTTCCAGCATTCCTAATATTGCATATAAAAGGCCCTAGTTGGTTTTTTATCTTGAACTAAGTTTTCTTTTTGGTTGAAAGGAAATTGATCTCATCAAAATTCAATATCTACCTGATGTACTCTAAAGAAAATATCCTCATTGGAAGGTATTTGGTAAGCTTGTATGGGACTAATTGGCTTCCATACACTGATTTCTGTGTGATTCTGGTATAAATACCAGTCTACTGTCTTGCTCTGATCAGATAACTGTAGAAAATTTTTTATTTCATCACTAATTTTGGGTTGAATGGTATTGCTAAACATATTAACTACTGGATATAGAAAAGAATCAATAAAGTCTTTGAAACTTAATTCAGTGGAATCCTTTCTGATCAAGGATGTCCAAAAGATAACAGACTGGGGATTACCCTCTGTGTCCAATTTTTGTAGGTTGACTGCAAACCTTTCTGACTGGAAATATATGAACAAATGAAACAATACTGAGGATTATTTGAATACTCCTTCTTCTGGCAGTTTGATCAGTTGATCATGCATGGCATCTGTCAGGAATTGGGCAAAATTGAAAACTATAGATGGAGGCTGACCTAGGCAAAATATAGAGAGGAAACCAAGGGTGGATTAATCTACATGTTCATCAATGAAATATGCTAAAATACGGTACAGCATGGTCACAATTTTCTTTGTTCTTTCTGGGAACATGGTATCAGAGTATGGTGGGTTGTTTTTAGAAAATTGAGTTGATTCAGGGAGGAAAGTTTGAAATATTTGAGACATTTTAGGGAAATATAACTTTAGGTAAAGCTCGGTGAGGGTATCAATGGATAAAGGCACTCCCTCTGGCTGTGATTGAATCTGCAGCATTTGATTAATGGATTGAGCAGTAATAGTAAATAGGATTTCCTGGTCAGTGGTGACTATGGCTCTTTCATTTGGCAAATAGCTGAGTTGGCATAGTCTGATGAGTTCAGGGAATTTTTAGGACTATGAAAATGTGTATTAGAGTCCCAGAGATGAATATCATCTACCTGATCAACAAATTTGTCATGGCTCTAGCAATGAAGCTCCAAAAGGTTTCTATCAGTCATAGTGTCATTTATTTTGAAGTCCTTATCGGCCAAAGGAGTTTGGTCTACATCTAACAGGGGTGGTTGCAAAGGGTTTACAGTTTGGATGCTTTGGGAAGCCATAAATTTGGTTCAATTATTGAATTAATAAGCTTATTTGATGGTTTCGGGTATTCAAAATTACCTGGAATACCGAAGATGTGGTTGTAGAAGGGGTCCAAGTAATATTCGGGCTTCAATTCTGGTTTTCAATGGCTTTTTGTCTCTTTCGCAAATCAACAGAGATAATGAAATAACGCTATTACAAGGTTTTTTTTTTTGAAAAATGGGGTTTATCGCATGGCGCAGGAGTCTATTATTTCAAATAGTGGTGGTTTATCGCACGCCTTGGAAGTGGTTTGGTGGTTTATCGCATAGCGAAAGGTGGTGTAGTGGTTTTGGAATGGGGGGATGCGATAGAATGAGGAAGCACTGCATGGCAAGGGAGCAGGGGAATGAAACCACCCATTTCACACCCCCCCACCCCCCCCCTTAGTTTTAAATGTTGGACGTCGGGGGGGTGTGAAATGATTCGGAGGCCCTTAGATCTGATCAATGGTGATTGGGCGGTGGGAGGAGTTGGGAGTTTTCAAAGAGAGGTGAGGTAGGGTAATAGATAGGCGAAGGGTTTAAAATAAAAGTGGTCAGGGAATATATATGCAGAGTTGTAAAATGAAATGGGGGTTTATGAAATATATTAATCAGGAGGTTAAGAAATATATTAGGTGGAGGGGTTAAGTCAAAATAGGGGTCCACTTAATATTTCGCGCTTTCAAACTTTGAAAAAGTGGGTTTTGTGTTTTATGAAAACACAAAGTTTTATTTAAATGGGAAAAGGGGGTTTTGGCAAGGGAAAGGGGGCTTTTCAAAGGGGAAAGGGATTTTAGCAAGGGGGAGGGTTAGAAAGATATTTTTTATAAGGGAAAAACAAAATGATGCTTCTATAACTTTTGAAAAGTATTCTACCTACCCTTTATTTATCCTAACATTTTCTCTTTGCTTTATTGGGTGCATTTGAGCTTGCTAACCCTTTTATTTTATTTTGATACGAAAACTAACTTATTTCTAACCTTATATCTTCCAATGGCTCAGATTAAACTTATGAGCTCATTTTTATTCTCTACCTAACTACTAATCTGCCAAGATTAAATGGTTTGGTCAGATCTTTATTCACTAACTATCATAACATAAAATTTAAAGGCATGAATGATCAAGATTAGATTGCATGATCATCATAAATTGTGGCATTTTGGACAAGCTTCACACAATTTTATTTGAAAAAGTAAAGTAAACTAAGAGTAGTGGAATTTTAATGTGCAACACTTTCAGAATTTATTTTTGCTTCTTTTTATGGGGTTCATATTTTATATCTTTTTTTATCTTTCTTTCTTTTTGTCCTTTGTTTATGTTAAACACCATGTAAAAGCACACACATGGTGTATGAGAAGAATAACACACACACACAAGAGAACTCAACACAATGAAGGATAAGCGTGAGGCTTTCTTATTTTCCATTATACAAAGATGTACATTTATAGTACAATGGTGTGACTCTTGGTTTCATATTCCAAGGTCACTTGGACTCCATTGTGACTTTTCGCATTCCACACCTACCCATGTAGGATTAGGTGTTCCAACAGTTTATTCTTTTCGGACATACCCTCTTTTCATTTTTTAATATGGAAAACATTTGCAAAAAGCAAAGGTATGTATAAGATTACAAGGCTTAACATAGCCAATTCAAAATTATGATCCCTATTATTATAGGACCCTAACAGGTTAAACATGTACCCACTTGTAGATCTTCTTTGATCCAAATCTCCAGCCTAGACTACATCAACAAAGCCACGAATGTACAAAAATTTGTCTGATATTTTTCTTCCTTGGTAGCACAAACCATAATCACTAGTGCCACACAAATACCTGAAACAGCACTTCACTGTTGTCCAATTATCCTTCCCTAGTTTTGACATAAACTTGCTCAATACTACCACTACATGTGTAATGTCTGGTCTGGTGCAAACCATTGCATACATCAGGCTGCCAAATTCACTTGCATATGGAATACGGGACATGTCCTCTTCCTCTTCTTTTGTCTTAAGACATTGTTCGGCAGATAACTTTGCACCTACAAAATAGGAACCTTCATCAGTTGACTATCTTTTATATTAAACCTATGCAATATTGTCTCGACATACTTCCTCCAGTTTAACCAGAGCTTCCACTTTTCCTGATCTCATTTAATTTCCATGCCAAAAATATAGTTTGTAGCACCAAGATCCTTCATGTCGAATTTGGAGGACAATTGGGTCTTCAAATCCTGGATAATTTCTTTGTCATTTACAATCAGTAACATATCATCCACATACAAGACCAATAAATAACGTGGTCACCAATTAATTTAAAATACACATGGTGATCTGCGTTGCTTCTGATACCACATCCTTGGTGACCATTTTAACCCATACAGAGACTTTTTTAACATGCATACCAGTTCTTTCTTACCCTTCACCACAAAGCCTTTAGGTTGCCTCATGTATATATCTTCTTCCATATCCCCGTGAAGAAATTGTGTCTTCCATATCCCCGTGAAGAAATTGTATCTTCACATCCATCAGTTCCACCTCAAAATAAAAAGTAGCAGCAACAGATAAAAGTAATATAATAGAAGCTAACTTGGAAACTGGAGAAAAAATATCAAAAAAATCAATTCTCGACTCTTTGGAATAACATTTTGCTACCAACCGAGCTTTGTATTTCTCCATGTTTCCTTCTACATTCATCCTCTTCTTAAACACCCATTTTCTTCCAATGGGTTTCCTTCCATCCAGCAAATCCACCATATCCCAAGCCTCACTTTTGTCCAGAGATGTCATTTCATCAACCATGGCCTCTTTCCAAATTTTTCCATCCTATGAATCTACTTCCTCCCTGATGGTTCTAGGATCATCATCAGTAATATATATAAAAAAATAAATAAATTTGAATAGAAAGCAAATGGACTATACCTTTCTAGTTGTATTCTCTATCTAACTGATCTTCTCAAAACTGGAGTTTTAGGCTCTTCCTCTCAAAATTATTGTTCTGTTGTAGAGTTTGGTTCTTCCTCCTTTAGCTAAAACTCTATCTTCGCGGGTTCTGTTCATGTTTAATAACATCTTTCACCTCTCTAAACACCACATCTTGACTGTACACAACCTTCCCTGTTTCAGGGTTTCAAAGTGTATAACCTTTTAAACCATCATTATACCCAACAAAGATGCACCTTTCATATTTACTATCCAAATTGGTTCTTTTATCCTTTGGAACGTGTACATATTCATCACGGCCAAATACCA
Organism: Pinus albicaulis; assembly: GCA_034641835.2. Lineage (NCBI taxonomy): Eukaryota > Viridiplantae > Streptophyta > Pinopsida > Pinales > Pinaceae > Pinus > Pinus albicaulis. The sequence continues at coordinate 72,796,218 of CM076580.1, forward strand.
TAATTTGTGAAATAGAGGGTCTCTTACCAGTCCATACCTCATGTGGAGTCTTATCCTCCAACGCTAATCAAGGTGATATGTTAACCAGATAACATGCAGTCTTTGTCGGCTCTGCCTAGAATTATTGTCCTAAGTCGGCACCACTAAGTATGCTTCTTGCCTTTTCCATAAGTCTTGTTCATTATTTCTGCAAATCAATTTTGTTGAGGTGTATATGGAGTATTATTTTGTCGTGCTATACCACACTTTATACAAAACTCTTCAAATTCCTTCTTGAAAAACTCTCCACCATTATATGTCCTTAACACCTTAATCTTCTACTTTGTCTAATTTTTCACCAAAACCTTAAATTCATTAAAACTATTAAAAACTTCATATTTTTTCCTCATGAAATATATCCATGTATTCCTTGAGAAGTCATATATAAATGAGACATAGCACACAGACTTACCCAATGATGGAATGGACACAGGTCCAAACACATCAATGTACACAAGCTCTAATATCCCTTTTTCCCTCTTAGCACCGGAGGGGAAACTCACCTGATTTTGCTTCCCATAAACACAATTTTCATAGAAATCAAAATGCAGAGAGAAATTATACATACCTTCTACCATACCATTACCATGCAGTATTTGAAGGCCCTTCTCTCCAATATGTCCAGGCCTTTGATGCCATAGCATTGTCTTTTCTCCAGACACCATTAGGTTTTCTGCTCCACTTTTAGGAACCACGGAAATATTGCACCCATCAATAACATCACTACCCATAAGCTTGTACATAGTTCCAATCTGAACTCCCTGCATCAATTTTAGTGTTCTCTGAACCATCTTGCAGTTATCTTTCTCATTGTTTTTACACCTGCATCATCCGTCTTGCTTACAAAAATCAGATTTCTGACCAATGCAGGAATATGCAGAACACCAAGAAGTGTTCTAATCCTTCCACCTTCCAAATTCATCTTGACTTTTTCGTGTCTGATGATTCTATCCTTCCTGTCATCCCCTAAGAATACATCACCACCATCATATTTATCATACTCGAAAAACCACTCCCTATGGGGAATGAAGTGAAAGGATGCACCTGAGTCAATCACCCACGCCTCACGATCTACATGTGTACTTGAAGAAGAAGTCAAGTACACATCCCCACCTTAATCTGAGGTGGTTTTAGCCTCTGCAAAAGGAGCATCATCATATCCCTTTCCTTTCTAAGGAGCTTTAGATCTACAGTCATTTTTATAGTGTCCTTCCCTTTTGCATTTCCAACACACCTTTACAGGTTTTCTTGGAGATTTAGATCTCCCTCTAGATTTAGATATCCCACTCGAGGACTTATTTTTGTTTCTTTTCTGGGACCGTCCTCATAACAAACAAGGCATCTCCATTCTGGATATCCATATTTTTCTGTCTCATCTCCTCCGACAACAAGGATGAGACTATTTCATCAAACTTCAAGGTAGTTGTATTTCTACCTATTGCAACAACCAGATTATCCTATGAATCTGGTAGAGAACATAGAAAATTGATGCACTTATCTTCATATAATTTTTTTATATCAATAGATAACAACTGGATTACCACAGTATTAAAGGTGTTCAGCTGCTCTATCACCGAGTCTCCATCCTTCATCCTCAGGTTATACAGCTTTTTCTGCAGGAACAATTTGTTCACCAGAGACATAGATTGGTATAAAGTCCCTAACTTGACCCACAAATCCTTCGTCGTAGCTTCCCCTGATACATTCAAAAATACTTAATCTGAGAGACACAATTTTATTGTGCTCTTCACCTTCTAATATAACTTCACCTAGTCTTCTGCCGAAATTCTTGTCGGTCTCGTGTCTGAATCTTCCCCCATATTTGGTTCTTCCCCCCATCCTTCGGTTCGCCCAACTATTATTGGGTCGGCATAAAATATTAATAAAAAATACAGTGCCTAATTCTAGTCATGGAAAGAATATAACACATATCCAACATTTTGTAATAGTCCCCCTACCACCCCCATATTGCAAATAAGGGTTTCTAATTTCCTCCTCAAGATTCATCGGACTAGACCCCTTATTTAAACTAGTCATTGTAGCCTCTTGTATCATTGAAGCCAATGGAAGAAAAAAATTGATAGAGGGGATCTCAACGAAAAACAAGGAAACCTCAAAAAAATTCTTTGTAAGCATCGGAAGACCATCAAAATATGAGGAAGCTAGAAATGAAAAAACCTTGCCACTCGTTGAGGGAAACGAAAGCCTGAATCTAGGAAGCCCATGGAGAAAGATCTCAAAAACCCTAAAAAACCTTCACTGGATATGGGTGGATCCAGAATAGAAAAAAAATCCCACATTTATAGCTTGAGAAAATTCAACAAACGGTGAAAATATTTACCTGTGAGACCATAGGAAACATTCCCATAGCAGTGGAGAGCTAGGAATCTCCAGGAAACAGTTGGTTCTCAAGACAAAGAAATCCCACCAGAATAAAATAAGCCCCCTCCAAAACTTCCAAGAAAAGAACTACAACCCTCCCTAAAGGAGCCAAAAAAATTAGAAGATACAAAAATAGGCCCCTTGAATGGGCTTGCTAAGTGATAGTCAACAACCTCCAAGTCCTCCATACTTCCACCACACCAAGGGTACCACATCAGCACTCCATTGCAACCTCCACCAATAATTACCCAGAAAAAGAAAGTTGACCGGACTGTAAAAACCTTGGTTAAAACACACTAAAGAAAGCCAGTTTCCATCCCAAAGGAAATGTCAATTGTTATAGGAAACACCATCACTCAGAGAAGAAACACACACCAGCACCGCACCGGACTTAATGAATGCGGGTTGAAAGACCTCTAACTCTTTAAACCCTAGTTGGCATCAATCAAACCTCCAACACTTCAAACCCTTCTTACAAATATCTCATTTATGAGCCTAATATATAAATGTATTATCACAAAGGAAGTGGTTACAACTCGATGCCTTGATGTTGTTGAGTCTCCTTCCAACTATTCCTCATTTTAACACCTTACCTTTAAAATATTTGGGATCATAATTTGGATACTTTAGCAGAGTTTAAATAACAATTTTAGAGCCAAATCCTTTCTAAAATCATCCAAGAGCCCTCTCTCAATGAAATATGGTTATATTTGTAGGCTTAGAGGAGGTTGTGAACTAACCAAATCATGGATGCGATTCAGATTCAAATCGATCAAGATAGATGCCATCCACGAGGCTTATCATCTAGAATCTTCTCGTTCTTTTTATTTTTTTCTTTGTAAAAGTAGAGTTGCACATTTTGAATGAGAAACCTATAACACTGTCGCATGTTTCAATTATGCAACCCGTGACAATCAACTATGCTACAGGTTGTCAATGTGCACTCTGCAATATCCTCTTGAATTAGGGTTTTTAGGGAAAATATTTTCTTCCATCTTCTTCAAAGATTAATAGTAATAATGCTTTATATGGAAAAAGATAAAAGAACGGTATTAATTGCGATGAATATGACAAAATAATGTGTAACAATAATTTTTTTAATAAAAATTTAAATGAAAACTTATTGCTAAGTCACTAAATGCAAACTTGTAAACATGATTCAAAAATGTCCTATACACAAGTATTCAGTGTTATGAGTACTTATAATTCCATATTTTTTTAGTGCATTGGAAGAGGTGGAAAAGAAGAATGCTACGAGCCACACAACTCAAAAATTGTGGTAATAAAAATACATCACATCCAATAAAAACACTTGAAAAAAAAACATTTAAGATAGTAATTTAACACAACAAAAAGATGCTTAAAAAAAAAATTTTAAATATAAATCAAAACTACAAGTAGCATATATTTATATAAACCAAAAATCTTTAAACTTTATTTATTATACAAGGAACAACGTTTTCATTCTTTCCACAAATATCATTACATTGAAACACTAAACTTTGTTTAACAATCATATTAGAAACCTTATTATCAAAAAAAGAAAAACCTATTAAGCACTAGACTATACCAAAGTATCATTGAATGAAAACTTTTATATAACAAAAGAAACATTACAACATGAAAGAAAATAGAATGGCTATAAGAGAAAAAACAATGAAAACTCTAAATAAAAAAAATATCTTATTTTAGATAATTAAAAAAACCAATACCATACATACATACATATATATATATAAATATAAATATAAAGTAAAAAGACTATTTTAAAAAAAATTAAAGTTAAGTAAAAAGAACATTTAAAAAAATAAATAAATAAATTAGTAAAACGGACTAACTATTTCACACCTCTTAACTCTTCTTCTAACATTTAGTAGAGCCATATTTTCTTCAATGTCATTGAAAGGTCATTCATAGAGTTTGATGCAATTATTTAATTTTTTATAAAAGACCTCAACATTTAATTTTATGCACTTTAATTTTTGTAAGACATGCCTCACTATATAATATATTATATTTTTCATTCAAACAAATATTACAGGTTAAAATGATATTCTTCATTAACTTGTAGGAATTTACAAGGTAAGTTCCTTAGATCAAACACCAAAGATCACCACTCACAAACAAATCGCAGATCAGTACACCAGTATTTGACATGGTTAATATCCTCAAAGAGGGAAATAGTCCACAACCTGAGCCAACGCGGCCACTTCAGGCAATTCATTAATTTAAAGAAATAATATTTACATAAGCTTATCTCATAAACGGTCGCTGGAAAAATGACCCTCCATGCTCTTTAAATAGAGATCATGGACCAATCGGGTGTTAAGCCACGGATCAAGTGTCGGTAATACCGAGAAAATGAATCGTCGGATCACTACATATCGTGATTGTCAGATTATAAGTTACAAAAGTACATACTAAATAAACACACTTTACCTAACTTTACGCTAGACCAAGTTACACTTAACTATTTCCTATGTGTTGGAATATCCTAACATCCCCCGTTAAGAACAACTTGGGACAAGATTGAAGTATTTACAAAGGTGACACAATAGGATAAGGAAGGAGGCATTAGAGCCTATCCCCCCTTAATGATAACTTCCCTGAACTCCAAGCATAGATCGAATTTTGGTAAACTTCGCTTCTGTGAGATCCTTTGTAAATATATAAGAAACTTGATCATTGGTTGAACAATAGTGCACTTCAGTAAATTCGATCATCAGGGTCACCATCCCAATCAAAATCAGTGAAACCAACCAACAATGCAGACGCTCCTGCAATATAATGAATCTTGAACTGAATTGTACCTCGAACATATCGAAGTATTCTTTTAGCTTCTTTCCAATGACTTTCATGAGGTTTGTGAACAAACCGAGCAACAAGATCAACATAAAAGGAAAGGTCAGGATGGGTATGGGTTAGATAAAGAAGTTTTCCAACAAGTTGACGGTATAAGGTATCTTAAACCTCAGGGGAAGTACAAGTGACTGAAATCTTCACTCCAGACTGAAAGGGAGAAGGGGTTGGCTTACAGTCTTCCATGTGAAAGTGGCGTAGCATATCACAAGCATACTTGGACTAAGAAAGGGAAATACCTTCTTTGGAATGCAAGACTTGAAGACCAAGGAAATAATGCAAGTGTCCTAAGTCTGTCATTTCAAACTTCTTTTTGAGGCTAGACTTCACATGGTTTATATGGTTTGGATCACTACCAGTAAGGATAATATCATTAACATAAAGAACAAGGATGATTAATGACTTACCCTCTTTCTTGGTGTAGACAGTGTTGTCGAAATGACATCTACAAAATCGATTATCTAAGAGAAACCTATCCATTTTGGTATACCAAGCCTGAGGGGCTTGTTTGAGACCATAGAGAGACTTCTTAAGGCAACGAACAATGCTAGAGTATTTTTGGATAAATCCAAGGGCTTTTTCCATGTAGATTTATTCATGCAAATCCCCATGTAAGAGGGCAGATTTAACATCCATCCGATGGACTTCCCATTTAAATGAGGTAGCAAGGGAAAGAAATAGGCGAATAGAATTCATTTTGGCAATAGGGGAGAAGGATTTAGTCTAGTCAATGCCTTCAACTTGTGAAAATCCTTTAGCAACAAGACGAGCTTTATGTTTATCCACTTTTCCATCTGGTCCAAACTTTGTTCTGTAAACCCATTTGCATCTAACCCAAGTTTTCTTCCCTTTGGAAGAGGAAAAATATCCCAAGTATCGTTTGCCAATAAGGAACGATGTTCTTCATTCATAGCTACATCCCAATCTAGATGACCTGAAGCTTCTTCAAAGGTATCCTGATCATAATTTTTTTGAACTTGAGCCAATAAAGAAGAGGCTTTGTAGGAGTGAAAATTTCCATCTAACATGTTACTATTATATGGACTAAAGTACACCATGTAAGACCATTTTTACCATAGTAAAATTGTTTTCACTATGAAAAATAATTTAATAAACCATAGTCTATTAAGTTATTTCTGGTCTAAACAAGAAACCCCATGAGGAATAATTAAATAAATCCTTATTTGTTTGATTTTCCTCTAGGGATATTTAACTAAACCATTATTTAATTAATATTCTTGGTCATATTTAACCTAAAACATGAAAATTAATTAGATAAATCATTATTATCTTATTATTTTCCAGGAATCATTATTTAATAATATTCCTCGTTAAATTTGACTGAATCAATTATAAATAATTGAATAAATCATTATTTATTTAATTATTATTTAACCACATTCTTAAAATAATAAATAAATCATTTATTTATTTATTATTTCTAAATAAATGGATTTGACCAATTTCAAGTTCATTTTCCCTCCAACAAAAATAATAAAATATTCCAAAAAAGTTGGATCTAGATTTGGTTAATAATATTTTAATTATGCACCAATATCTAGACTAACTCAATATTTTTTTATAAATAGAAGGTTTTTCCATTCATTCACTACCTTTTGTTGCCTTGAGATCACCTTTTGATCTATACTTTTCTTTTGACTTTGATCCTCCATCATTGTCATATTTTTCTACTTTTTTCTTGTGAGCTCCCTTTGAGTTCCATTTTTGTCTGGGATTTCTACACCATCAAGAGAGAGAGATCTTGGATCTAAAGCGCTAAGGACATACAAGAACCCATCCCATTGAGGGATTGGTAACATCTTTCTATGTTCCCTTCCCAGGTGTCATAATATAAAAATTCTTTATAAATTCTTGTCTTGTCCATTGGATGTATGGAGCAAACTCTTGCTTATTTTCTATGTTTAATGTATTTAACTACATAGATCTCGATTTTTGTAGCATTTATTCTGATAACCTACTGCAAATATAAGGAAATTGACAGCCACATTTGATGTTAGGGTTGTTTGTTATTCACAGCTAATGTGAGATTTTTTTTTTACGCTTGCGATTAGAATTCACACTAACAACTAGAGACTCCACAAGGGTTTTTAATTACGACCGATGTCATTTTTCAGATCCCTACATGACCAGCTGCTTCAATCCCTAGGTTTTTTCTTCAGCTTCTTATTTTTCATTTCTTGATGTTGTTTTTGACCTTTTTAACCCTAAAACAGTAACAATTCTAACTTTCGTGTGTTTCTGGGCCTTTTGTGCAGGTAACAGGTATCAGTCGCAGCAGAGACGTCACTTTTTTTTTAAACCTGCTCCCGACACAACCGGAAGTGTAGGTCGCACTTTTTTTCCCAAAACCTATGACCTCACCTCTCAGGTAGTGGATTTCTGCCCAAAAACTGCGACCTCAACGGAAAACAGGTCAGAACCTGCGACCTATACTTTTTGCGGGATTTTTTCTGTGAATTTTCAGGGTTTGTCTAGGGCACTTTTCAGGGTTGTATGACTTCCGTATTTACCCTTCTTGGACCTATACTTGCTTATTTTTACTCGTCGAAGTAGGAACCAAGCCCCCCTAGGGCTTCAGTACGCTTCCACCTTTTTAGGAGGAGTTTAGCATAAGCAGGTCTTCTGAGATTTCAGTGTTTTTCAACCATTTTTTCAGATCTAGCCCTGCACTTTCAGATCCATTTCAGATTGGTTATTTATCCATCCAAAACACCTCTTTTTATTTTTGTTTGGTCCTCCTTTACGGTCCCCTCCATTTCCCTCTATGTTGTATCCTTTCACCACCTATTTTTCATCATTTTTCCCTCTGGATTTTTGTTGTTTTCTGCCCCTCTTTCCAGCAGATCTGACCTTTAGATCCCTATCCCTCTTGACCTTAGATCCATTTTCCATTTTGTGTGTTTTGAGTAAATTTTTCCCACCCATAGACTAGTTGTTGGGAAGCCCTCCTCCTTGGGTTTAAATGTATGCATTTTTAGCTGTTTATTTTACTATCACTTTCAGTTTCCTTTACTATTGCTTTCAGTTTTATTTACAGTTATACAACATATTTTTCCTTTTTTCTCTACACACGTCTAGGCTTAATTAAAATTAACACACTTATCACGCACACGCACACCTAAAACGAAGAGCGCCTGGTTTACACCACCAGGCCAAGACTTAAACATTGTAATTAATTTATATGCACCTCCGTGCCCTTGTTTACCTCTCTTCCTGTCTGGATTCCATGCATATTTTCCATCATGGCGCCCCCAAGGCGTTTATCCCGGAGACTCCAAGACCTTCATCCTCAGTTTTTGTTAGGAAGGATTACCCCACTGCGTAGGGTTTGAGTTCATCCTATGCCGAGTCCCCATTCTGACTCTTATTCTGGTTCATTGGGTTCCCCTTCTGTTTCTATCCCCGGCTTTCCTCCACCTTTCACCTTCATCATGTCTGGTTCAAGACCTAACGTTGGTGGTGGTTGTTAGGTGGATTAATCCCTCTTGCATACAAGGGTGATGTCCCTAGTAATCAGCAAGTAACTAGAAACAAAGATCCATATGAAAATATTTTCCTCTAGATTAATTGCATTCCAAGATTATAATAGTAAAGTAGAGAGGACATGCCCCTATATTGAAACCCAAAATTTTTATGTAGCCTTTTTTCCCGTCGCTCCAAAGTGGTTTCTCCAATGAGTGGAACCTGCAATCAAAGACAAGACAAAGAATCAAAGCATCTACAACATATAATAATCAGAAAATGCTAATCCAACTTAGTGATCAAGGAGTCTAAGTATTGACATTATTCCTATAAGCATAGAAACAAAGCAATGAGAAAAAGAGATCCATATGTATTATCTTGAATAAAAAGAGTAATCTTACAGCCTGGTGCCTTGATGGTGTACAGATTTCTCATGGGGTCTTGAATAATCGTTTCTCCTTCAGTTTGATAAGCCTTCATGTCTGAATACCAGTATGGAGTATTAGACATAAGGGTGTGATCATTCTCATGCCAACAACAACTCACTAGTGTAGAAATTATGCATTCTTACGAACTCTCTTCATCTTAGAAATTGTATATATTAGTCTCTAATTACATTGGTATCTACAGTCTACACTTCAACCTGAAACTTGAGCTCAATTTATAGGAAAATGGAGGTAGTTTCAATTCCATGAAGAGGGGGATGGATTCCTCTCATGAAGGTATTTGAGCTCCATGGACCAAGGGATAAGCTCCATCAGTGGAGGGATGAATCTCGAACTGATCATGACTCTAGAAGCTTCCAGTTGGGGGAATATTCGACCAACTGGGCCTCTAGAATTTACTTGTTTCTTTTATTTTATTTTCACAGGGGTGCGCAGGTAATAGTAGCAAAAAGTGCGGGAGTTGTCATAGTTTATGGACAGAATAGCAGCGCATGCACAGGGAAAGGCTAGAAAAATCGTGCAGGTATACTTTTAATGGTTTTACAGAGCTTTTCTCCAATTCCAAGACTTGATTCAGGAACATAAGTGTTTTTTACCTCTAAGGGAACATGATATGGATGGTGATAGACCCATATGAATAGTAAAATGTCATGGTGACAAAATGGCGTGTAACAGATTGCCCCCTAAAGTGTGAAGTCTGAGGTTATTCTGAAGAGTGAAGTGCTTTCTCAGTTCAAGGATTGCATTGGAGACATCGGTAAAAACCTGTAAAAAAATTCAATGCAAACATATATATATAAATCATCGTTGAGGTAGGCATTCCCATACTCAGATCAAAACTAACTAAATGTTCTGGTAAAGATATGGTTTCAATATTACATCAAAAGTAGACACAGTATGGACGCATCCATCTGTCATAAGTATTCTACTGTCTCATGAATAATAAAACTCCTCACAGCCTAGATGGTAGAAACTAGATCCAGGGTCTTGATTTCCGCTTCCCAAACTAGTACGAATCTATCCATGTGATTGATTGTGTCAAAGTTGAACATGGTAGAAACCACTTGATTTCCGGTCAATGATGTGAACTGTTAACAATTGTGAGAGAAACCATCAATAATGACAATGGCTCTCAAAGTACTCTGGTACAATCTATGAAATGTGAATGAATGATTTGCAGTCAAACACGCATAAAATCATTCGATCGAAGGTCAATGATGCAACATGTCGTTGAAGGTGAGAAACCTGTCATTAGGGCATGCAGATCCCAAGGTATTGATAGGATTCTAGATCAACTTTCTAGATAATGAGTTTATATTGATAGAAAGTGATACGTGCAGTAAATCCCATGACACGAAACCATTAGATCAATTTTTGAAGAAATATTTTGCAAGGACTGACTCAGGGATGCTCAATGTGAATGGAGACAAATTTTTGCAATAAATGGTTTATTGAACTTTCTCTTGAACACATAAAGACATTGTAGAAGGCTTGGCAGTATTTGACCTAAAGCTAATATCCAGAAACTGGCTGAAGACTTTCAATTTGGTTCGATTAACTGTTAGACAAAGGATTTCCCAACCCGGGTACAAGTGTGACAAAGTGTCGTGTTCAAGTGTGGCATGTTGATTTCTAAACAAGAATGACAACTGGATTTTTTTTCTCTCTTTTTCCCCCACCATTACTGGAAAGTACCTATTTATTTTTTGTCAAGCTTGAGGAGGATAACATTTTCTTGTTTGGGTAAGCTCATCCTTCGAATGAGTCCATCTTAGTATTGCAATTGAACCCTAAGAAGGAGTGGTTTGGTCCTTTTTTGATCAACCGATCCTTTACTGTTAAATTTTAATGAGTCTAATACAGGAATAACTCGGCGTTTTTCAATTTTAGTGAGTCAAAAGAAAAACATAAGTAAACTCCATCGTTGTTATTTTTCGTAAATTTAGTCTCTTGAGCCTGAAAAAGAATAAAATAATAAAGGAGAGAACTCTATTGACCATGATTAGTCAACGTATACCTTTTTCATAATTAGTTCAGTTCAATCCGGAAAAGCGGTAAACTCATACTGAATGGACGACTATTCATTTACTTTAACGATTTTGAATAGCCAAGTACTCGGCGATATTTTCATATTTATAGAGTCTGAAAAGGGCTTAAAAGAGGACTCCATGGTTTCACTTTTTCGTATTTTTAAAGAGCCCGAAAAAGGTGATAAAAGTATACTCGATGTCAAAATAATTATTTTCACCAAAGATCTTGTATCCTGCACAAAAACTAAAAAGATTACAATATCTGCTTCCAAAAAGTAAAAACATTTAAAATTGACCTCTTAAAAGTGAGAAATAAATAAAATAATAATATTTTATTCATTAAAAACAATAAAAAGGAGTTATAAGTCATTTTCACCTTTTGTTTTCATAATAGTGCATAAAGAGATTTTGGCCAAAACAATTCCGAAGCAGATATCAGGAGAACCGACCGTTCATTTCTCAAACCTTCAAAACCAGGTAATCCACATCATCCTTAACTATGTTTTCATCTGTTTCATTTTTTGTTTTTAGCTTTTATTACATTTTTGGGGAGAAATTAATGTTTCGAAATACGCCCTCGGGGGTGCGCGGGTGATCCATGTGATAACCGCGCACCCCAATGATTTTCTTAAATAAAAATAGTTGGGCTGCCATAGGTTCTGCATGGAGCGCGTGTGGATGACCGCACTATCTGTACGCAGAACCTGAGCAGGCGTCGTGAACTTTTGAAAACTAAAATTTCTTCCCAAAAAATGGTCCAAGAGTCCTCCAACTGATTTTAATAGTTTAATTTGTTGATTTGTAGGCTTTTAAATGATGTTGGAATGGCGGGAATGAGAACACGAGCTCATAGATAACAAAGCCATGGATGACAATGCAAGCATGCGTGCATTGAAAAACTGTGGTTTTTACAAGTTCTAGGCTATTTAGGGAATGAAGGCACAAGTGGAGTTAATGACTTGGCTTGTGAATGCATGGGGCATTCAAGACCAATGTTTCATAATTCGTGACCACTAGCTCGAGATTGAGCCAGCAGACATATATTTCCTTATTTGATTATCTCAGAGAGGGAGAAACATCTCCTTATTTGGGACTATACAGGGAGGTCTTCCCACTGCCGGCTACAAAACTCAGTATTGTAGCAATAGTGCAGAGTTAAAGGATGGTTGCATAGACATCAAAACTATCTTGCGACTGGAGATTAAAGTCATAGAATTCATAGTGACCAGGTTATACGGAAGAGCGGCTCCTCATGTGGCTAATAAATCACAGATGCAAACTACAGTCGAGTGTTTTGGAGGAACAATATTCAACTGATGTGAAGGATTATTGGCCAATATGAAAAGCCAATTGACTAGAGCAAAGAATGTGAAGTTGAAAAATTTCGAATCGGTGCCATTCTTATTTCATTTTCTCTAGAGAGAATTCCACTTCTCGCTCCTCAACTGATTCCAATAGATCGTGGAACTCCTCAAGAACCTCAGATGGTGCCATGGGTAGCACTAATAGCACGCGATGGTGGCGAGCGTGGTTCAATAGTTTGGTTTACTCTAGCTTATTTCATGTGGCTCAGGAACCAAGACTTCACCATTGAAGATTTTCCTTACGCGGGAATGGACTATAGAGGTGATTCTGAAACATCTTTGCCTCTAGAGGCACAGTGGGACGAGACAGGTTAGTGAATCATTTTGAATTTTTTAATCTAATTTTTATTTGATTTTTTTATTTTCCAATACTGACAAAAATTTTAAATGCATATGTCAGTCTGCAACGAACAACAACTCTTCTTCACTTTTACAAGCGAGAGGCACAACCAGTAGCACCCCCACAGGACAATGCAGCAGAGATTCTGTCAAACATGGAGCATAACCTTGAGAGGTTGACCATTAATATTCCTGAGACAGACACCGATGATATCCCTCTCAGGCTCCAGAGACACGTGACAAGTGTTCCAAGTCGATTCAGGAGATTTCTGCGCAAGGTGGCGCGTGCTATAGTTTATTACCATGATCATCATCACGGATAGTTGATGGTCAATGTACATCAACATTATTTTTTTTTGTATCAGTATATTTTAGATCATAAGGTGTTTGAACCTATGATCACAGATGATGTAATATTTTTTTAACACGAACTTATCTATCCTAATGATATTCCTACTTTTGTTCTCTGAGTATCTTATTCAACATGGATTGAATATTGTTTTGATTTACTTTCTTAATGTTGCAAATGTCTATTTAAAACTAGATTAGCTAATGCATCAACCAATGTGTTTAAATTTCTTGAAATATGTTGATATTCAATATTATCAAATTGTCGTTCCAAGAGACAAACCTTCAAAAATAATCTTAACAACACTGGATTTCTAATTGCATAAACTCTGTTAAAATGTAATACAATGAGTTGTAAATCCAACCTAATGATTAAACGTCGAATACCAAATGTAATGGCATCAGATAATAACTCAATGACTGTGCTATATTCTGCAATATCATTTGTTGTTTGACCAAGGCATATCCCATGAATAGAAACTAACTCATCGATGGGTGACCAGATCACCCAAGCCGCAGAAGAGATTTTTGTGTAATACGACAGGCACCATCAGCAAAACCAATGTATGTTTGAAGGGATGTCGACATCTGCAATATCAAGTGTAATCAAGATAAGAAGTGATAGTAGTAACAGCAAAACTAATCTAGGCACACTTGTCTAATCTAAGGCACACTATTATAAAAAGTAACTATTGTACAAGAGAGATCTTCACACAAAATTCAAGCATAATATCTCTTAAGATAAATACCATTTATGGGTTTATCTAAAGAGATCCCATCAAAATCAATTAATTCATAGGCTCCTTTTGCAAGTACACGCTTGACAATATAAGGACCACATCAGTTCAAATTTACCAGAGCCTAGCTTGTTGTTAGCTTGATCCTACACTAAAACTAGGTTTCCTTTTGAATGAATTCGAGGGTTAACACTTTGATCATACTGAGATTTCACATGTTTCTTGTGAGCTTCGGTAGCCAATACAGCGGTGCGTCGAGTCTCATCTAATTGTGCTAAGTATAAAAAGTGTTTCTCCTCTTCATAGGTAGCTGGTAAAAACTCAATGGCTAATTTGAGTGACGATAATTTGCATTCAATGGGTAACACAGCTTCTAAACCATAGACAAGTTGAAAATGAGTGAACCCTGTATCATTTTTTGCAGAGGTTCAGTACACCCATAATGCAGAAAAAATCATGGTATTCCAATTTGATTTATGAGTCCCGACAATCCGTTTAATCATGGTGGTTAAAACCTTGTTGACAGCCTCAACTTGACCATTAGCCTGTTTGTAATACGGAGTATATTTATCATGGCGTAGGCCAAGTTGATCAGAAATTTCGGTCATCATAATAGTTCGAAAATTAATCCCATGGTCTGTAATAATAGCTTGAGAGACACCAAAACGAGCAATCACATGATTGAATACGAAAGTAGCTGCAGTTTTTCCATTAGCCGCGAATGTAGGCATCGCCTAATACCATTTGGTAAATTAATATACGGCGAGAATAATATACCCATGCCCCCCGGCCGAGTGAGGGTTACATGTAATGAAATCAACACCCCATTTTGCAAAAGGACCAACAAGAATGATTGGGTGAAGAGGAGCTGGAGGTGAACGCAAATTTCGATCAAAAATTTGGCAGTTGTGGCATTTTCAAATCACGATAATACAATCTTTGAATAAAAACGTCCAAAAATAACCAACGTGCAATATCTTTTGGGGTGTAGAAAACCCAAACATATGACCATCACAAGCTCCAAAGTGGCAATCATTCATAACCTTTCCAGCCTCTTTGTGAGTTATACAACATCGGAAAATAGAATCTGCACCACGACGATAAAGAGTCTCCACAACAATATTGTATTTCTGGGATTGATATTAGATTTTGCGTCGATCTAAATGTGAAAGCTATGGGTGAAAGGTTTCAGTTTGAAGATATATACTGATATCTCCATACCAAGGGTCAAAATTACTGATGAGAAATAGAGATTCATTCGCGATAGGATGCTCTGCCACGGTTTTCGTCTCAGTATTGAGAAAATCACACATAAGATCGGCAAACACTAGTGGTTTCTTTGGCCTGGATTTCTCGAATTCCAAATCAAACTCTTATAGGATGACAATCCATTTGGAGTATTTTCCCCCGAGTAATTGTTTTGTCAAGATATAAATCATCGGGTTGCAATTAGATATCACTGTTGTTTTACGTAACAGTATGTAGTGACAGAATTGTTGGACAGCTTGAACTGCTGCCAAGGCCAATTTCTCCACATGCGGATATTTTATTTTCATCGGGTTCAGATTTTGACTTAGGTAATAGATCACATGTTCGATGTGAGATTCATCCTCCTAAACCAAAACCATTCCAATTTTGGAATCAGAGGCAGCTAAGTATAAAAAGTAATCTTGGTGGTAATTGGGCAGATGAAATAACGATTCATGGGTCAACATGTTTTTAAGTGCATCAAAAGATTTATCAACTATCTCATCCAAAATAAAAGGAACACTTTGTTTCAACAACCGGGTAAAACCTTTTGTTAACTCATCATAGTTCAGGATAAACCTACGTAAAAAAATATATTTTCCTTGCAAAATCCGGAGTTGGCGAAGAGTGGAAGGAGGAGATAAATTGATAATAGCCTCAACCTTCTAAGGATCGACACGAATGCCATCTTTCGAAACAATGAATCCAAGTAATTGTTCTGATTATACACAAAAAACACATTTGTGTGGATTCAAACGAATTTTTTAATGCCTACATCTCATGAAGCTAGCTCGTAAGTGTATAGGATGATCTTCTCTGCGTAAATAATGAGCAGGTAAGTCGTCCAAATAAGGTTGTACAATATGTTTGATATCATTAAAATCATAAGACATAGCTCTTTGAAAAGTTGCACCAGCATTTTTAGTCCAACTTGCAATAAGAAAATGTGCCCCAAGGACATATAACGTTGTTTTTTGTTGATCGACAGGGAGTATGTTGATTTGATTGTAGCTAGAAAAACCCTCCATAAATGAGAATATTTCATTTCCAACACAATCATCAACAATTTGATGCATATAGGGCATAGGATAATCGACACATACTCCCAATAATCGACACATACTCTTATAGTCCCTTGTTTCTTCGTAACGGGAGTTGTGTTAGATACCCAATCCACCAACATGCCTTGTTAATGTCCCAATAATCGACACATACTCTTATAGTCCCTTGTTTCTTCGTAACGGGAGCTATGTTAGATACCCAATCCACCAAATGAATTGGAAAAATAAATCTTGCTCGTAATGGATTCTCAACTTCAGCTTTGATTGCAGCAGCTTTCCGCGAATGTATTGGACGTAATCTTTGTCTAATAGGCTTAGCATCCGGGTATGTATTAATTTCATCATGAATTACAATCTTAGGATCAATTCCTGGAATCTCTTCGTAAGACTTGGAAAAAATGTCTCAGAATTCTTAAAATATGGCTTTATAAGTGTTAATCTCTTATGTCGAACAAGAAGCACATATATGAATTTTTTCAATAATTCCAGGTTTAACTGATATGTCAATAGGAACTGTTGTAGAAATATTTCCGAAATTTATCTCAGAATCCGAATGTGTAATCGATGTGGGATTCTGTGGTTCCTTGACATAATAAATCATAAAAATAGACGAAAAATAATTTTCAAGATTATCAAGATCAGGTAAAAATGAAGATCTATGATGTAGATCATCCCAGGGTAATTCATCTGATGGCAAAATTTCCCGAATACTTTCATCAATTTCAAATACATGTTGAAAGGGATCTGAAAATGGTTTCAAGGCTGAGCTTGATAGAGAAGATGATTCTTCGTTGATCACATTCATTTGATCAGGATAGTTGAAGGGGTGTCAGAATAGGATTGTACTGCTACATATGTCGATTCAAAATAACTCAGAGGTATCTCTCCATTGAAAGAGTCCAATTCTGATTCTGAAGGCACAGCCCATGTGTCACCAAATGGTATAGTGCTTGATGAGATCATATTGATGTTGGAAATTTTTCGCTGAACATTTGGTGGAGGTATAGAGAAAGTTCCCATGAGAGCGGAATCCTTCATTAATCCTACACCAACATCTTCGTATGGGATAACCGATTTTCTGACATGCTGGATGTTATCCGTAGAAGTAGGGTATGATGAAAAGTATGACAACTGATCGATTTTCACAATATTTCCTTTATGAGGAAACATGATTACCCGAAAAACTGATGAAACTACAACAGTCATGGCGTAAGACCAACTACGACCCAAAAGAAGGTTTTAATCAAGAGGGGCATCAACAACTTCCACCTCTAGATTAACATTTTTTCCTTCTACTTCTATAGGTAGATCCTGGAGTATTCTGTATGGATGAAATCCTCTTCCATCAAAGGCTTTAAGGATAGTCGGTGATTGGTTGAGTGCTGGAGAACCAAGGGTTTTCCAACAATTTAACGACATTATACATGTAGATGCCCCCTCATCAATAACAGTACGGAAAACTCGTCTTGATTTGACTAATACCAAAATCTAAAAAACCATCTGATGAGGGAGTCTAGGTACAAAATTTTTGAGGTAAAAGAATATGAGGTTTGAATCTTGGGGATCAACAGCTCCGACAACTTATAATAGTAATTTACTTTGTGTTGGACATGATTGTAGCACTTCTAAGGCCAACATATTTTAAGGGGATATCTCCAAATCTTCAACAATGTTGTAATTCTGAGCAACTCTCTCATGTGGATTGAAAGATGACTTTCGAAGTACACCTTTAGTGGGTGGTTTAATCACTAGATCAGGTTTAGGTTTCTTGATTTGAAGCAGTTCGGAAACTGAAGGAGGCATGGCTGGTGTTTGACTAGAATTTTCAGTCTCTTTACCAGTTACAGGATTCTTAGTTCCATAGTCTTGAGTCGTGTCGCAACCATGACCTGAGACGTCATTAAAATATATGTTGATGAATTACAAGAAGATCCTATCATTTTACTATCTTGAGTGGGAAAAGGATCCTTCAAGACAGTAGGTGTGGGTAAACCTTTGACAAATTTGGATACCTGACTGATGTGGACACTCTTTAGTATAGTGATCGTCGTCACAAATAATACAAGGATAGAGAGGTTTCCGCTTTTCATCAGCTGGTTCGTTTTTTTCTGTTTCTCTTTAGGAGATTTTTTTTTTTTTTTCCTCTTCTTATTGCCAGTTTTAGCTTTAGTCATGGATGAATCTACAACATGAATGTCGGCAGAAGTTTCAAGGGAATATTCTCCTTTAGGTGAATCTGGTAAATTTATTATGGAAGAATTAGTTTTGGATGACTTCTTCGTACTCTTGTTAGCACTAACTGTACCAATTACATCGTCTGCAGAATGAGAACCAGAAGGAGTTGCAATTATTTGACCTAGGCGTGGCAAGTTAGGAATTTTTTCGTATAAAGTACCAAACTGTGTGCATACAAGGTCTAAGTATTGTGCTTGAGCTATGACCTGTTCTTCTGTAACATTGCCTCCCTTAGTTACATCTTCAGTGATCTTTGGAAATAATGATTTGATGAACCATTCTGCCAAGATTTGATCTGGAATGAAAACTTTCACTAAACGTCTTCTACGTCTCCATTCATGTATGTGATCTGAAATGTATGCAAACGTACTATGTTTTAATGAAGATAAGAGTTCTTTGTCATTTTCGTAATGAATTGGAAACTGAAAGTGAGTTAAGAAATTTGTTGCTAACGCGTTGAAATTATCGAAAGAGCCACATGGTAGTTCAATATTCCACTTTGTAGCTAAGCCTATCAATGTTCTTTGAAACAATCTCAACCAAATGGAATCATTGATTAAAGAGTTGGATGCACACCAAAGATGATAAGTCATCACATGGTTTGAGGGGTCTTCTCCTGATTTTCCTTCAAACTTATGTATGTCACTGGGCAACTTATTTGGAATTGGCGGCCAAAACGGAAGATAATAAATCAGATCGTTCATGAGGCACGACAATCTGGCAAGTCCAAAGTTGCAATTAATGGTAACCGACGGTTAGGCTTCTGTTGAGAAAACTGATAACCTTGAGGAACGATACCAGTACCTGGAGGAGGATATCCAAGGTAGCAAGGAATAGCCTGTGCGGTTGGGATTAGAATACCTCTGGGGTATCTAGGGTTAGCCATACCAAACTAAGGTTGAGTTGGTATCTGATATTTATAACCAGGGTATGGTTGACTTTGGTAGATTGGATTTTGTCCTATGGGTCCATATTGAAACTGCCCTTGATACGATTGATTAACAAACTAACCTGTATAAGGTTGGCTTGTTGGAATTGTAGCTGTAACAAGTTGTCCCGCAGAGGTTTGAACAGTAGACTGAACCACAAGTCCAGGTTGATGAGTAGTGACTTGGGGGATTGCATGTGATACAGTTGATGTCATCGTTTGAGGGGTTGTAGCAATAGGGACTTGGGAAACTCCAGGGATAGGTGTACTTGGTTGCTGAACAGAAGTTTGCACAATAGATTGGACAGGAGTTCTTGGCGTACTTGGACCAGCTTGTTGACTACTAGGTACAGATACCTGAGGTGCAATTTGAA
Organism: Pinus albicaulis; assembly: GCA_034641835.2. NCBI lineage: Eukaryota > Viridiplantae > Streptophyta > Pinopsida > Pinales > Pinaceae > Pinus > Pinus albicaulis. The sequence goes on from CM076580.1 coordinate 72,816,091, forward strand.
GTGTAGGTTGGGCAGGTCGTTGGACTTGGGTATAACCAAATTGACCAGTTGGACGACCAGGTTGATTATAAGGAACTTTCACAGTAGGTTACAAATTTTTTTGGTTCAATGACAGGTTCCACACAGTGTTAACTCCGGGATAAGGAGCTCCCATTAAAGGTTTTGGTGCGTAAGGTTAACCATAAATAGCTTGAGGTATTGGAACGTAAGTTTGATAATTTGCTAGATAATTTCCAATAAAAGGTTGACCTCCTTGAAAGGATTGTTGCTCTTGATAAAACTGGTGTCCCAAAGGAGGTTGTTGTCCTTGAATAAGTTGTGACCCCGGCATAGGGTACTTCCCTTGAAGAGATTGTGCCCCTAGCATAGGGTACTACCCTTGAAGCGTTCGTGGCCCTGGTATAGGGTACTTCCCTTGAAGAGGTTGTCCTTGAGGAGTATATTTCCACCCATGCAGTAAATTGCTACCTTGAGGGTCAAGTAAAGGAATATTTCCAGACATCATATAGACCTATTCCATTGTCAAATTTTCAGTGTCAGATTCATTGAGACCAGTTGATTGTGTAAGTTTTTCAGAAGACAAATATGCTCCTGAGAAAGTACCAGAGAGCGACTGGTATCCAGTAGGAATTCATGGACCACCATAAAAATAAAAAAAATCTGGCGATGAAGAAAACATGGATGACTCACCAGACATGTTTGATGAAGGCATGTAACTACCTCTGGGTATGAAGTAAAAAGGAATACGGGGTGGTGAATAATTCAGACCAGAATTATGTAGAAATTTGGTTAACTAAGGATACCAAGGGTCTGGTTTAAAAGGGTTGTAATGGTGAATCGATTCACTATGCCTTAGATCTAAAGATTCTTGATGCGAAGGAAGTACAATCTCTTCTTCCATGTCAGTGATCTCTTCGATGCTAATCAGACCAGGAGGAAGGTTTTCAGTAATGCGAAACTTCACTCGAGGTGAACGAGGACGACCAGGGGAGGCTATGAACTCCGAAGTTGACTCATATGAAGTAGATTCAGTTTCAGGTTCAGATATCTTGGGTTCAATAAGTTGATTATCTAAGAATTCACAGGTTGCAGACTCAACTATGATTAATTCTGAAATTTCTGGTTGTTCTTCTATCTGAGGTTGATTTAATTCGTAATATGGATGTATAATTACTAATGTTTCTCGTGTTCAATAGATCTGGTTCCTGATTGTTGACCTCTTTCAAATTTAAGCTTTTCTAATTGACTTGGTGTATACTCAGGGGGTTTCCCCTGTATTCTACGAGAGTGTCTGGGTAATTCAGCCATGGTTAATGTTTAACACATGAAATCAAAAAAAAATTCAACAAAATATACCTATGGCCCCTAAGAAAATAAACGATTTGAACACACGCCTACAAAATCTAAGAGACAAACCACACACAAACATTATGCTTCCACACTAAAAACACTAGTTGGTGATGAAATCTAACGTCGTAGAAGTTTAATGTGGAAAGCTTGGCGGTTGGAACAATTACCCCAACAACCTACTTAATGAAACATTCTGGTGCAAGTCCCTCCACTTATGCCATCTTGAAGTGAAGAGTACCCTCCGGAAATTCCAAGTGAGTCTAGCTGACGTCTGCTCCAAGTACAGTGGGACCTTCCCTCCACCATCACCTTGGGAAAAATCTAGAATATTATGGTGACCAAGGTCACCAACGAAGACAAATGCACCTGGGGTAACAGTCTATGATCTGATATACACGCAAGGTCAGAGTATCAAGCTCAATCCCCTTGAAGGCTCCTCAACATGGTAAATCTGAGGTTTGCCGACAAGTGACCCCAAGCTCCTCGACAACGGTTAATCTGAGGTTTACCGTTTGTATTACGTACACATATTATATCTTTTCCAATGAGATGGGTATGATTACCTCAGTAGGTCTGACATGATCTCGTGCTTGACTCTTTTAAGAAGAGCTTCCCAGAGTACAAATGAAACAATTGGATTTTCCTAGCGCAAGATTCTACTTGCTTGTTTAAACTGTTTTGGAAAGTTTATTACAACCTATTCCGAAACACTAGCCTAAGCTATGTTGGTGGAATGAGCCCTTGAAAATGTAAAATATCTAGATTGATTTTAATTAAGCATTGTATTAATTTGGTTGTTACTTAACACAAAGGATATGGATTTAAAACTTTAATGATGTTTATGACCCGACTCAAAATACTCTAAATGCATCTATATGAGAAGTGCAACTCTTTCTTTTCAATGAATCTTATTTAAGGGAAAGTTGAGAGAATTTATCAATTTCCAAAACACAAACTCTTTCATTCATGAACAAAATCCCTTTTTAAAAGAAGACGATTTCATGAAGAACTAAATTTGCAAGAATGATCAATTTCTCTTTTGCAATAAAATTCCTCGATTCAATCGAATCAAAAAATACAAATCAACAAATAATCAATTCCCAAAAGAAAACAATCTCTAAAAAACTCTAAAAGCATAAATTTCAAAATCAAAACAAAATTCTAATTCTGAAGTCTATATAGAATGTTTGAGGATGATTTCTCCTAGTTTGTGATTAGACTAAGAAAATTTCCACTTATCTCAGTAGAAATGAAAACATCTAAAAGTGCTTTGGTGTTAAATCATGCTTCAGTAAGCTAGAAGCTCTTCCAGGTTTGTAAATGAAAAGTGAACAAGTTTTCAGAAAAGTAAGGTTTTCAATGATCCTAATGGCTCAAAAAAGACAAAATAATAATACCAGTAAGCTGAGGCAAATGAAGGTATATTTTGCATAGATCAGCAATAAATTAGGCAAACACTCACTTATAAAATGAAAATGGGATGATAAATCACACAAAACCCAAAATTTCTGGAAAAAAAAAAAAAAAAAGCAAATTCTCACACAAGATTTGACAACTAAGATGGATCAGGGCAAACAAAAAGAATCAGGTTATCTAGCTCTAAAAAAGAGAAATTTATTTTTTTCAAAAGTTTCTAAGCGGTGCACAGCTTACAGTGGAATACAAAGTGCATGCACACTAAATTGAACTAAAAGTTGCACAGGTTACCGCACTGCTTTCTAACAAAAACCACGCAGGCAAGGAAAAACTTGGAAAAAATAAATAACAAGCTTTATTTTTTAGGGATACTTAAAATTTATCTACCCAGCCAGACTCAGAGTAGTCAAAATCAGAAAACTTAAAATTCAAACTAAATACAAACAAAGAAAACTAAGCTCTAGATCCCTAGTATGGTTGCGATTTTTTTACGTGGATTAATCCCTCTTGCGGACAAGAGAAATCTCTCTAGTACTCAACGAGTAACTAGAAACAAATATCCATTTGAAAACCTTTTTCTCTAGATTAATTGCATTCCAAAATTATAATAGTAAAGTAGAGAGGACAGGCCCCTACCTTGAAATCCAAACATTTGATTCAACCTTTTGTCCCGTCGCTCCAAAGTGGTTTCTCCAATGAGTAGAACCTGCAGTCAAAGACAAGACAAAGAATCAAAGCTTCTGTGACATATAATAATCAGAAAATGATAATCCAACTTAGTGATCAAGGAGTCTAAGTATTGACATTATTCCAATAAGCATAGAAACAAAGCAATGAGAAAAAGAGATCCCCATGTATTATATTGAATAAAAAGAGTAATCTTACAACCTAATGCCTTGATGTTGTACAGATTTCTCGTGGGGTCCTAAACAATCGTTTCTCCTTCAATCTAATAAGCCTTCCTCTTTGAATACCAGCATGGAGTTATAGACAAAAGGGTGTGATCATTCTCATGTCAACAACAACTCACTAGTGTAGAAAGTATGCACTCGTACTAACTCTCTTCAGCTTAGAAACTGTATATATTAGTTTCTAATTACATTGGTATCTACAATATGCCCTTGAACTTGAAACTTGAGCTCAATTTATAGGGAAATGGAGGTAGCTTCAGTTCCATGAAGAGGGGGATGGATTCCTCTCATGAAGGGATTTGAGCTCCATGGACCAAGGGATAAGCTCCATCAGTGGAGGGATAAATTTTAAACTGATTGCGACTCTAGAAGCTTCCAGTTGGGAGAATATTCGACCAACTAGGCTTCTAGAATTTAATTTTTTCTTTTATTTTCTTTTCACGGGGGTGTGCAAGTAATAGTGGCAAAAAGTGCAGGAGTTTTTGCAGTTTATGGACAGAATAGCAGCGCATGCGTAGGAAAAGGCTAGAAAAACCAGGCAGGTAGACTTTTAAGGGTTTTACAGAGCTTTTCTCCAATTCCAAGACCTGATTCAGGAACATAAGTGTTTTTGACCTCTAAGGGAACATGATATGGATGGTGATAGACCCATATGAACATTCAAATGTCATGGTGACAAAATGACTTGTAACAGTGGCCCCTGATCTAATGTTGGAAATGCTACTAGTGGTGCCGTAACAGGAACGAATCTGGATGCTCCCTTGCTTCCTTATATGGTAGGCCTAAGCCTTCCCGATTTCAGCCAGTTGATTAATGACCCCATACACCATGATCCAGGTTGGCCTGCTATGCCAACCAAGCTTCCTTCAGACATCCCCAATTTTTAAGGAAATGCTGGAGAGGATCCTACCAACCATGTTCGTTCTTTCCACATGTGGTATTCGTCTAACTCTATCACCGATGACTCTTTCCATCTTCATTTATTCCAGCGTACGCTTACTGGAGAAGCTTCCATGTGGTATGTTGACCAAGCCTCCTCCTCTCATACTACTTTTGAAACTCTTGCCAAGGTTTTCTTGTCTTACTTCCAACTTCCCCTTCGCTATGACACCAGTACCGAACTCTTGACATATTTCTGTAAAACTTCTACCACCCGACTATCTGACCATATTCAAGAATAGCGCAAAAGGAATAACCTATGTCGAGCCCTTGTTTTCGTAGACCGTGTCTACATGGACTGGTTTCTCAGATCCCTTTTTCCTGTTATTGGTAAAGATGTTGCATCTCACTTTCCTCAGACCGAGGAAGAAGCCCTCCATATTGCGTTGAAATATGACTTGATCTATGCGCAATCCAGTTATGTTTATACCATCTTACTTGATCTCCCTAGACCTGGTGGTGCCAACGCACCAAGGAATATCATGCCGCCGATGGTATTGTTGGATTCCTTTCACATATGTACACTCATCCTCCTATGAGTTATGGTTTCCCTTAGGGAGGGGCTAGCTCCTCTAGCACCTTTCCCCCTCTCGACAGCATGTATCCAGGACACGACATGCCTCACGCCTTTTCCCAACCGCATCCTCTGATGCCAGGGCCTACTTTTTCCCAACCTGTTTACCTCAATGTTTCTCAACCTCCTTACTATCTGTATCCGCATCTTGGTGCTCTATCTCCTCCAGCATGAGCACCTCAGCCTCCCTTGCCTTCTCAAGCTCCACAACAATAGCCACCCCCCCCCTAGGGTCAGGCGTATGCACAGAAGAGTGCGACTAGTCCTCCCACTTCCAAAAAGAAGAGGAAAGGCAAACAAAACCAACCCGCTCTAGGTAATCTAGGAAAAAATCCCCAAGGGAATACATCTAACACTGCAACCCAGCAACAGGGTGCTCATCCCAAGCAGGATGGGCCTATTCGCACGAGTAAGCCTTGTTCTTGTTGCGGTGTTTATGGTCACTATACCCATGATTGTATCATTTTACCTCAGATGTGTCAGATGTGGGAAGCTCAAGCAGCATCTCAAGGATGGAAAGCCTCTTCTTCGGTTCCTCCTAATGTTGTGTCCATCCAACCGGCTGTGTTTACCAATCCTTTCTCCCAGCAAGGATATGTGGTTGCCCAACCCCCAAAAGGTCAGGCGGTCGCTCAACCTCCTCCATCGATTACCTCTGATTACCAAATCCTCATGATGAACTCTGACCAGACCAATACCGTTGACCTCAACCTTCAGACTTGGTCTCGCCAATACAGCAAGCCTCCTTCTACATCTGCAACCGAGCCCCCGTCTTCAGGTCCCACAGAGCTAATTTCGACACCCAATGGTCCTTTATAGATCCCTCAGCCTAAGGCAGAGGTACATACCAAGATCCCCAAAGGACCATTACGCTGAAAATTTGCTTCCGGTAAAGCCACCCACACCTACAGTATGGTAGATGACTTGGCGCAATCCCCTGCCGCCATGTCAACGCTGGAAGTCCTCCAGTCGTGCCCTTCACAATGAAAATATCTACTAACTTCTATGGGCACTATGGATCCTTCATATGATCGTTTTATTGTCTTCAATGTTGACAAGTCAGAGCATCCACCCCTTCCCGCATTCGTCGCCTTCCAAATACCTGTCAAGATCCTGAATGCCAACGTCTCCCGTTGTATCATTGACGAGGGGGCACCCACCTACGTAATGTCTGCTTTTGTTAGGAAACATCTAGGATTGTCTGAGTTAGCACCTTCCACTATCACCCTCCGTGTGTGGGATGGCCACTCTTCCCAACCCCTTGGCATGTTCCGGAATTGTCCTGTCACTATTGTGGGCAAAATTGTTTGTGTTGACATTGAAGTCATTGATGACCCCTTAGACTACAACATTTTATTGGGTCGTATTTACACTTATGTGATGTCTACTGTCCCATCTACGGTTCATCGTAAGATGTGCTTTCCTCATAACGGAAATATCGTCACTATAGATCAGCTAACATATTACGAATAGAAGTCCCAGACCTCTCCAAAGTCCATAATTTCTTTGGTGGCCAATAAACAAACAGTTGAACCTCCGACCAGTGTCTCACCCGGAGTCTATAAATATTCCTCTATGCTTGGTTCATTCCCTGGTCTACCCCCTCTTATCTCTGACCCTAGCTCGTCGAATGTTTTCATGATGCAATCATCTCGGTCCAACCTCAAACGATCAAGTTCGACTAGTCAGCAGCCTTGCCCTTTGAAAACTACTCCTAGTTCTTCGACTCAGCCTTCGGGACCTCCTCCTCAAGGCCCTTCATCTATATTTGGTGTCCCTATTCCTCTTTTTCCTCATGTAATAGTTCCCCCTAGCCTTAACTGTTTGGGAGTTATTCCGCCTGGCCATTACCCCTTTGATCAGATACCATTTCTTGCTCCCCCTTCTCGAGTATATTTGGTACGTGTTATGGCTACATTGACCCTTCCCAACATGACCCTGGGGATCCCAATATGGTACATTGATACCCTAGCCACTACCCCGCCTGGTCAGCTCAAACCTTACACTGCTTTGACCCCGGTCCAACCGGTCGCTATGACCCCTCCCTTTGCTTTTGTGCCTCAGCCACCTCAACAGGAATCTACTCCTGTTGTGAAAGTCTTGGGTGAGGGGGGAAAAGCCCGCAAAAATGCACCTAAGGACAAGGTTTCCTTGACAACACCTGCTCCTCCTAAGCCTCCAAAAGATACACCTCTATGTGCTTTGTGTGATGTTGTAGTTCATGCTACCCATAATTTTCCTAAATTTCCTCGTCTCAAACCCATGGTCAACGACACGTTTCTTGAGTCTGATATCCCTAAGGTCCATATCACCTTACCTGATTCAGCCAAGAAACTCAAGAAGTTTCCACAAATCACCCTTGTTATTTTTGTGATTTCTATGGCCATTATTCTCACCTCTATCTCTGCCTCGATGATTTCCGCACCTCCTTAGAGGCGGTTCACCGATTCGAGGTTGAGCGCAACGAGTCCATTTCTCCCTTACTTACGATTTTTGCTTCGGTATAACAAGAGGACACATCCACTCCCATTGACATACCCCCTCCTGATGTCGTGATGGAGGAGTCTTTGGCCACTATCCTCTACCTATCATCATCTATGAGATCCATGATGGAAGACCCCTCTGGTGCATCCCCTTTTGTTTCACCTGACCTCCCTTCAGTGATCACCTTGGGCTCAACATCAGTAGATTCTCCATCTATTTTTTCTTATGTCACCCTCAGTGACGATGCGCATGTGAACCTCATTTCTCATGATGATGATTCAGGTAGCTTCGCCACATCACTTGGTCTTTCTTCCACCAGTCACCCCATCTTCTATTGTGATGATGACATTATGGAAGCAATAACCACCCCTGACTTTATATATCCCCCCTTACATCGAACCCATGCATTCGAACCACGTACACCTTATGGCCATTACATTGACACCCAATGTTTAGGTAAGGGGGCACCCATATTTGAGATTCCAGGAGAAGCAATTCTCCACAACCCTCCTAGTGCATCTAGTCGTGTCGACTCTAGTACCATTAGTCTTCCCCATTCAAAAGAACCTCTAGAATTCCATATCACTTCATATCACTATAGGGATGATCCCCCTCGTCATTTCTTCATCTTACATCAACAACCCAGTCCCTTAGACATTGTTGTTTACTAACCTGTGTGTTTTCTAGGTGAGCACCAGTTCATTATATCCAAATCCACTCTTTGGGATAGTGACACCATGTATGCAAACCCAGAAATTTAGTCCATTTGCTTCATATATGCAGTACCAAAAGAGATTGGCAATCCTCCATTCCCTTTCTTGAACTACATCTATCCATTCTTCCCACAGAAGATAACCATAACGTAAACAAATGGCGAACCACCTCATAAAAATGTGTTTAGATTCCATTTTTCTAAATACATTTGGCATGACCATAACATGCTCGGGGGAACCTATGCCCCTATACCTTCTCATATTGCCTATGATACTAAAGGCTTGAATCCATTATTTTAGCACTTGGAACACCATGGCGCTCCAAAAATCCTCTAGCTACGGGCACCATTCCCACCTTTGCATACCAAATCACTCCCCTTCATCAAATATGCTTGGGGGCATGATGGCACCCCTGACCACCTTCTCACTTGATTTTCATAAGTCTCGGCCTAGATCCCATCGATCTAGGTATGGTCGATTATCCTCCCATTCCTTGGATATTTTTTCCTACCGGCCTCTCTAGTGAGCCATATATCGTAGATGCTTGATACCATTTCTTCAAATATTATACTTTGTGTGATACCATACTTACCACTTGGTCCCTCTATTTGACTTAGTGGGTGGGGATGATTATATACCTTCTCTAGCAATTCATTCTCGTATTCTTTTTTTACCTTGATTATTCATTAAGACCCTCCTTCCAAGAAGCATTAAGGCCACCTTTAGCCAAGTAAGGTCACCTACATGAAAGTCACGGATCGTGATTCCAATGGTCAGTTTGTCTGCTACATTCACTGCAAGATTTATGGCATTTTCCTCCTCTCCACATTCACCACAGCTACACTCGCAAATGAATCAAATTGGAGGGAAATTTCCTTATTAAAATAAAAACCCCAAATTTTTCTTTTGCCAATTATGATCAATCCCTAGCTTGGTTTGACAAACCGTCAACACCATTGGAAAGCTCTCACCAAACACTCAAATGGGTATCCTTTCGTTTTTGGTGATTTGATTCTTCACCCAGAAGCCTTTTTTCCAAGAAGGGTCAATTCACTGCTTCTCAAAATCGAATTTCTTCACTTGTGCCACTTGTACTTGGGGCACCACTTTGCCTTCATACTTGTCCATGCTCGTGTCGATTTTCGTCATTAGTCACCATCTTGTACTCATGTTTTTATGGTCCCCACTAGGCCTCCTCTATGTGGCAGCATCATCGAGTCGCCCTCGTTTAGAGCATCTGAGTTGAGTCATCATCGCATCCATGGAATCTGTCCTAGGTTCCCTTTTTTCCTGTCATAGTCTTTCATCCTTCATTGCTTTGTCCCTCTCTCGTGTCACACATTTTTTCCTTCATTCATACTATCCCCTATCCCCTCTGAAGTCGAGTCAGTAGCTTCCAAGTCATCCATGCCCTTTATGCTCTAACAAGGGAAGTCGTCAACCCACTACTGAGTACCCCCCATTCCACCATCATCCCTGGTGTTAGTCTATCAATCGCTCTACTATTATCCCTCATGCCTTAGTTGAGGATTCCTCATTGCCTCACCTATAGTGGACCTCCTTCTGTCGACATCAGCTTATTCATTCCAGAAGACAGGTCTAGAGGGTGGTGTACCTCGGTTCCAACTTCTACTCTTGTTTAGTGCCTCGGATCAGGAAAAGGGACACTTTATTTCCCTTTGACTTGAATTTTTCTCAGTTCCAGCTCCTTATGGCATGATCAAGATCCATATAATTGATGGTTCAGTGCTGCAATAAATTGTACCAGCGATTCTTGGGTGTGTGTGAGATGTTTTCAGACCTCATGAGGGGGTGGCCCTTCAGGTAGCCCCTCACATGCCTGGGTGACCTCTTTCCTACAGCCTTGGATGCAGCTCTATAGATTTGATGTTTCTGGCCTCAGCCGCTTGCAGCGCCTTTTTATTTTGCATGTATCATTCAGATTTTCAGAGCCCTTTCCTATTTTACAGAGCCTCTTGGTTGTACTTATATATCATGTAATCAGATATTATTCTATAAGTCATGGATGTTGTCCCAGGCACAGTATGTATGTGGGATACATTATGTTTTTTATTTGGCCCATGTTTATGCCATCATGTACTATATAGTTCAGTCCCATGTTTGTTGGATGCACCATTATTCTTTGTACTTTGTTATCTCGGCGGGCATAGGTATGCCTCCCCCGCCTCATGCAGAACAGGTACTCATTCATAAAAGAGACTTGTCACACCTGTAAGTCTCACCTCCTTAGGGTCTTTTCCTCTCTCGCTTCAGTCTGTCTTACATTTCTCTCTCTCTGACTCCCCTTCAGTGTCTAGTGATTGTGTTCTTACAACGTACTTCGGTCGTACGATTAGCTCCTAACGCTCGCACGTTGGGGGGGCAATATTTTACACCAATTTTTGTTCATCTAACCTATTACTATTAGATGGACTAAATTACCCCATGTAAGGCCAATTTTACCATATTAATATTGCTTTCACTATGAAAAATAATTTAATAAACCATAATTTATTAAGTTTTTTCTAGTCTAAACAGGAAAACCCATGAGGAATAATTAAATAAATCCTTAATTGTTTGAAATCCCTCTAGGGATCATTAACTAAACCATTGTTTAATTAATATTTATGGTCATATTTGACCCAAAACAAGAGAAATAATTAGATAAATCATTATGTATCTTATTATTTTCTAAGAATAATTATTTAAATCATTATTTAATAATGTTCATTGTTAAAATTGACTGAATCATTTATAAATAATTGAATAAATTATTATTCAATTAATTATTCTTTAACCACATTCTTAAAACAATAAATTATCATTTATTTATTTATTATTCTAAATAAATGGATTTGACCAAATTCAAATTCCTATTCCCTCCAACAAAAATAATAAAATATTCCATAAAAGTTGGATCTAGATTTGGTTAATAATATTTTAATTATGCACCAATATCTAGACTAACTCAATATTTTTTTATAAATATAAGGGTTTTCCATTCATTCACTGCCTTTTTTTTTCCTTGAGATCACCTTTTGATCTATACTTTTGGTCTGACTTTGATTCTTCATCATTGTCATATTTTTCTACTTTTTGCTTATGAGCTCCCTTTGAGTTCCATTTTTGTCTGGGTTTTCTACACTATCAAGAGAGAGAGAGAGAGATCTTAGATCTGAAGCTCTGAGGACATATAAGAACCCACCCCATTGAGGGGGACTGATAACATCTTTCTATGCTCCCTTCCCAGGTGTCATAATATAAAAATTCTTTATAAATTCTTGTCTTGTCCATTGGATGTATGGAGAAAACTCTTACTTATTTTTGTTGTTTAATGTCTTTAACTACATAGATCTGGATTTTTGCAGCATTTATTCTGATCACCTACTGTAGATATAATGAAATTGACAGCCACATTTGATGTTAGGGTTGTTTTTTATGCACAGCTAAAGTGAGATTTTTTTCGTACGCTTGCGATTGGAATTCACACTAACAAATGTGTACGACGTTGATCTGCAGGGTCACCTACAAGAGAACTAGTTGCATCCCAAGTAGAGAAAACCCATTTTGGAAGTTGTGGAGCTGAAGGAAGATCCTAAGGAGGTGGAGGAGGATTTTCATCCTCGTTTTCAGCATCCAAAGTAGAAGAAATGATGTAAGAAGTAGAAGAGATAGAGAGAGGTGGCACATATGTCGAATCAAGCTCGCGGGCCAAAGGTGGAACGCCCGTCGAACTAAGATTGTAGGATGGTATATTTTCATCAAATTTTACATCTCTTCTAATGATTACATTTTTGTATTTGGGTTGAAGAAGTCTATATCCTTTGACATCTTCCAAATATCCAACAAAAATACATTTTTCACTCTTAGGTTCTAAGGCTTTATGTTTCGCATCTGGAATATGGGCCCAAATTTCACTTCCAAAAACACGAAAGTGACTTACATCTAGTTTGATTGAGCTTCAGGCTTTTTCTGGAGTGATATTCCTTAAAAACTTAGTAGGAGTGTGATTTACTATGTAATTTGCACAGTTAATTGCTTATGCCCAAAAATTAAGACTAAGTCCTTTAGATTGAAGCATACAATTAGACATTTCTTTTAGAGTGTGATTCTTCCTTTTAGCTACACTATTTTGTTGTGGAGTATACAGAACAATATGTTGCAATTGAATGCCATGCTCAGTGCAAAAGTTGATAAATTTTTTGTTAACATATTCTCCTCCATTGTCAGATCTTAACTTAAGAATTTGATGTCTAGATTGTTTCTCAACAAAGGCCTTAAAGGCCAAGAACATGTTAAAAACTTCACTCATGAGTTTTAAGAAGTATATCCAAGTGCGTCTAGAAAAAACATCAATGAAAGTTAAGAAGTACTTGTAACCAGAGAAAGAAACAACTGGAAGTGGACCACATAAATCATTGTGCACAAGCTGCAAAGGGGCTGAAGTATGCCAAGAGCCACGTTTCTCAAAACTATCTTGATGATGTTTTCCGAGTACACAACCGAAACAAACACCGTCTCGGCAAGATGCCATAGGAAGACCTATCACCATATTTTATTTACCTATATTTTAAAGAGAACGATAGTTTAAGTGACCAATGTGAAAAAAAAATTAATATATAAACCCTACTATAGAATCTTGATTTACTTCTACTTATTTTATTTAATTAATAAGCTATTTTCTGAAATATTCAGTAAATATCAAATCAAACATAACTACGACCTACACATACATACAGATCATTTACTGAATAATAACGCACACATGACAAAGGATAAAATATTTTTTGGACAATTTCCCCAGAAAAAACTCAATGCGGGAAAACCGACTCGACAACTCTTAGAGGGTTTGTTTAATAAGAAGAATATATGAATACAATCAAGGGCACCAGTAATGGTTTTCCCAATAGAGAATTCACGACAGATTTACCTATCACTTGGAGACAGAAAATATGGTTGATTCAGTCGAGGAAGCACTCCTTTGAAAACATTGAATATGAGCCCTTTCTTGCCCACTGGAACCCCAGCGCTGCTCCTCCAGCATTTGCGTAAGATTATCCTGCCTAGCGTAGCCACTGTGTAGTCTTTGCGCAACATAGGCTACTCCTGCATCACCTCTCTAGGCTCAGCGCTGCCTCCGCGTCACCCTGAAGGCCCTGCATCAACGTAGCTAGGTTGTGTCCCTCCTTTTGGTATCTACATTGCCTGGTATGGATCTTCCTCTCTGCATTATTATTCTCAGCCTCGAATCAGAATAATCCCTCACCAATTTTCCCCTCTCAAACACTGCAAGCTCACTCGAAATTTCTCAGCAAACCACGCCCCAGAATTTCGACTTAGCTCAAGTGTTACCACTCTATGTGTCCTCCGAATTCCCCAAGTCTTCCTTTAATATTTTTCTCGTTGAGAAATCAACGGTCGTGATCTAATCTCTAATAAATGGCTAAGATTAGAAAATACTTGATCCATGTTACTTAAAACCTTATCACCCACATGTTTAAATTAATTCAATTTAATTATTCAATTTCCCTAAGATAGACTTAGGGTCTTCATTAAAATAATTAATGTATTCAATAACTTTCACATCGGGTGGAATTTCTCTAAATGATTTATGGGCCTTGGATATCTCATGTGTTTTAGCCCTCCAAAAAGTTTCAAAGCTACATCACATCCGATGCTACCCAAAATCTCAACACTCCCTCTTAGTGAGGAATGTGCTCAAGCAACACTTCACTCTAGAAGTGTTACTCTGATCTCTGGCATCGGTCCCCTGCGTTGCTAATGCTTGGCCTGCTACCCTCCATCCATTGTGTTGTTGATTTTTGTACTACTACCCATGACTCTGCCACATCTTTACTGTAGCTCCCTCTCAAATTGTTGCTTCATGCTGCCCATAGCACTGTCACTACTAAATGTCGCACTGCAACTCATTTATTGAGAAGTAAACAACTAAAGTACAACCACCCAACAATAGACAGACAAGTTAGTTTGGTTGCATCTCATCACTAAAGCACCCTCTACTACTGCTCTGTGTTGTCTCTTTAGAGCCTTTGTGTTGTTGCTGCTCTACAGTGCATAAGCGTTGCCCCTCTGTGTTGTTGAAGTCCCATCAGCCTCAGCGATGTTGCTTCCACGCTGCTGCAGCCACTGCACTGCGTTGCTCCAATATTCATGGGTAAAGAATTACCTTGTGCCTTTCCATGTTCCTCTACATCCACTAACTCCAGCCATCATGCTACTGTCTTAATGGCTCCCGTAGCTCGTATGTGATCCAAGAGTTTGGTCACCTCAACGATCATGCCGCCACCATCTGTAGCTCAATATATAGATCTATGTTTCCCCACTTATTCTCTTGAGGCACATGAGCACTCATGGCCACATAATCATCGATGTCGTCATCTCCTTTCATTGCTGCTACCTTGGAATCTAAATCTTCCTTGCCCTTCTTCTTAGGACAAGTATTGGAGAAGTTTCCCAATTTGCAACAACTAAAACACCAAACCTTGGATAGGTCCTTCTTCTTCTTCCCTTGTTTCCTTTGTCCCTTAGATGCTAGGGTTGCATCTTCCTCCTCCACTTTCTTAATCTTGAATCCTTCGCTGCTAAATTCCCTCTTGGTTATTCTCCTGATCTCCTCCTGTCGAAGTATTTCCCACATTTCCCCCCAGTTTGGAAGTTGTGCTCTGCCCAAAACTCTTTGGACAAAGTTCTCCCACTCATCAATGATTGCGTTCATGGCAGTCCTCACCATGAATCCATCATTAGGAGTTGCCCCCATGGAAATCAAGGGTCTCGAATAGTCTACAATATAAAGAGGAAAGGATCAATCTCCTCACTCTTGTGCATCTAGAACATCTGCATCTGATTCTCCAGAAGCATCTTCCTCTGGATGGAGCTACCTTGATACAACATGGTTAATTATGTCTACACCTTGTTTTTCACCTTCTTCTCGGAAATATGCAAAACCATGTGATCTTTCACTCCATCCATGATCAAGAATTTAGCCCGTGCATGATTTTCATTAAACTTATTTAGAGCATCAGCATTGGTTAGCATGGCCAGGAGATTCTTGGCATGGTCTCTAATGCCATATTCATTAAGGACTGTCAGGATTTTTGCTTTCCATATGGAAAAGTTAGACACACCCTCTAACGTATCCTGATCTCTCAATCCATATAGGGACATCTCTACTCAAACTATCGAAGTTGGTGCTCTTCTCCCTTCTACTACTACTTCCACTTAACAAAAGACTGGATC
Source organism: Pinus albicaulis (assembly GCA_034641835.2). Classification (NCBI taxonomy): domain Eukaryota; kingdom Viridiplantae; phylum Streptophyta; class Pinopsida; order Pinales; family Pinaceae; genus Pinus; species Pinus albicaulis. The sequence continues at coordinate 72,831,735 of CM076580.1, forward strand.
TGGGTTTCTTGGCGATAGAACCCCTCTAGAGGATATGCTCCTTCACACAAAGGATTTCCCTCCTTGAAATCCTTCACCAATTCTATCAAATAAGCCCTCTACGATCACTCCACTTGATCGAGTCTCATATTTCTTAGTTAGAAAATATGTTGAGGAATTGTTTCCACTTACTTTTTCAACCCTGTTAGGCATTGTTCTACACCGACAGAACCAATGCCCCACCAGAAACTTCGAAGATCATAAAATTTCACTTCCAGCCACGACAACCAGCACAGCGTCACTCCCTCTTGGACTGTGTCACCCTCTTGGGCCTACGTCAGCTCAACGTGAGCTTGAAAAGCGTTGCATCACTCTTCTAGGCCTGTGTCAGCTCTACGTGAGCAGACTAGCTCTACGTCGCCCCTGCAAGGCCTCTGCGTTGTCCCTCTAGTGTTACGCTACCTCTTTCTGAATATTTGCAGCTTCAGCTGCCCTCCTGCAACAAAAAAATCTTCCGCCCTATGCTGATGGCTTCATCTTGATTTGCAATCGCTCTGATACCTTATGAAAATTTATGAGTATAGAAACCCTACTACATTATCTTGATTTACCTCTCCTACTTGTTTGATTTAATAAAAAAGTTATTTTCTAAAATATTCAGTAAAATATCAAAGCAAACACAACTGCAGCCTACACATAAATACAGTTCATTTACTGAAGCATAACACACACATGACAAAGGACACAGATTTTTTTGGACAATTTCCCTGGAAAAACCAAATGCGGGAAAACCGGTGCAGCAGCTCTTAGAGGGTTTTTTTTATTAAGCGGAATATTTGAATACAATCAAGGGCACCAATAATGGTTTACCCAATAGAGAATTCACGGCATATATACCTATCACTCGGAGAAAAAAAATATGGTTGATTCAACCGAGGAAGCACTCTGAAAACACTGAATACGAGCCCTTTCTGGCCCATTAGAACCCCAGCTCTGCTCCTCTAGCCTCTGCGTCAACTTCTCCTGCCCAGCATAGCTACTACGCAACCTCTACACATCACAGGCTGCTCCTGCATCACCTCTCTGGGATCAGCGTTGCCTCTGCATCACCCTGAAGGCCCTGTGTCAGCCTCTGCGATGCCTTTATGTGAGCCTGGCTGGGTTGTACCCCTCCTGCTAGTCTATGCACTTCCTGGTACAGATCTGCCTCTCTTCATTATTATTCTCAGTCGGATCAGAATAATCCCTCGTCGATTTTCCCCTCTAAATCACTGCAAGATCACTCAAAAATTCTCAGCAAACTATGTCCCAGAATTTCAACTTAGATCAAGTGCTACCGCTCTGTGTGTCCTCTAACTCACCCCAAGCCTTCCTTTAATACTTTTCTCGTTGATAAATCAATGACCATGATCTAATCTCTAATCAACGTCTAAGATTAGAAAAGACTTGATCCATATTACTTAGAACATTTTCACCCACATGTTTAAATTAATTCATTTTAATTATTTGATTTCCCTAAGTTAGATTTAGAGTCTCCATTAAAATAATTAATTTATTGAATAACTTTCACACCGGGTGGAATTTCTCCAAACGATTTCTGGGTCTTGGAGATCTCATGTGTTCTAGCCCCTCCACAAAGTTTCGAAGCTAGAGAACATCCGATGCTATTGAAAATATCAACAACAAAATTTCTCATGCCAAAGTTTGCTCACTTCATCATTATGAGCAACAAAAATGGAGGGAACACTTGATGACCCAAATTTTTAAAACTTATACAACATTGTGGAATCATCATCAATGCCAGTAGCTAAAATATGTCTAGGATCTCTTAGGTCCTTAATTACAACATCATGAGGTGAGAATTCTACGATTTTCTCTTCACCTGAATGAGTTATCTGATAAATAGATAGAAGGTTGCAGGACAAGGTAGGAACACATAATACATCATTAAACTAAGCATTATCTAGATGAATGGTTCCATACCCTACAACACTAAGATATCTATCATCACTAACATAAATATTTTTGGTGTTACAATCATTTAGAGAAGAAAACATGGCTTTATGTTTTTCCAGGTGGTAAGAGGCTCTAGAATCAATGAGCCACTCATGAGAATGAGAAGAAGAAGATACATTCAATGCATAACCAGATCTTGATGCTTGACAACCACATGCAGAAAGTGTCATTCCCGGAGATGAAGTTGAAGAGTTCGCCAAATGGATGTTGTGCTTCTTCATTGTTGCTTCCAAGGCTTCCATCTTCTTAAACCATTTTGACTCTACGTGGCCATCACGATTACAAAAGTTGCAATGTCTATAGGTCTTCTTCCCTTTGTTTTTATTTGCCTTATCATTTTGTTGAGTTGTTTTTTCGGTTTGCGGCTGAGAGTGCTTAAGATCCTTGTTTGGTTTAGGACATTCCTTTTAGGATGTTGCTTCTTAGGATTCTTTGGATTTGGTTTCTACTGGGCTGCTAAGGCTTTCTTAGAAGAGTTTCTAGTATTAATAAGACCAAGGTGTAAGAGTTTTTCTTGTTATCTTATCAAAGAATCTCAAAAGGCATCAAAATAGGGGAACTTGTAGGGTGTTCCTTGAGAAATGAGGGTTTATCTAGTGGAATGGAAGGTCGAAACAAATACAGAGTATGCAGGGCCTAACTTAGCAAGAATGGAATATATAAAACTATTGTCTTCCTTTTTGACCTTACAACCTTCTAAGATAATTCTAAGGGTCTTGAATTTCGACAAAAAATATTCAATAGAGGATAAATTATTGGGTTCCATAGTAAGCAACTCATTTTCAAACTGGTGGGATTTTATTTCATTTTGAATACCAAAAATAGTATTTAGATTTTTCATAGCTTCATCAAGGGGGTCAATTTCTTGGATATGAAATCTAATATCTTGAGCAATGGACATTCCTATCAACCCTCGTGTTTGATCTTGTTTATTTTCCCATTTAGTCGTTTTATCTTCATCGATAGGTTTTGATTCTAGACCTGAGACTATTCTATAAAGGCATTTAATTCCAAGTAAGTCTACCATGTAGGATAGCCATTGGAAATAATTGGTGTTGTTAAGAATAATTGGGCATGCACTTTCTATTTTTAAAAACTGAAGTTGTAAAGGTTGAAACTAACTGCTCCAATGGAAAGATCTCGAAAAATTAGGCCGGTTCAAAAAAAAATGGCTCTGAAAATGGATTTCAGATGAAGAATTTATGTCTTTTTGAATAAAGTTGTAGTTGATGCCAAGTAGCCACGTGATAGGTTGAATTTAGACGATGAAATTGTACTTTTTTTATAAAAAAAAAAAGTCTCCCATTTCCAAACTTAATATAATAAGCTCACCTTTTTTTTTTAAATACTACTTTATGTGACCCGCTTTTATAAATAAGTGAGAGTCACATTTTACAATGTTATTTATGAACTAATGACTAAGTAGACTATAACTTAAATAAAAGATAAAGTGACTTTAGAATGTAAGTGACTCACTTTTTATAATGGGTGAGAAACACTATTACATAAAGTAACTTTAAAACATAAGTTACATGTGTTTTTTTTTAAATAACTTGACAAACAGCGTTTTTTTTTAAGTAACTTGATAAAAAACTTTTTAGAAAAAGTAACTACAAAAAAACTTGAACCCAAAACCTTCATTCTCATAAAGTAACTTTAGACCAAGTGAGCTAGTTAAAAGGTTTAGTAATTGTTGGAAAGGAGGAAGGGGTTTTTTTTTCTCTTTGGGGTGCGTGTTTTTTTTCCTGCAAGAAACCACGCAAACAACAACAACAAAAACGAAAAACTATGCAAGTCTTGCAGCTTGATGTTAGATTTCTGGTTAGTCCGCCCGAAAACTAAATATTTTTCTCGCTATTTCTGATTTCTCAAGATCGCACAAACTCGCAGGGAAAGAGCATACGTAGGAGAAAAATCTTGTCTTTCTATTGTTGGTTTTTGTCAGATCACACAGAGCGTAGAGCAAAGATCATACACAAAGAAGAGGGTATAGATCTAGTAATAATAATAAAAATGATTATAAACCAAAATAAACAGATGGATAAATAAATAAAAATACTTTATACCTCCAGAGCTAAAATGACATAGCTAGGGCACTCGAAAACCTTTTCGCATGAAACAAAAGGAGTTCCTCACTGGAACAGAGAGTCCAGACACAACAGAATAGCTCTCCTGGCCTGAAAGTGTAGAAATTATACAAACATGTGTATATCAATGGATTCGATCCGATCTAACAATGTACTAAAGCTAGATATTGAATCACTTCTACAAATCAATTGCGGAAATTAAACACAATATCCAATCACAAGAAGTGCAAAAAGAAACAAATCAAACCACAACACAGATAATTTCCTGGGGAAATCTTGTTGCTCAAAACCCCTCTATCTTTTATTGTATATTAACCATGCAATCATGAAACAATTACAATGCACTCTTCTCACAAGAGTCTCTTGCACTCTGCTAATTGTCTCACACTATCCTAGACAAAACTGACCAACACTTAGCCAATTCTCAGCCTCTAAACAGCATTCCTTGCTTGCGCAATTCCAGATGAATGCAATCCCTATTCTTTAGGAATTTTGGGCTTCATAAACTGCGCAAGGAACATGGGCACTCCAATGGATGTCTGGTTTCATGCAAGCAACCTACTAACCACACAACTGATAGTTAACCTCCCTTTCACCTTTGTCTCAATTGGGTCTCCACTAGAACTGACATGCATGCAGTTATTAATAGTAAATCATCAGTTGCATGGCATATCCCTGATTGTGAATTAAATTATATTTAATTCACTTGATCTCTCACTAGTACAACAAACAGTTACAACTAGTTCAACTGACTCTAACTCACCTAACTGAGTTAACATATTACACATGCATTAAACTAATGCACCAACTGCAATTCGAACTCCATAACTAATAGAATTACTCTGCATGCCTCACCAACCACCCTCAACTCGAAATACATGAGCTAACTGAGTTTATCACACTCAATTAACCGTTACAAGTGATCATGAGATAAGATTAAATTTTATTGTCCAATTTAATTAAGGGAAAATTAAATTAGACACTACACCAAATTAATTAATTAATTTGGCCCACACTAGTGTGTGTGCTGCAATTTTTTGTTGGAATTCAACACTCCCTCTCAACAAGAACGATTATCTACCACCAAAGTCCTACCTCTATGGTATTCGAATTTTCTCCTGGTGAGCGCCTTCGTCGGAATATCTACATCCTAATCTTCCGTGGGAATTTACTGAAGTAACATTATGTGCCTCTGAACACAATCTCTAATATGGTGGTACTGGATGTCTATGTGCTTGGACCTATCATGAAACACCAAATTAACCGAGAGTTTGATGCAACTCTGGTTATCAGAATGTATCATTGTCAGATCCATATGAGAACCAAACAAACCAACCAGGATCTTTCTAATCCAGATGGCCTCACATGCAGCTTGAATTGCTGCCATGTACTCTGCCTCGGCTGAACTGAGTGCCACAGATTGCGGTTTCCTGCTATACCAAGAAACTGTTTTCGATCCTATGCTGAAGATCCCTCTTGATGTGCTCTTTGCTTTACGTCAGACACACTTTGTCAATATACATCAGTGAAACCTTGAAGCTTCACTCACTGACAGAATCCTATATTAATAGTGTAGCCCCTTATTATGTTAGTGTAGCCCCCCTTATTGTTATTATTGTACTAATAACCCCCATATTGTTATTATTGTGCCCTTAAATTATTATTGTTAGGTCGGCTAGGATTACATTGTGGCCCACTAGGATACATTATATTTATGAGATATCTATATATAGAAAGGAGGTTTTGTAATTTGTATCATCCGAATTGTTCATGTATGTAATGTATTGGAGGTTGCCCCTCGAAGTGGCTCATTTATAAGGCGTTTACATCTCTTTTCTTCTATTTTGGAGGGCGGATTACACAACGGTTGAACATCGAGCTTTGGGAGCTGGGATTCTAGGGTTTCGCTGCTCCAAACCGGTCATCGTGGAATTTTCACTATAACGTTTTTTCTACGAAGTTTCAGAAGCTGAAATTTTTAGGGTGCGAAGCAAAAATCCTGAGGAAGCTTGTATAAAAATTTCAGAGTTTGGTTCGCAATAATTTCGGAGATATGATCTGTGGAAGTCAGGTATTTTTTCAGGCTCCTAAACAGGTCATCGTGGCATTTGCGCTATAAATTTTTTTCTACAAAGGTTCAGAATCTGAAATTCATATGGTGCGAAGCTGAAATCCTGAGGAAATTCATCAAAAAATTTCAGAGCTTGGTTCGCAATATTTTTGGAGATATGATCTGTGGAAGGTAGTGCTTTTTCAGGCTCCTGAATTTCATCTCAAAGAGGTGATCGTGGGAAAAGTTCAATAACTCTCTCTCTGAAGATTGGATTGGAGTGCCGTCAAAAGTGGTTGCAAGTACACGGCCTGTAGTTTCTTCGCTATCAATTTCAGAGACAAAGGACAAAACAGTGACACGTGGCAAGTCGTACAAGTTCGCTCTACTGAACCAGTCCAGAATTAGGTCATTGTAGGAGATTGGACACAACTTTGTCTTGGAGAATCAAAATCAGGTCAGACCTGTGGCATTTGAAAGAAGCTTTAGAGGGCTACTACAGGGCTGAATTTCAGATATTGGATATTTTCAATTACAGAGATAATTCAATTTCAATAGCGAGCTCCTAAAAGCTAGTAAAAGGTGTGTATTTTTTTTCCGAATTACATAAGTCTTGTTTGAAGAATCAAGTTGAATTGATTCCAAGGGCATATTGAAGAATTTTTTTCAGTAATGGGTTCTATTATGCCTCCAAAAAATAATTCCATACCCATTAATCCCTCAAAAAGCTATACTATGACGCATGAAGAGGAAGAGTTGCAGTATGAGATATCAAAATTACGGTACCAAGTGCAACAAGTTTCGATCTTACGAAGAGCAATTGAAGATGAAATAGATGGTTTAAAAGTAGAAATGGAGGCTAAGTTGAATGGTTTGAAGGATAAAATAATAGAAAATATGGATGATAAATCAGTGGAAGAACACATCGAGCATCAACAACAAGTTCTCCAACTCTCAAAGGATAACCCAACTTTGGTGCAGAATCTAATGAAACAACAGGAAGATCAACAGGACATCGAAAGAAGTTATGAAGCAGTCATAGAAACAAGAAATCGACAAGTACGATCAATTTCAAAGTATCTCAGCAAGTGGAAGAACTTTCCTGTAGAATATTTCACATGGGAGGATGAGAATTCTATCTGAGAAGCATCAAGAAATAATCAAGCGTTGAGGACAACACTTGTTTGAAGAGGGGCATGTTAAGTCCCTATATTAATAGTGTGGCCCTTGTATGTTAGTGTAGCCCCCTTATTGTTATTATTGTACCCTTTTGTAACCCCCATTTTGTTATTATTGTGCCCTTAAATTAGTATTGTTAGGTCGGCTAGGATTACATTGTGGCCCCATGGGATTACATTATGGCCCCATGGACTCCTATATATAGAAAGGAGGTTTTGTAAATTGTATCATCCAAGAATTGTTCATTTATGTAATGTATTGGAGGTTGCCCCCTCGAAGTGGCTCATTTATAAGGCGTTTACATCTCTTTTCTTCTATTTTTGGAGCTGGTTACACAACACACTCCCTTTGTCCATTTGTACCATAATCCATACTCTGTACTGCCCCTGAGATATCTCAAGACATGCTTGGTCGGCTTAACCATAGCTTGACTCAGTTGGTTAACTGTGTAGAAAATGTCTGGTCTAGTGTTCACTAAGTCTCTAGACAGTAGCGTCCACTACTTCTCCATAATTAGCATCCTCTTTCCTCCAATTTCCTAGAAGAGGAATGTCAATGGGTTTACAGCTCTCGATGTGAAACTTACGCGGTATCTCTTTGGCATACTTACCTTGAGAAACAAAAAGTTCACCATCCCGCTGCCATATTTCCAAACCAAGGAAATAGTGAAGGAGTCCCATGTCCTTCATTTCGAACTCCCCTTGCAATATCCTCCTTGCATGAGTTTATCAACTTCTCATCACATGTCAAAATTAGATCATCAACATAAAGTACGATAATCAAGAGCTTACCATCAACCACAATCTGGTACAGGTTTGCATCCATTTCACTTTTGGTGAAGCCCAACCCGGTGAAATAGCTATCAATCCGAGTGTACCAAGCACGAGGTGCTTGCTTCAGCCCATACAGTGCTCTCTTGAGTCGACACACATGTGACTCACTGTCAAAGTTCTCGAAACCTTTTGGCTGCTCTATGTACATTTCCTCCTCAATAACTCCATTGAGAAATGCAGTTTTCACATCCATCTGACGAATGTTCCACCCCATCTGTGCTGAGAGTGCAAGGATAGATCTAATGGAAGAGTACCTCATGACCGGTGCGAAAGTCTCCTCATAGTCGATCCCCTCAACTTGTGAGAATCCCCGGGCCACAAATCTGGCCTTTTACTTCTCCAAACTCCCATCAGCAACTTTCTTCACCTTATAGATCCATCTAAATCCAACCACTAATTTGTCGACTAGTCTTGGGACAATATCCCATGCACTGTTCTTGACGATGGAGTCATACTCCTCTACCATTGCATCAACCCAAATTGGTTGTTGCACTACCTCCTAAAAGGAAGATGGTTCTGTCACAATACAATTGCTCATAAGAGCCATGTATCCAGTAAACCTGTCTGGAGATTGTCTCTACCTGCCAGTGAAGTAGGGGCTCCTACATTCTCTGTTGCATCAAGTCTCAATATATCAACTTCTGTCATTTCTGGTGGATGGATTTGCATGAGTATTTTTTGCCACTCCATGATCCTCTGCATGTGGCTGCTCCACATCTTAAGGTTCATCCTTTGGAACCAATAATTCCTCCTCTGCATGCAAATCCAACTCCCTCTCAAGGGACAATCGCATGGCTTTCTCCTCATCAAATTTTATATCTCGTTGCACAACAGTCATTCTATTGTTTGGAAAATACACCTGATAGTTGTAGGGAGTTTTAGTGTACACCAAAAATATCCCAATCTCAGTTGTTGGCTCCAGCTTCTTCTTGGCGTCTTCGATCACATGCACATAAACAGATGAGCCAAAAATCTTAAAATGTGAAACATCAGGATTCTTACCAGTAAAAGCCTCTTCTGGTGTACTCATGCCAAGTATTCGATGAGGATAACGGTTTTGCACAAATACCGTTGTATTGCATGCCTCTGCCCACAGATGCAACGGTAGGCCTTGATCACGTAGCATCGCTCATGCTACACCCACAATTATTATGTTCTTTCTTTCTGCAACCCCATTCTGCTGTGGGTTATGAGGCGTAATCAACTCTCTCCGGATTCCTTCTTTGCTACAGAAGTTCTTGAATTCATTGGAAATGTACTCACCACCATTGTCGCTCCTAAGAGCCTTCACATGCTTCTCAGTGTCTTTCTCCACCAGTGCTTTGAACTCAAGAAATTTTGAGAACGTCTGATCTTTCTTCTGCATGAAGTAGATCCATCACTTTTGAGAAAATTCATCAACAAATATCACATAGTACTTATGCTTTGTTGTCGAAGCAATAGAGAATGGTCCACACACGTCTGAGTGAACTCTCTCAAGGATTTCTGAAGCTCGGTTCTCCTTCTCATGAAAAGTGGCCTTTGCATACTTACCCATAGTACATCCCTTGCATGTGTCTGACTACGCAAGTGTACCCTTGGGAAGACCCGTAGAAATTTGCTTCATGACCTTCAAGGCTCCGTGTTGAAGATGGCCCAATCTCTTATGCCATAACTCACCCTCATCCTGGCTCACCACATTGTCCACCTTACCCATCAATGTTGTGCAGCCATCTACATCAAGTTTATAGAGATTCTTAACTTGAGCCCCAATATTCTTGGCTTGTCCTGTTGTTTTGTGGCGTAGGAAATATTTTCCTTCATTGAAAACAACATCATAGCCTCTATCCTCCAACATTGCAACTGAGACTAAATTTTTCTTCAAGCTTGGTACATGAATTACATCTTCTAATTGAAAAGGTTTACCTAACTGTCTCAGGAAGGTAATTGTAGCAATCCCGGTAGCACTATACCGTCTGTCATCACCCATTTCGATATGCATCTGGAGATCCTTCTCCTCCAAGCTACTGAAAAGTTATTTGTCTCTTGTCATGTGAAAGGATGCACCATTATCCAAGTACCACACTGATCCCATTGCACTTGACACCATCCATGCAATGAGTGAAAATTCAAGCTCAAATTGCGAGGCCAAAGCCTCACCAGCTGCAGATCATGAAGCCTTCTTGTTCTTCTTCTTTTGTGGACAATTAGTGGCATAATGTCCACGCTCATGACAGTGAAAACACTTCACTCTGGACATGTTGCGCTTCTTTCCATCTTTACCAGACTTGGATTTGGAATGGAATTTATTTCCTTTCCCCTTCTTCTCCTTGGCAGCCAAAGCACAATCTTCTTCATCATCATTCTTAGATGAAGATCCATCCCTGGTATTTCGCCTGAATTCTTCTTGCACCAAATCCAACCAAAGTCATTCCCAATCTGGCAACTTTTCCCTTTCATTGACAGAGTCCTGATAACTATGTCACCTCTTGGGAAGTATTAGAAGAGCTAGGCTCACCAAATCATCATTAGCGACAGTAATGCCGATGCTCCCAAGCTCATTCCAACACTGGACAAACTCTGTTAAATATTTCTGCATGGTGTCGCCTTTTTGCGTTTTGATTTTCCTGAGCTTGTCCTTCAGTGCCAATTTTCTATGATCATTGCTGCTCTGAAACAAATATTTCAAAGCTTCCCACATTGCATATGGTGTCTCTTTTCCATGGATACTTGAGACAATGTGGTCTCGTACTCCCTCCTGTAAGATCCTCCTCGCCTTTGCAACCTTCTTTTTCCAGGCATCAAGATTTGCAGCATCTGCTATAGCGGGTTTGGGAAAATCATTGTCAATGAATTCTTTCAACCCATTGTCCTCTAGTACTGCCTCCCTCCTGTCTTTCCAAGAAATATAGTTAGAGCTTCACTTGAGTGCATACTCAAATCTCAAGCAATTGAAATCCATTTTGATCTTGAATCACCTGTCGCACCAAGAATGTCTTCTGCAAATTCGAATTGTATTCAGTCAAAAACTCAGCTTCTCCTCCACTATAGTGATTTCATGTGCTCTGATACTATGTAGAAATTATGCAAACATTTGTATATCAATGGATTCAACCCGATATAACAATGTACCAAATCTAGATATTGAATCGCTTCTACAAATCAATTGTGGAAATTAAACACAATCGCCAATCACAACAAATGCAGAAAGAAACAAATCAAACAACAACACAGATAATTTCTTGGGGAAAGCTTGCTGCTCAAAACCCCTCTATATTCTATTGTATATTAACCATGGAATCATGAAACAATTACAATGCACTCTTCTCACAAGAGTCTCATGCACTCTGCTAACTGTCTCACACTATCCTAGACAAAACTAACCCACACTTAGCCAATTCTCAGCCTCTAAATAGCCTACCTGCCTTGCACAATTCCTGATGAATGAAATCCCTATTCTTTAGGAATTTTGGCCTTCCTAAACTGCACAAGGATCATGGGCACTCCAATGGATGTCTAGTTGCATGCAAGCAACCTACTAATCACACAACTGATAGTTAACCTCCCTTTCACCTTTGTCTCAACTGGGTCTCTACTGGAACTGACATGCATGCAGCTATTAATAGTAAATTATCAGTTCCATGGAAGATAACTGATTGTGAATTAAATAATATTTAATTCACTTGATCTCTCACTAGTGCAACAAACAGTTACAACTAGTTCAACTGACTCTAACTCACCTAACTGAGTTAACTGATTACACATGCATTAAACTAATGCACCAACTGCAATTCGAACTCCATAACTAATAGAATTACTCTGCATGCCTCACCAACCACCCTCAACTCGAAATACTTGAGCTAACTGAGTTTATCTCACTTAGTTAACTGTTACAAGTGATCATGAGATAAGATTACATTTTATTGTCCAACTTAATTAAGGGAAAAATAAATTAGACACTGCACCAAATTAATTAATTAATTTGGCCCACACTAGTGTGTGTGCTGCTAGGACCTATTGGTCCCACACTAGTGTGTGTGCTACAATTTCTTGTTGGAATTCAACAAAAAGTGGTCAAAAACAATAGATCTGGAAAACAACGTTCGCATGCAGTCAAAATCGGCTTCAGATTTGGATCAACAACGAATGCGACCCTCAAACAGCTCTGATACCATGTAGGAATTTACAGGGTAGGTTCCTTAGATCAAACACCAAAGGTCACCACTCACAAACAGCTCACATATCAGTACACCAGTATTTGACGTGGCTAAAACCCTCAAAGAGGAAAACAATCCATGGCTTGAGCCAACGCGGCCACTTCAGGAAATTTATTAATGTAAAGAAAGAAAATTTACATAAGATTTTATCATAAACAGTCACCGTACAAATGACCCTCCATGCTCTTTAAATAGAGATCATGGACCAATTGGGTGTTAAGCCACGGATCAAGGTCAGTAATACCGAGGAGAAAATGAATTGTCGAATCACTACATATCGTGACCTCTGGATTATAAGTTACAAAAGTACATACTAAAGAAACACACTTTACCTAACTTTACGCTAGGCCAAGTTATACTTAACTATTTCCTAGGTGTCGGAATATCCTAACATAACTTCAATGTTTAAATGGGCATAATTTAAGGAGATTAAGGCCAAACAAGCCTTATTGCATTTTCTTAATAATTTGTTTACCAAGAATCAGCAACATGTTATTGCTTTTGAAGTAACTTGTAGGAATTTACAGGGTAAGTTCCTTAGATCAAACACCAAAGGTCACCGCTCACAAATAGATCAGTACACCAATATTTGACGTGGTTAAAACCCTCAAAGAGGGAAGCAGTCAACAAATTAAGTGTCGGTAATACCAAAGAGAGAATGAACCGTTGGATCACTACATATCGTGACAGTGGGATTGTAAGTTACAAAAGTACATACTAAAGAAACACACTTTACCTAAATTTACGCTAGACCAAGTTATACTTAATTATTTCCTATGTTTCGGAATATCCTAACATAACTTCAATGTTTAAATTGGCATAATTTAAGGAGATTAAGGCCAAACAAGCCTTATTTCATTTTCTTAATAATTTGTTTAACAAGAATCAGCAACATGTTATTTCTTTTGAAATAACTTGGACAACAACTCTATTCTTTGTCTGCAACATTTCAGATTAACATGATTATGCAAAAGTTAAAATTCCTTCCAGTATGATCAAATTTATCCTTGTTTCCTAGATGATTTTCCTTTAAGTTTTATGACTATAGCAAAATTTAATCAAGTTTTTCATTCTTAAAATATCAAGGAAAAATGCACCCCATTTTTCTCATTTGAGATGCCTCTTAATTGTTATAAGTTTTAAATATAAATAGTTTAGAAAGAAAAATAACTTATACATGATCAAAGCTACACTATAATACTTCTATATGTTTCATTGACAAGTTGCTAATCATTAATGAGTGTAAAACAAGTACATTTACCTAATATTTTGGTACAGATTTCAAACAAGAGCTCTAAAATTGGACATTGTGTGTATGTCCATATGTATTTGATATGTAAAAAATGTTATACAAAAATGCTTAAAATTCACATCTCCATTTAACTACATGCAAAGGTCCCTAAGCCCTCTAGAAATGTGCATAAGGACTCACCCGTGACAACTTTTTTGAAGAAATATATTTAAAAAAAAAAAAAAACCATATGTTTTCATACTTAGTCATACCAACCCGCCCAACATTCTATAAACCCTAAATCAAACAACAAAATCACAATGATCATTTGCTAACATTGGACAATTTAGCTCTCATAATTGGATTGGTAGGCTAAAAACTCATAATAGTGGATGTGGCAACATATTTTCATTGGATGTGACACTAAACAATGCTGGCAATGTCTCATTATTCATATACTTATCAAGTATGTAATATTAACAATTATTTTAAAGAGATCGTATATTTTTAAAATTTTATGATATTAAATATTAATATATTTAATATTTATAAATATGGAAGAGGATTTCCATCTCCTATCACCTTCATACCATAAAGTTGTAGTATATTCCTGAAGTTTTAGTGAGCCTCTCTAAACACACAGGCATGAATCCCCATATGCCAAAACCAAGTGTAACATAGCTTTATCCTCTGTCATTATGAAATTATCAATGAAACAATGATCTTTTTAAAGAAATTACACCTTGTTTTAATTAAAAATAAAAATGTGGATAAATGTAGTTAAAAATATGGTTACAGAATCTTTGTAATAAACAATTTTATAAATAGATAAATGTCTTTCGGGTTAATCACATCATTAGGATTTGGTCGACGTTTTGAACCAACTAATGTGGTTCATCCTCAGAACAAGATGAAAATTTCCATGAATCTTATTGAATAAATAGTATGGATGCATCATTACCCGAAATTAGTCGTTGAAAATTAGCCATTAAAACAACTAGCCATTGAACTAGCTATTAATGAATTAGTTAATTAATTATTTAAAAAAAATAATACATTTTTAATTATATATATATATATATATATATATATGAGGAGTTTATTAATAAATATTATTTATGTTATTCAATTAATAAATAGAAATTATCCCGGATGCGGGTGGTAGCAGAGTTTAATGTTGCACAGGGGGTCATGTGGGTTGGCGCGTGGCTTACCACCACCGCCACCCATCCTCGCATGATCGAGGCCTTTAATGCAGCAGTCAGGCCATTCAATGCATATACTTGGGAGCTCTCTCCCCGAAACTGGTGTATTCATTCTTCCGCGATGGAGAATTCTGGAAATTCAGTGTTGATTCCTCCTCTCAGCGCTTGTTGTCTTCCTGCGGCGGTTGAGCGCAGCTCTCGCACCAGTAATGGCAAGCGCTGTGTGATTAACTGTTGTATGGAGCTTCTGCCCGGCATTCACATTTCCAATTGTGCCTCCTGCACTCTTCCGCGCCCGTCTGTCACTGTTTTAGACTGCCCTTCAGCTCATTGCGCTCCCATTTTACTTGCTGCTCATCATACAATGCCTCGCCTCCGCCCAAGAATGCCCTGCAGGAGAGGGGGAGTCCAAGGGCGTGCCATTAATCGTTCCTCCCCTTCTAACTCTGATTCCTCGTCATACTCATCCGAGTTTGGTCCTGTTCGCCTTCCAGCACCGCGCAGAGGACGTGGGAGAGGTCGGAATCGCTTCAATTCTGCGGGGCATTTCCGTCTGTCTTCCAGGGAAAATTCTCATCACGCCCGTCTTCACTTCCCCTGCAGCATTGACAATACTTCCCTCCTCGCCACAGTGACCATCGACCTTCGTGCAGCCCCCACTGTTCCGGTTCCTTCGGTCCAGGCTCGCGCCTCCACTGTTGCTACTCGGGAGCCTTTAATAGAGACAGTGCACAGCGTGCCCCAGACGGAATTTGGGAAGCTGGTTTCTTCGGGCAACGAGGCCATTCAGGGCGCTTTGGCAGGTCCTTCGGCTCCCATTGTGGGCGGTTCAGAATGCACTAGCGGTCCCCCTTCTGATGACGAGGACCCGTATAAATATGCCTGCCTCATTGTCGAGGAAGACCCTTCCTCTGCTCAGTGAGTTGATTCCATTCGGGCGCGACAGTGTTTTGATTTTCATCGGCTTTCAGGTGCTTTCCTACAGTCTTATGTTTATGCCTAATACTGCTACTGTTTCTCTTGGTCTCAGTCCTGTTTTATGGTCGGTCTCCCCTGCGCGGGAGTTATACTCAGTTTTTGTCCAGTATCTAGCTCTATCTACTGGTTTCAGAATGGTCCGACTTGCTTTTGCTATGGCTAGAAACTGTAAACTTTTAGCTTTTCTGGTCTGCTCCACAGGAGTTATTTTGTCAAGGTCTGTTCATGCTACGGTTTCAGTCACAGTTGTAAGTCATTTGATAGGAACAGACAGTCTTATAGCTCTTAGTAGCTTTCATGGTCTCTCTCTTAACTGTAATGTTGATAAATTACCTGCTGGTAACGCTAGCATGCCTCAGTTCTGGGCTGGAAATCTTGAGGCCACGGCCTCCATGTAACACTATTTTTGTACCAATATCAATATAGAAGTAGCCATATTCAGAGAAAAAAAAAAAAAAATAGAAATTATATCATATAATTATACAAAAATATATAATATAATTAAAAAGATAATACAAAGGAGAATAAGATAAGATTAAAACCGGGGAAACAATAGAGAAAAGATCCAAAAATAAAAATGGGGTTAAAGGAAAATAATCAAAGACCACATAGGAAAAAGAAAAAAGAAGGGAAATAAAACCCTAAAAAAGATCAATAGTAAAAGAGACCTAACTCAAGGGGAAATCATCTAGAGAGAGTTGGAGTCCAACTTTTACTCAATTTCCAACCATCATCCCTATTGAGATTCTTAGCATGTCTTTCAATATCAATGGTCTCCCTAAGCTTCCTAAGACCCCATCAAGCCAAAGGGCATGAAAGGGGCTTACATGGTTCCTTGCTCCTGTGGCACTCCCTATATTTGTGAAACAGGTCATTTCATTAGACAGAGAATCCAATAGCATGCAACGGACATTAAACACAATCGATCACACATCAACGCTTGTTGAACATGTGGAAAAATCGTGTCACCATGTTTGCATTGAAGAATCCAAAGTCGTTGCTAAAGTTGATCACTCCCATCATATGAAGCTTAGGGAGACCATTTAGATTGAAAGGCATGCTAAGAATCTCAATAGGGATGATGGTTGTAAGAATCTCAATAAGGATGATGGTTGGAAATTTAGTAAAAGTTGGACTCTAGTTCTCTCTAGATGATTTCCCCTTGAGCTAGATCTCTTTTACTGTTGATCTTTTTTAGGATTTTATTTCCCTTCTTTTTCTTTTTTCTCTGTGGTCTTTGATTATTTTCCTTTAACCGCTTTTTATTTTTGGATCTTTTCTTTATTCTTTCCCCGGTTTTTATCTTATTTACTCTCCTTTGTATTATCTTTTTAATTATATTATATATTTTTGTATATTTATATTATATATTTTCTATTTATTAATGAACTCCTTATAATTTAAGGGAAAAAAAAAAATGTTATCATTAGATTTAAGATTTTATGTTAGCTTTATTATAATATTAATTAAAAATGTATTAATTTAAAAATAATAATAATAATAATTAATTCATTAACTAAATCATTAACGATTATTAATTTTTTTATTTTTTAATTAACTAATTCATTAACAACTAGTTTTTAAATGGCTAATTTTCAACTACTAATTTCAGACAATGATGCATCCCCACTATGTATTCAATAAGATCCATGAACGTTTTCACCTTATGCTGAGGATGAACCAACTACCACATTAGTTGGTTGAAGGCCAAATCTTAATCATGTAATTAATCCGAAAGACATTTATCTACTTTATAGATAGCAAAAGTCTTCTTTCTAACTTTTTAAGTTTATAAATAAATTAAATAATTAATTTAAAAAAAAAAAAAACAAAATTAATTATAATTACTTTTACATATATTATAATAATGAATTATATAATATAAATCCATTTCAACCTCATCACTCTTCATGAACCACAACCTTTAATAATTAAGCCCTTACCAACAATCACTTGTCAATGCAAACTCCTTAACAAATATGTCATAATCTTATTTTGTAAATGTCAAATTGAAATATATGCATGTAAGATCTTTAAAATTTATTAATAATTAAATTAAAAAAAAAAAAATTTAAAAAAATAAAAATAAAAATAAAAATTCGAAATTCAAGATTTTATAACAAACAATTATTTTCTCATCATTCTTTTCTCATAGTAAGAGATACCAATAATTCATTGATTTGTGTCAAATTCTAAGAAAGTTTGAAAATGCAAATTATTTTCAATATCCTATAGTTAAGTTATAAAATAATTTTACTTAAAAGATTAAAATCTAAGAAAGTTCATAATTATGATAGAAAAGTTTGTCTTGTTTATTAAATTGCTTTTCACTGAAATAGCATTGTGCAAATCAAAAAGTCTCTAATACTATATTAGAAAATTATTTTCAATATCCTATAATCAAGTTATAAAATCATTTTACTTAAGAGATTAAAATCTAACAAAGTTCATACTTATTATAGAAAAGTTTGTCTTGTTTATTAAATTACTTTTTACTAAACAGCATTGTGCAAATCAAAGTCTAATACTATATTAAAATGTTTATTAACAATAGTAAAATAGCTTTATGCAAATCAAAGTCTAATACTATATTAGAAAGTTTGTTAAAATTCTTGCAACAAAAAGTTTGTAATACATTAATATAATAATCAAAAATTTCTTAAAATTTATAATTAAAGTAATTTTTAAATCTTAAAAAACAAATTATAAAAATGATATAAACTAAATTATTATATTAATTAAAAATCTTCATGACTTCTCAAACATATATTAAAAATGTATTCTCACATATATATAAACAAACTAAACCTATATCAAAAATTATATGATAATTACTTATAAATTAATCAATTCTTATGAAATTAATTATAAATTAACCAATTCCTGACAATCAAGTCTCACAAATCCCAATGAAATTTTCCAATAAGTTTAGAATCGAGTCTAACAAATTCCAATAAAAAACTTACATAATTGTGAATCTGTCGTTTATCCTGAGTCATTTTGTTTTATTTTTCAATTTCATTTTTTAATATTTTTCCATTTCAATTTTTTTGGTTAAATATTTTTTTCATTTCTATTTATTTATTTTCCCATTCATGAAATAATTGATTATTTGATTTCACCTTAAAAGAATTGTAAAACTCAGTTACCCTATTCCTACATCTTCTCCATGGTTTGAGTTGTTCAAACCATCAAGAACTCCACATCGGTAACACCAGTTCCCAGTGTCTGGGAGTATGATCCAAACCACCTGTTAGAAACAAAAAAAATTAATAAAATAGTATTCAGTTACCAATATGTCCTAAACTTGGCCATGAGTGCGATGGCGAATATTTAACTTATTTTTTTTAATATACTTCGGAAGGAATTCATTAACTAAAGAACGAACTTCAAACGTCGTGCTCCTGGGTGCCTTTGCAAACCTTCGAATTAAAATCAATATGTTGGCTATGTGGCGAGGTTTCCAGCTGTGCTAGAAACACTGAATCCCCCTTTTCAGCCACTACAAAAAAAAAAATCGGTTAGCCCCAAACTTGATCCCCTGGTAAAATTTGGTATTTTCTGTCCTTCCAAAATGACCCCGCCACCCCTTCCAAAATGACCCCCCCCAGATGTTCAATAATTAACTTTCTAACTTGGCAACGACTCTATCAAATATGAAATTTTTGCCCACAGGGTGTGACTCAATTGGTGATCGCTTCCTTCCATCCGAAGTCGTGTAACATGAGAGATTCAATGTTCAACAATTCCGAAGTCATGTGTAAAGCAAGAGATTCAATGTTCAACGATTCAAGTTTAACGATTCAATGTTCAATTCCCCACGTTACAAATTCAATTCCCCACGTTACAAAGGTGACACCTGACAGTGCTACCTGCAATCTGAAATTATAATGAAACAATTTCTAAGGATGCCAAATCTGTAATCTAATAAAACATACTACTGGAGAAGGCAGCATAAAACATATTCTAGAGATGCCAGCATTAATCATAATATCTTCTGAGCTTGAACCAATGATGTATCTTTCAATAAATAAATAGACCTTGCATTCCTGGAAATGTACAAAACCAACTATGTACAATAATACAGAATATGCCAAACACCTCCACATGAAACTGACTGGTGGCTCCTCATACATCAACAGTATATGCTACGTTCAGCTGCTAATTGTAGCATACAGGCATCAACTAGGAGTAGCAGAGGCCTGCCTACCTTATTTCTAAATGACCAAGCTCATGAGCGTTATAAATTGTGGTAACTAGTAGCTAAACACCATGAAACACTCATGATTATACAAAATACGACCCAACCTTCAGACTTTTAAGCAACTATATCGCATCAATCTGCGCCTATTTGTCACCAAACTGAATGATCTTCCCCTATTCACAAGCAAGTTTTGTGTCAAAACTACTTAGGCATATGGCAAAAGCTTGAAAAGCTGAGAGCGGGTAGCGATAATCCATTGTGAACATGTCCTTTCCAACCTTTCCAAATTGGAGTATGACCTTATCATAATCATTCTGAGAAACCGATGGATTAGGCTCAGGTGCTGCAACAAGCTGAAAATTCTTAACAGAAGCCACAGTCACACGCCCCTTGAAATTCAAACACCAACATTGAAGCTGTTCGTGCCACCTTGGGGCTTTATTTTTTAAAACCAATGGTTCATCTTTCAAGTTGCTACCGGTAAGTGGCTCAGAGATAGATGAACTTTCTAAAATACACGACTTGGAGCCAAAAGTAGGACAAGATGCAAGAGGCTGGTCTAGACTAGTGACCGAAGGTTCAACAGGAGTTGGAGCACTGCCCCCTGGCTGCACAGCAGAAGCTGGAATAGAATGCATGATGCATTGCATCCGTCTTGGACCCCTAGTTCCCAAGACGTTCAATTCATAGCCAATGTGAGCAATATTATAGCTACCAGCTGGAACTCTTGGAGAAACTTGCTTTGCCCCTACCCGTCGACCTGCACGGCTTGTTGATGCAATTGCCCCACTGTGAGGAGGTTGGCTATCATATATTGTAAACTTAGTACCAAGAAAGTTTGACCTGCAAAAACAGAGGAAGAAATTATCATATAATTAACAGTTCAGAGAACCTGGAAAAAGAAACTGATATAAAACCATCGTGCAAGCTTCAAAGATATAAACATCATGGAACCATTGCACTTTAATAAGCTTCCAAGATATATCACCATGGCACCATTGTGATTTAAGAAATAAAACACAAATTAGAAGCATCTGACCTCAATTTTCCAACATATGTATTGCTACCCCTTGACATATCATCTGCATCAAGAGAAATAATATACTCTGTACTTGTAGCCCGCCTGAATTTCCGAGCAGCAAGAAGAAATTTTCCATTGTCAGAAAGTGCTGCAAAGATAGTTCTCAAAGGTCAGGTCTCCATTGTTTATCCTGCATCTTCAAAATTCGCATATATATTTAAAGAAGTTGTATACACGAGGCAACTATCCATTTCACCCAACACTTCTGCAACAAAAAGTTGGGGACAGAGAAATTGACTAGTCATTTCCTACATGTAAATCAAATAGAAATAGTATGTCACAGACTCAACATCCCTTGTCAAATAAGGCGATGTGATCAAGCTACCAATGCTGATGCAATCCTAAGATGAACTTTAGCAGAAATCAACAATTAAATGTTGAAGAATATTATTATAAAGCTAGACTAACTCAAATAAGGGAAAAACAAACGTTCTCAAAACGGGGATGGAAGACTCCAATGAGCTCATTTACCTTTAGTTTGTATTTTCGCATGTTGCCTGGGCATGAATTATCCAGTAATGTGTATCCCGCCCCCCAGGAGACATCCACGCACTGGGTATATAACTAAGGCAGCACTCTCTTGTACACATTTCTGCAAGGCGCACTCTCTTATACACATGGTCTTTTTTGGAAATCAACTGATCATATTGGGAAACAACACAGTTTTGGCATGAGCATTTATGAGGTCTAAGCACTTTGGCCCAGTTACATGGCCCAGTTTTCTAAAGCACACCTCTCCTAGGTGCTCTCACATCATTATTCCATGGATATTTCAGCTACACTTGTCATCTTTTGATCTTTTTTGGAAGTGACCTCACATGGCACACTACATGCTCTTGCTTGGCATTATTTCTATTATTAGAGAATATTCTTGAAGAACATACTTGTGGAGATGGTCCACTTGTTATTTTGGGGTTTGACCACTTCCTTTTTTTATGGAACACTCCATCTACTTGGCATCTTAGACAGTCATCCATGAAGTTGGTTGCCTTTAAAAATTCACACATGTGGAGTGAATACATGCGTCTTGCAGACCACTTTCTATGTTTGGAGGTTGGTTATGGAGCATTCTCTTAGGAAGACTATTTTATTGTTTTATCTCTCTTGCAACTTGGACAATGCATTTTGTGAGCTTCTGTAGGTGGACCCTTCAGAACATCCTCCTAGGTTGAACATTATTTTATTATATTTTACATGCATTCATTCTTGTAGTGCAAATTCTGTGTGGACATCTTGCATGTTGACTCGGTTATTGTTGCCTCAAAATCTAGCAGGCCTTGTGAGAGGCCTCATAAAGCAAGGTCTAGACCTAGATGTAACAATGAGGTGGATTTCCATTGTCACCTCAAACAATCCTCCTCCTGCTCTTTAGTCGAATTTCACCACACATGAGGCTTCCCTGTCTTCACCTAAATGATATTCAAAGTTATATCGCTAAAGGCAATTTCAATCAAAGGTTAAACAAGGTACTCCCTTAACGGATAAAGGGCACAATTCTCTATGTGTACGAGTCGTTTACCATGTACAAAGCCTTAGAGAGGTACTTAACACCTAGGGTTTTAAGATGTAGTTAATAAAGGATTGTCTAGGCATACAAACAAAAAGAAAAGGCTTCCTAAGGATGAAATCAACAAAAAGAGATGGCGAACCTTCAAAATTAAACCTCGAGTTGAAGCCTTAATTAAGGTTAGGGCTTTGTAGTGCACAA
Organism: Pinus albicaulis; assembly: GCA_034641835.2. Lineage (NCBI taxonomy): Eukaryota > Viridiplantae > Streptophyta > Pinopsida > Pinales > Pinaceae > Pinus > Pinus albicaulis. The sequence continues at coordinate 72,854,482 of CM076580.1, forward strand.
ATTACCTAGGGTTGATGACATCAACCCTACTAGGGCTAATTCAACCATGAAAATAGCAAGATTTTGAGTTATAAGGTACAATCAAGGTGAAAACAAGCTAGAAAAGCTTTGAAGTTATCTTAATAGAGTCCCTAGTTGAATTCGACGCTAAGCCCTAGCCATAGCAACTTGACTTAAAGAGCTTAAGAAAATAGAAAGGGGAAAAGGATAAAAAATTTATAAGCTTTGACAACCACAAGGCTTTGTAGTGTCTTTCCCTACTTGTGTGATGGAGTCTTAAGGGCTAAATTTAAGAGAAAACAAATCTATGCTTGGATTAAGGAGGAAAACCCTAGCTTTCACTTGACAAACCCTAGCAATATTTTTATGAGGGGCGAAATTAAGTAGAAGAAAGCTCTCTAGGAGGTCCTCTATGGAATTCAAGGAAAATAAATTTAACATGCAATGATCAAGCACGATTTTCCAATAAAGATATGCATTTAAACACAAAACTAGAGAAAACCCCTAGCATACATTCATCATATGACAAACCACTAAAAGTCTGCAATTGGACTTACAAATTTTCAAATGAATAGCCTTCTTTCAATCCTAAAAAGATATCTCCAAGATGCAAATTAGTATCCAATAGTAATAGCTATAAAGAGATCACAACTCCGCAAGTAACGAGTTGCAAAAAGACTAAGTCCAACTCTCTGAAGGAGGCAAAAATCCACAAGTGATGATGAAAAATACGAACGAAGTGATCCTCCATTTATATGATGTCTATCTGTTAAATTTAGATAACAATGGTGTGTTCTATGCTTAAGTGCAATTTACTTCAATTTTCCTTATTAGCCCAATATCAATTCTAGTTTAGCAATCACATTAGCTTAATTACAATGATAGTAAACGCTGATAGAACATAAGCAAAATGCAGAAGACAAGCCAAGACAAGAGGACACAATATTTGGCAGATGCCGGGGAAAAAACCCCAATGTGGAGAAAACCCTTTGATCAAATTCTTATTATAATTCTTCAATAGTTCAGCAGAGAGAAAGTGTACATTATCAAAATAACTTGCCCAAAACAGTCCTGTCAAAATCAGCTGTAAATTACAGCCCTAACCAGAAAGTCAACAACGGTCAAAGTGGCTCCAAAATGTTCTCCAAGTAGCTCATTCAACAACTAGTCCAATTCGACCTTCTAAGAGGGTCAAATTCAACCCAAAACAGTCAAGTCAAACCCAGTCAAATGTTGTTGTAATTTTGCAGTCAAATTTGAAGTCAACCTCGGTCAAACTACTCCAAATGCTTCCAAACTTGTGCCAGTAAATGTGGCCTTCAAAAATCAAATTTTATGCCTTGAAACCACAATCAAAGAAGGTGAGTTGACCCTCAATCAACGCTGAACTGTTTCCCTGAAATTCATCTTGCAATCTGCCCTGAAATTTTCGGCCTCCTGCTTTCATGCTTGTGAGGTAGAGAGCTGCTCGAAGTTGTACGAACCAATAAGGAGAGGAAAGAGAGAGATGTGTGATGAGTGAGTGATGTCCAAATGAGGTGAAGGTCACTCCTATTTATACAATTCGTTGAGGGTGTGGTGACACAACAGTTGGGCTTCATGAGCCTACATTTGACTATGGCCAACCTTGACAATTTGCACATGTGGGAATAATAAATTCAAAATCACACTTTTGCTTGTCTGAACAAAATGATCTTTAGATCAATCTTACACCTCTCGAAAAGAGGAATCCAATAAAAATATCATCCCCATCATATGAGTTGTCCAAGGTGAGTTTGGCCCTAGTTGCCAATTTTAACACTCCCTCTCAACTAGGTAGAAATCCACCTATCGGTCCATCTGCCAGCCTATACCATCTCTATCATCCCAGCTCTGCTCTGCTAAACCATGAAGAAATAATGAAGAAGAATTGATCGAGAGTGAGTCACAAGACCTTGCCACTCTCCACTAACCCAAAGTTAGTCCAAAGGTAAAACCTCAATTGATCCCAAATCAAGATGTTTGAACACCATGCATGCTGGCATAGAAAGTACGGCAATACATGATGCAACCATCGGTAGTGCTATGGTCTCTATCCTCATTTCCCAACTCATTGGCTAGATGAGAGGTACTTCCCATGAGTCCCGGACTACATCGGTAGGATGTATGTTGGGGCATCAGCAGGAGAAGGTGAACCACTCATCCTACCCATAGAAGGTGAACCACTCACCCTATGGTAGCTCATAGCTCCAAGAAGTACCCCAAGACCCCCGGATCTCCCAGAGCTCAATGTCCAACTCATGTGGGACCCTCATAGGAGGGTCTTTCCACGACTCCAAGTCTCTCACGGAGCTTCGTTAGAATATTTGTGACCTTCTCATTAGTCTCGATGTGATGGAGCCTTATTGCTCCTCGTTGTACCATATCCCAAATAAAGTGGTACATGATATCAATATGCTTGGAGCAGTCGTGAAACACGTGATTCTCAGAAAGACGAATCCCACTTTGGTTGTCGCAATAGATCACAATGGTATCCAACACATGCTCAAATAGCTCACTAGAGAGCCTCCTCAACCAAACAGCTTCACAACATGCCATACTAGCAACAATGTATTCGGCCTCGACAGTGCTTAAAGAAACCAATTTTTGCTTCCTACTAATCCAGGGTATCGAAGCAAAACCTAGTGAGAAGCAACAACCAGATGTGCTCTTAGCCTCTTACGATCCACCACACTGCCAGCCCAGTCAGCATCAGTGTATCCATGGAGCCTCAAATTCCCGGCAATGTATCTCAATCCATAGATGATTGTGCCCCGGAGATATCTCAAGAGATTCTTGGCAACAATCCAATGTATGTGATGAGGCTCAACCATAAATTGTCTCAACGTATTCACTATGAAGCGTATGTCCAGACAGGAGTTCACCAAGAACATCAGGGCCCCCAGGAGTTGACGATACTTGGAAAGATTTCCCAAATCGGGCCCAGCAACACTTTCGCATAGCTTCTTGAAGTTGAGTTCCATCAGAGTAGTCACAGACTTGTAGTCCACTATCCCAAATCTTTCAAGTAGCTTCACAATGTATTTTCATTAAGAAAGGAAAATCTCAAATGGATTTTGCTAGACCCCCAAGCCGAGGAAGTAGTGCATCAACCCTAGGTCCTTCATCTCGAATTCGGAAGCCAACTCCCTCTCGCATTGATGAATGAGAGGGTATGCACCTGTTAGAAAGAGATCATCTACGTAAAGTACCAAAATGAGAGGCCTGTCATTTTCAACCTTGAAGTAAGGGTTCAGATCAACTTCACTTCTTGTAAAACCCAGCTTCATAAGATAGTTGTCGATCCTCTCACACCAAGCCATGGGGGCTTGCTTCAACCCATAGAGGGCTTTCTTCATCCTGCATACATGTGACTCTCGATCCAGAACTTCAAACCCTTCGAGTTGCTCTACATAAACTTCCTCCTTTAAGCGAGCCATGTAAGAAAGTATTTTTGACATCCATTTGATGTAGATTCCATCCCTGAGAGGAAGCAAGGGCAATAATCGAACCGGTGCAAATATCTCATCATCATCCACACCTTCCTTTTGGGAGAAGCCTCGAGCAACGAACCTGGCCTTGAATTTTTCAGCACTCCCATCAGCTCCATGTTTGATTTTGTAAAGCCACTTAGAAGTGACCACAGACTTGTCCTTGGGTCTAGGAACCACATCCCAGACATCATTCTTCATGATCGACTCATACTCTTCGTTCATTGCATCCTTCCAAACTTGGTGCTTCACAGCTTCTTCGAACGTGCAAGGCTCAGATTGAACAATGGTGTTCATGGCAGCTAAGTACCCTTGGTACCTATTCGGCTTCTTACTTTCACGAAACGTCCCCCTCGGTGCAATGTGTCTCTCGACATCTTTGACAGTGTCTTTGAGCCATGAGGGTCTCATTTTTTAGGAAGAGGGCTAAACGAGAGGTGGATCAATGGGATTCATCGGACCTTCAACATCGGGCATCAGTTCATCCATCGTTTCTTCCTACTTTCCTGCATCTTCATCTTTGTCCTTCCTTGGAATAGGAAGATCTCTAACCTTCCAAAGGGCAGCATCTTCATCAAAGGTGACATCATGGCTTGTTTCCACTTCCCTTTGACCAAACACATAGATTCTATATGCCTTTGAAGTTTCACTGTAGCCCACAAATGTTCCTTTCTTCCCAGATGCATCCAACTTGCTTCTCTTTTCTTTCAACACATGAAAATACAAGGGACTAGCAAAATTCTAAAGTGAGAAACATCAGGTTTCTTACTGGTGAAAACTTCTTCGTGAGTTTTGTTGTCCAATGCTTGATGTGGGCATCTATTTTGAACGTATAAGGCAGTGATCGAAGCTTCTCCCCATAAGAACTTCAATAGGCCTTGGTCATGAAGCATGGCATGAGTACACCTTCAATGATGGTTTTATTCTTCCTTTTGGCAACTCCATTTTGCTCAGGAGTATATGCAATAGTGGTCTCCCTCTTGATGTCAGCTTCTCTACAATAGTCATTCAACTCATTTGACTCATATTCGATTCCATTATCGGAACTCAATATTTTGGTCTTCTTCCCTGTTTGATGTTCAACCAAGGCTTTGAAAGAGCAGAACCACTTTAACACTTCATCCTTCTTCTTCAAGAAATAGATCCAAGTTTTGCGAGAGAAGTCATCCACAAATATAGCATAGTACAAATATCCTCCCAAAGATGTTACAGGAAACATACCAAATAAATCAGAATGGATCAATTGTAGAATGTCAGTAGTCTTACTTTCACTGGAGGGGAATGATCCCCTTGTATGTTTTCCTTCGGCACAACCCTGACAAACATCTTCATGTTCTACTTTGAATTTAGGCATACCTATGACCATCTTTCTTGCATCAGGTAGAGCTTTATAATGAAGGTGAGCGAACCTCTGGTGCCATAATTCGGATTGAAGAGAGGTGTTGCATGTCATGGCTCCCAAAGGACTCCCTCCAACCTGATAAAGACCTTCAACCCTAAATCCAAGTATAAAAGCATCTTTGAAGTTCCTTTGCCAAATACATACCTTCCCACCAATAAATGCTACCTTGAATCCTTTGTCTTCCATTTCTGAAATAGATACCAAGTTCTTTTTCAAGTCGAGTACATATAATACATCTTGTAGATGAAAGATTTGACTTTGATTTAAATGAAGAGTCACAGTCCTTGTCCCTTTCATGGGGCAGGTGGCATTGTCTACAAGTATGGTCTCGAAATTAGTCTCCTTTTCAATCAAATTTGAGAGGGCCTCTTTGTACCCAGTGAAGTGCCTTGAGGCACCACTATCAATCAACCAATTGTCCAATGTGTCTGGAGGAGAGGCAGTAGTGAGGGTAGAGACAAGATCAAATTCATTTTGCTTATCTACACCATTAGTTTCCTCATACCTGGAGTTTCTTGACTTCTTAGTAGGTCGACCATTTCCATATCGTGCAGTTGGAGTATTTCTCTTCCCTTTGTTGTTGAACCTGTTATTTCTTTAATTTCCATTTCCCTTGAAATTGTTGTGGTCATCATCCCGTGGTGTATCCCTTTTATTAGGACACTCTCTAGCATAGTGGCCAAACCTGTTACAAGTGAAGCATCTTCCCTTTCTTCCTTCTTTGAATCCATGTCTTCCTTGAACTTGTTTCTTTGGACCACCATTGTTTTTCCTTTTAGAATGAGTGGAGAATGCAATGGGATCATTGCTATTTGAAGGAATGTCTCTCTCCATCATCCTTGTCTCTTCTTGAGTGCATCTAGTCAACAATTCATCAAAACCTAGAATCGTATCATTGTTGAGGATAGTGGTATTGAATACATGCCATGCTCGGGGAAGACCTCCAAGGGCAATAAGAGTGAGCTCCCGATCTGCAATAACTTCTCTAATAGATAGAAGATCATTTTTTATTTCGGTAATCCTCATGAAGTAGAATTGGATGGATTCTCCTCTATCCATCTTGATGTCCTTCAGCTTGTTCTTGAGAAAGAGGATTTGGTTAGCATTGCTAGCCTTGAACATGTTAACCAACTTGTCATATATCTCCTTAGATGTGCCCAGTTCAAAAATGTAAGCAACCAAATGTTTTTGAATGGAATCCCTGATGATCTTCTTAGCTTTGACCTCACCTTTCTTGCACTTTGATTTAGTGGCAGTCGGTACATTTGAAGGAGGCTCAACAATCTTTCCCTACACATAGTCCATGACATCATTCTCTTCCAAAGTCAAGTCTAGAGACATCTTCCATGCATGATAATCAAATTTATCATTGACCTTATCCTTAGATTTGAAGTAAGATGAGGAAGCCATTGAGTCTTATCCTTGTCCAACAAATCTTAGTGACTGCTTTTCTCACTCTTGCTTGGGCTTTGTCTTCATCTAGCCTCTGATACCATGTTAATATTAGATAAAAATGGTATGTTCTATGCTTAAGTGCAATTTACTTCAATTTTCCTTATTAGCCCAATATTCAGTTCCATTGTTGGTCCTCAATATTCATATTCAATTCCATTGTTGGTCCTCAATATCTTGATCCTCTTCCCTATTTGATTTTCCACCAATGCTTTGAAAGAACAAAACCATTTGAACACTTCATCCTTCCTCTTCAAGAAATAAATCCATGTTTTGCGAGAGTAGTCATCCACAAAGATTGCATAATATGAGTATCCTCCCAACGATGCTACGAGCAACACACCAGCCAAGTCAAAATGGACCAATTGAAGAATATCGGTTGTGTTGCTCTCACTAGAAGGGAATGGTCCCTTTGTATGTTTCCCAGTTGCACAACCCTAACAAACACCTTCATGGTTCATGTTAAACTCGAGCATCCCTGTGACCATCTTCCTTAACCCAGGTAAGGCTTTGTAATGTAAGTGGGTGAACCTTCGGTGCCATAGCTCAGATTGAAGAGAAGTATCACTTGCCAAAGCTCCCAAAGGACTTCATCCAACTTGATAGAGACCATCAACCCTAAATCCAAGAGTAAATGCATCTTTAGGGTTTCTTTGCCAAATATGTACCTTTCCATCAATGAATGCTACCTTGAAGCCTTTATCTTCTATCGCAAAAATAGACTCAAGGTTCTTCTTCAAATCAGGCAAATACAATACTTCTTGTGGATGAATTGTTTGACCTTGATTCAAGTGAAGAGTGACAGTACCTATCCATTTCACAAGGTAGGTGGCATTATCTCCAAGTATGATCTTCAAATTAGTCTTCTTTTCAACCAAACTTGAGAGGGCCTCCTTGTACTCTGTGATGTGCCTTGAGGCTCCATTATCAATCAACTCATGATCCAACATATCCGAAGGAGAGGCAGTGAATATAGCATAAATAAGATAAAACTCATCTTGTTTTTCTACAACATTACTTTCATCATACTTGACATTTCTCGTCCTTTCGGGAGGTCAACCATTTCCATTTCGAGCAACGGGAGTATTCCTCTTTCCTTTGTTGTTGAACATGTTGTTCCTTTGATTTCCATTGCTTTTGAAATTGTTGTGGTCGTTGTTGTCATCATCCCTTGGAGAATTCTTCTTGTGAGGACACTCTTCTAGTATAGTGGTCAAACCTGTTGCAATTGTAGCACCTTCCTTTTCTTTTTTCCTTGAATTCCTTCTTGAATCTTTGACCCTGTCTCCTTGGACTAGCATTATTCTTCCTTTTTGCATGAGTGGAGAAGGCGATAGGTTCATTTCTATTAGAGGGCTTATCTTTGTCCATCATCCTAGTCTCCTCTTCAGTGCTTCTAGCCAATAGTTCATCAAAACCAAGGATCCTGTCATTGTTGAGAATGGTGGTGACAAATACATCCCATGGTCTTCGAAGACCTCCAAGAGCGATGAGAGTGAGCTCCCTGTCATAAATAACTTCTCCAATAGTTAGTAAGTCATTCTTGATTTGATTTATTCTCGTTAAGTAGGATGGGATAGACTACCCTTTAGGATTGGATACACTACCCTTTATTCATTTCAATATCCTTCAACTTGTTTTTGAGAAAGAGGATTTGATTTGCATTGTACACTTTGAACATCCCAACCAGCTTATCATACATCTCCTTAGATGTTCCCAAATCAAAAATATAGGCAACCAAATGCTTTTGAATGGAGTCTATGATGATTTTCATAGCTTTGACATCACCTTTCTTACACTTCGTCTTCGCAGCAGCAGGTGCATTTAAAGGAGGCTCCACTACTTTTCCCTGCAAATAGTCCAGCATCATGCTCTTCCAAAGTAGAGTCCAAAGTCATCTTCCATGCATCATAATCAGATTTGTCATTGAGCTTATCCTTGGTCTTGAAGTAAGATGTAGAAGCCAGTGAGGCTTGTCCTTGTCCAACAAATCTCTCTTTGTGATTGTTTTTGCTCTCTTGCTTGGGCATTGTCTTCACATGGGCTTTGATACCATGTTAATTTTAGTTAACAATGGTATGTTCTATGCTTAGCATAATTACTTCAATGTCCTTTAGCAGCCCAATGACAATTTCCGATTTAGTTTTCCAATAGAAAATCACATTAATCATAAATCACATTGACAATAACTATAGATAGAACATGAACAATAAAATGCAGAAAACAATCCTCTTTGGAGCTCAGTCAAAGACAGTCAAACTCGGCCTTCAATAGTGGTCAAAGTCAGACCAAAACAATCATGAAAACAATACTCAAACTTGGTCAACTCTACAATTAGGGTTGTGGTCAACCCTGCAATTGGTTTGTGGTCAAAGTCAACTAAATGCCTCAATTCCTTTGCCAATAGATGCAGCCTGCCAAAAACGAAATTCTGGCATAAAAACCACAGTCAAAGGAGGTCAAGTCACCACTGGTCAACGTTGGACAAACCTGCAACAGTCTCTGAAATTTCGGCCCTTTAATTCGCCCTGCAATTTGTCCTTCCGCTGCCACATGTTTGAGAAAAAGGTATGTCCAATAAGTTGTACAAACCAATCAGAGAAGGAGAGAGACGATTGTGTGTGTGAGTGAGATGCCAAATGAGGTTGGAGGTATCTCGTATTTATACAAATCGTTGAGGGTGAAGTGACATGTCTCTTAGGCTTCATGAACCTACCTAATGATGTGGTCGACCTTGATAATTTGCACATGTGTGGGCTTAACCTCAAAAACATATTTTCCCTTGTCCAAATTCAATGATCTTTAGGTCGATTTTGGTCCTCTCGAAAAGAGGAATTCGATGCAATCATCTCCATCAAATCAGTGGTCAAAAGTGGAATTTGGCCCTAGTTGCAATTTTTAACATTGTGCCTTCATCCTTCCTTTATAGGCCCAATTCAAACATGCAAGGAGACCCAGTTCCAAATTTAGAACTCGAGTTCTGATTGTGAGTTAAGTTTTAATTAAGAGTGTTACTTGCTCTCCTTCCAGCCATCATTGGAGTTGTTAACTCGTTCTCTCTCTAACCAACACTATAAATCTAACTCACTCTTCCTTCAATCGAGACTAAAGACTAACTCGTTCTAACTTGACTACTAATTGCCACACCGTTTTGTAGTCAAACTAATGAAGACTCATCTTAACTGAAACTCCAACTCTATGCATGCAAACTTGATAATTATTCCAATAAAATGGAAACCAGACTAGATCCATTTAATTTTGGATCTATCAAACGCGGAGAGGAATCAAACCTCTCCAGGTGCAAACCTCTCTTTTGAGTGCAAAACTTGAGAGAAGGTTTGCACCTCGAGAGATTTGATCCCTCTCCGAGCTTGATAGATTCGAAGTTAAATGAATCTAGGTTGGTTTAATTATTAATAATTAAGAATTATAATAATTAAATTTATTATTTTTATTTATATGTAATTTTACTAGGTCAAAATGTTTCAATAACATAATAGGACATTACATCATCTCTTCCACACTTGGCTAGAGAGTATCTCTCAACCCAAAAATATAATTTTATTAATAAAATTGTAATATTTGTTAATAAAAATTGTAATTTTACTAATAAAAATAAAATTACAATATAAAAATAAAAATAATTAATAATTATAATTTTTAATTTAGTTTTTATTTTCGTGTAATTTCAATGAGTCGACGTTTTAATTAATAACCATAATTAATGATTTTGTTTTATTTTTATTTCTATTTTTATTTTATGTAATTTGACCGAGTCAAAATGTTTAGATAACATAACATAACAACACATTACAACATCTCTTTCATATTGGGATGGAGAGTGTTTCTCGTGGCAAAAATTAATTTTTAAAAAACATTTATAAAATATTTTGATTGTGACATGAGAGATGGTTTTTGGGCATGTGGTATTGATGAGCCATGGTATTGACCCATGGTATTGTTACAACTAAAAAAGCATGGTTAAAAATCTTATTATATTGTAAGTATTAAGTTTTTATGTGCTTATTAATGAAATTTAAATATGGTTACAAAATTATTATTGTTATAACTACTATTTATATCGTATATATTTTAACATGATAAAGGTTTTAGATATATCTAAAAGGTAATTATAATCTTTTTTTCTTTTAGATTTAATTAAAAAAAAATGTTATAAAATTAAATTCAAACAACATATTATGATTGTGAAATGAGAGATGGTTTTCAGGCATGTGGAATTAATGAGCCATGGTTTTGGCCCATGGTATTGTAAGAAAACCTATTTACAAGTTAATAATACCTTAGTTAAGTGGGCATGAATATCCATGGTAAAAAATATTGTGATATTGTAAGTTTATTTAAAGTATTAAGGTTTTTGTGTGCTTATTAATTAAATTTAAATATGGTTATAAAATCATTATTTTAATTTAAAAGGTAAAATGGATCTTAACTTATAAGTGCTATATATATATATATATATCACAAAACCCCCACACTAGGCTCTATATATTGCTTTAACCTTTTATTATTATTTAATTGACTCTGCATGTAAATGTTTACAAATCTTTTACATCTTATAAATTGAACAAATTAATATAAATTCAACATATTGAGCCAACATGTAAAAATGTTGACAAACTTTCTTACATTACATCTACACATCTACCCTACACTAGGTTGTAGAGCACCTCTCGGCCCGGCCCAATAACTCATCCTAACTGAAGTCTAACTCATGACGGCAATTCAAGGTCTTCACTGGCTAAGGCACAAGCCAAAAGACCTTGCTTGCTACATTTTCAACATTCCCTACCAAGATGGCTCCAATAAGGTAATAATACTGAAAGTGGAAGAAAATAATTTTGCAAAAACATCCATTAAAATGTTTTCCTTTTCCTGAGGAAAATATGGGACATTTACAAGGGCTACTTGCTTACAGAATTTACTAGAACATGAATTGGCAAGAAGACATACTTTAATGGGGTAACCTAGATTTTTAGGGAAAAGAAAACTAGGATGGCACGTTAAAAGGATGTTCATCTCCAAGTTTAAACATTTGGTGGGCAGTTGTTCCTTGTCTCTTTTTATGTTATGTTCATGGACAATATCATGCAGACTCTTTATGAGTGGTTTGGCCAAGGGCAGCCCACTTTTTTTACTTTTGGACTTGCTTGTGGAGTCTGCAGTTGCGGCCCTCCTTTTTTGTATTAAAACCCTGTATATATTGCTCTTATTGATAGTTTATAATGTGTAAAGAAAAATTCATATAACTAATCACAAAACCATGAAAAGATGTAGAAATTTTGAGCCCAACCCCAGTTATTAGTTTCTCCTTATTACTCCCATGTAGTTAAATGTCCATTCCCATAAACATACATTCAACAAGCTGGAAATAATAAATATTTCTGAAAACACAAATTCTGGAAATTTCAAAGTGCTGGAAAATGCAGAAATAAAACTCAGAAAATATTTCAACTACACACAAAAAATTAACACGTTGATTTTTGGTCAATATGACCCTGGAAAAACCCCCTACAACTCTTGGGGAAAACCAATTCGAGAGCTCTTCTTTATTTCTGATAATTTTGCTTTTACAGTGAAATAGAAATACACAGAAAATTCCAATAACCAAACAAATACAACTTATCTCGTTTTCTGTGCTTAACCACCGCCTCAAGTGCAAACAGTAAAACAGGAATAGCAATAAATGTTGTACGAACTCCTTGATTTTCGTGCCTAGGAAACACATCAATAAATGTTGTTGGATGGCCTCCTTGATTTGTGTGCAGAAAAAACAATAAATGTTGTTGTACAGCCTCCTCGATTTGCGTGCAAGGGGACGGCAATAAATGTTGTACACTTTCTACATTGGTTTCTGTGCACATGGACAGTAGTGTGATGTACAAACTGCCTCGAAAACTGTGCCTAAAAACCAGCGATAAATGCACCTCAAAATTTGTGCCAAAACTGTTGTATGGCTACCTAAAAAATGCACGTTGAAGTTGTTGTACGGTTCTACCTTGAAAACCATGCCCAAAACTGCCTTGAACTGTGTGCCAACCTTGCTATACGGATTTGCTAAATGTTGCCTCAGTATGTGTGCCAAGGTTCTGCTCTCCTTCAACTTCTCTGCTCAAAAATCTCCTTGCTCTCTTCTCCTTCTCTCTCAATCTGCTCATGAAAAACTGAATGACCTTTTCTCTTCTTTTCCTCCTTTAACCTAATCCTAAGTGACTTTTGGGGAATCCCTAAATCCAATGGCTGAGATAGCTTTAGATCTAGGGCTGAGATTAAATGTGCAATTAATTCTCACTTTCTATTTTTTAATTCACCCCACTTTAATAAAGACCCACTTAACCTTTTATTTCCATAGTCACTTTTTCACTTTCTAATTTCACATTGACTTTAATAAAGTCACTTTAAAATTAGACTTAGTAACTTTATCACTTATAAAGTCACTTTTAAATTAGATTTAACTTTACCACTTATAAAGTCACTTTAGGAGAAAAAGTTAAATACATTTGGACACTTTTCCCTAGGCCAAAGATCAAAGCCTTAGGGAACCACTTGTCCTCTGGTACCCAAATTTTAACAAAAGAGTCTCGCCTTCTTATTCTTGAGTCTTGCCTAGAAGAAGAGACCATATTTAAGTATTCACGTACAAATTTTCACAATCATGGAGACTTTATGGCCTTGTACAAATTACCATCAACATCAAAAATTCAAAATAGTCATGCTTGAGTAAGGTTGTTAAAATTGGCAACTAGGGCAGAATTCCACTTTGGACAGCTTATCCGATGAAGATAAGCCTTGCACTAAATTCCTCTTCTTGAGAGGATCAAATTCGACCTAAGGATCACCAAGTTTGGATAAGTAAAAGTACCTATTCATTCAAAAGAAATTCTACAAGCATAAACTTATCAAGGAAGGAAAAATTTTAAATTTTTAAATTTTAAATTGCCTCCAACGTATCAAGGTCGACTTCACCTCCATAAGGGAAAATCATCACATCTATTTGTATATATATAGTCACCCTCCATCCTCATTTGACATGATAGAAGAGCGAATCATATCTACCTCTGAATGTCGCTGGACTGAGGTAGAAAGAAGAGTTTGGGGAAGGTTTGTCTTGACGTTTTGATGTGGATCTCTTGAAGGAACAGGGTCATGACATTTGAGGTATGTATGGACCATTTGGCGCTAGTTTACATTATTATTTACCTTTAGTTCTGGGCCGCATAGCTTACAGCAAAGTTGGAGTATCTTGTTGAAGGGTCGAGAGGTCTGGTGTTGGGTCTTCTCTCTAAACCGCAAGCACAAGGAGTTCATAGCTGCCTAAATATAGAGTGTAACCTTTGAATCAATAATCAAAATTCATTGAGGAGCAGCTCAGTGAATTGTAGTACGGCCTAGGAGGGCATTCACGGTATCTTGATCAAGTATTTTGTTGCCTGTTGACTAAAAGAAAGGTCGCAACCTTTTGGAAAATTGATGGTTCACGATGCGTCACAGATTTGACTCTTAGGACTGGCAAAGGGTAGCATCCTTCAAGCCTAGCCGCAATTAAGAGGGTAACCATGGTATGTTCTATGCTTAGAGAAATTTACTTCAATCTTTCTTATTAGCCCAATTCAATTTCCAGATATGCAATCACATAAACATTGATAGTAAATGTTGATAGAACATAAATAAATCGACAAAAGACAAGCCAAGACAAGAGACTCAATAATTTGGCGGATGACAGGAAAAACCCCAATGCAGGGAAACCCTTTGATCAAATCTTCTTATTATTCTTCATATTTAACAGAGAGAAAGTACAATTTATAGCAGTAAACAAGATGCCCTAGCCAGCAAAGTCAATGTTGGTCAAACCAGCAAATCAACCTCCAATGAAGCTCAGTCAACCCAGTGAAACTCGGCCTCCAATAACAGTCAAACAACCCAAAACAGTCCTAAAATCCAGTCAAAGCAGTGGTCAAAGTCTGCGATCAAATCAGTAGTCAAACCTGCAGTCAACAACAATCAAAGTCAACGATTCTCCTCGGTTTCTATGCCTCCAGCTACAGCCTCTCAAAATCGAAATCCTGACCCAAAATTGAAGGCAAATAACAAGTGTTGACCAAAAGTCAACACTGGTCAACACTGTCCAAAAAAGCCCTAAACAGTCTGAAATCTTCTGTTGATGTTCCACATGTGTGAAGAATAGAGAAAGCCTCTTAGGCTTGTACAAACCAATCAGAAGAGAGAGAGATGTGTGAGATGAGTGAATGATGAAATGAGGATCACGTCTCTCATTTTTATATCCATCTTTGATGGTGTGTGATACATATTTTGGGGCGTGTGAGCCTACATTACAATTCTGGTCGACCTTGACATGCACATGTGTGGGAAATAAATTCAAAATCCAACTTCTGTTCATCCAAACAAGATGATCTTTTGATCAATCTTACACCTCTCCGAAAGAGGAATCCAATAAAAATATCATCTCCATCATATGAGTAGTGCAACATGGAGTTTGGCCCTAGTTGCCAAATTTAACACTCGCTCTCAACTAGGGAGAACTCCGCCTATCCATCCATTTGTCAACCTGTGCAATCTTGTCATCCAGTGCCATCATGTACTCTATATATCATCATGCAATCCTGTGTCATCCTGTTGTCTTTGTACTTTGTTGGCTCTGCTTTGTTGTAGAATAATAAGAAAATATTATCGAGTGAGTCACAAAGACCTTGCCACTCTCCATTGACCTGAAGTCAGTTTAGAGGTAAAAACCTCAACCAGACTTGATCCCAGATCAAGTTGTTGGACACATCCCATCCTAGACATAAAGAGTACAACAATACACGATGCGTCCATCAGTAATGCTATGGTCTCTATCCTCATTTCCCAACTCATTGGCCAAATGAGAGGTACTTCCCATGAGTCTCGGACTACATGGGTAGGATGCATGTGGGGCATAGATCAAAGAGAGGGTGAACCAGCTCAATATCATAACAGTGGGGAAATAGCACACCAACAAGGTAAGGCGAACCTAGCCCTGTGGTTGCTTATAGCTCCAAGCAGCTATCCCCAAGCCCCCTAGAGCTCCCAAATCTCATAGTCCAACTCAAGCATGACCCTCATAATATGGTCTATCCACGATGCCAAGCTTCTCAGAGAAGGTTAAGAATTTGACCTTCCCTAGGGACTTCGTGAGAATATATGTGACTTGCTCATCAGTCCCAATGTGATGGAGCCTTACAGCGCCTCATTGTACCATGTCCCGGACAAAGTGGTACCTAATATCAATATGCTTGGATCGGTCGTGGAACACGCGATTCTCAAAAAGACGAATCCCACTTTGGTTGTTGCAAAGGATCACAGTGGTATCCAGCACATGCCCAAACAGCTCACTGAAGAGCTTTCTCAACCAAACAGCTTCACAACAGGCCATACTTGCTGCAATGTATTCGGCCTCGGCGATGCTCAAAGCAACCGATTTCTGCTTGAAACATAACCTAAGGTGAAGCAACATCCAGATGTGCTTTTACAATCCACCACACTACCTGCCCAGTCGACATCGGTATATCCATGGAGCCTCATACTCCCAACAATGTATCTCAGTCCATGGTTGATTATGCCCCGAGATATGTCAAGAGATTCTTGGCACCAATCCAGTGAATGTGATGAGGCTCGACCATGTATTGACTCAACATGTTCACTGCAAAATATATGTCTAAACGTGAGTTCACTAAGAACATCAAGGCCCCCACAAGTTGACGATACTCGGTGGGATTTCCCAAATCGGGCCCAGCAACACTTCCACACAACTTTTTAAAGTTGAGTTCCATCGGAGTAGTCATAATCACGGACTTGCAGTCCACCATCCCAAATCTTTCCAACAGCTTCACAACATATTTTCCTTGAGAAAGGAAAATCGCACCTGGATTTTGCCAAACCTCCAAGACTAGGAAATAGTGCATCAATCCTAGGTCCTTACTCTCGAACTCGGAAGCTAGCTCCCTCTTACATTGATGAATGAGAGGGTCAACACTTGTCAGGAAGAGATCGTCCACATAGAGAACCAGAATGAGAGGCTTGTCATTATCAACCTTAAAGTAAAGGTTTGGATCAGCATCACTTCGAGTAAAGCCTAGCTTCATCAAGTAGTTATCGATCCTCTCATACCAAACCCTAGGGGCTTGCTTCAACCCATAGAGGGCTTTCTTCGACCTGCATATATGTGTGTCTCTATCTTGAACTTCGAACCCCAGAGGTTGTTCCACATAGACCTCTTCCTTGATTGAGCCATGTAAGAAGGTTGTCTTGACATCCATCTGATGTAGGCTCCATCCTTGCGATGCAGCAATGGCAATGATCGATCATATGGTGGTGTAGCGAGCAACAGGTGCAAATATTTCATCATAATCTATGCTTTCCTTTTGAGAGAAGCCTAGGGCAACAGATAATGCCTTGAATTTTTCAGCACTTCCATCGGCTCCATGCCTGATCTTGTAGAGCCATTTCAAGGTGACAACATATTTGTCCTTCGGTTTAGGGACCACATCCCAGACATCATTTTTCATGATCGACTCATATTCCTCGTTCATAGCATCCTTCCAAACTTGATACTTCACGGCTTCTTCAAACGTTCCAAGCTCAGATTGTACAATGGTGCTCATGGTTGCTAAGTACCCTTGGTACCTATTCAGCTTATTACTTTCACGGAATGTTCCCCTTGGAGCAATATGTCTCTCGACATCTTCGAGAGTGTCTCTAAGCCATGAGGGTCTTCTTTTATTTGAATAAGGTGGATCTATAGGATCCATCGAACCTTCAACATCGGGCATCAGTTCTTCCTGCTTTCCTACTTCTTCTTTGTCTTCCTTTGAGATAGGAAGATCTCTAACCCTCCTGAGGGCAACATCTTCGTCGAAGGTGACATCATGACATATCTCCACTTCTCTTTGACCAGGCACATAGATTTTATATGCCTTCGAGGTTTCACTATAGCCCACAAATGTTCCCTTCTTTCTAGAAGCATCTAACTTGCTTCTCTTTTCTTTCGACACATGAAAATATACGGGACTTCCAAAAACTCTAAAATGAGAAACATCAGGTTTCTTACCAGAGAAGACTTCTTCAGGAGTTTTGGAGTCCAATGTAGAATGTGAACATCTATTTTGAACATACACAGCGATGTTGCAAGCTTCTCCCCATAGGAACTTCGAAAGACCTTGGTCATAAAGCATGGCACGGGCAACTTCCAAAATGGTTCTATTCTTCCTTTCAGCAACACCATTTTGTTCGGGAGTATACACAGACGTGGTCTCCCTCTTAAGGCCAACTTCCCTACAATAGTCATTGAATTCATTTGACTCGTATTCGGTTCCATTATCAATCCTCAAAATTTTGATCTTCTTCCCTATTTGATTTTCAACCAAGGCCTTGAAGGTGCGGAACCATTTGAATGCTTCATCCTCTTTCTTCAAAAAGTATATCTAAGTTTTGCGGGAGAAGTCATCTATGAAAGTGATATAATATAAAGCATCCTGCCAAGGATGTTACGAGCAACATACCAAGTAGATCAGAATGAATCAATTGTTAAATATCAGATGTCTTGGTGACACTTGAGGGGAATGGTCCCCTTGTATGCTTTCCTTCAGCACAACCCTGACATACACCTTCATGATCATCTTTGAAATCAGGCATACCTGTCACCACCTTCCTTGCTTCGAGAAGGGCTTTATAATGAAGGTGTGCAAACCTTCGGTGCCATAGTCAAATTGAAGAGTTGTCTTACATGTCATGGCTCCGAGTAGACTTCCTCCAACCTGATAGAGTGCATCCACCTTAAATACAACAATGAATGCTTCTTTGAAGTTCCTCTTCTAAATGTGTACCTTCCCATTGATGAATGCCACCTTGAATCCTTTATCTTCCATTGCCGAGATAGACACTAGATTTTTCTTCAAGTCAGTTACGTAAAACACATCTTGCAAATGGAGGACTTGACCTTGATTTAGATGAAGGGTCATAGTCCATGTCCCTTTCATGAGATAGATGGCATTGTCTCTAAAGATAATCTCTAAATTAGTATCCTTTTCAATCAAATCAGAGAGGGCCTCTTTATATCCAGTGAAGTGCCTTGAGGCACCACTATCAATAAACCAGTTATCCTAGGTGTCGAGAGGAGATGCAGCAGAGAGGGCAAATATAAGAATATATTCATTTTTCAAATTATCAACAACATTGGATTCATCATACCTGGAGTTCCTTGACCTTTTGAAAGGTTGACCATTACCATTTCCATTTCAATCAGAGGAAGCCTTCCTCTTTCCTTTGAACCTATTGTTCCTTTGATTTCCATTCCCCCTGAAGTTGTTGTTGTTGTTGTAGTCATCATCTCGGCGAGAGTGCCTTTTATTAGGGCACTCTCTAGCATAGTGACCAAATTTGTTACAATTGTAACATCTTCCCTTCCTTCCCTTTGGACCCGCTCTTACATGATTTTGATTTCTCGGACCAACATTGTTCTTCTTCTTTGGATGAGCGGTGAAAGCAGTAGGGTCACATCCATTCCCATTAGGGGGATGGTCTCTCTCCATCATTCTTCTCTCCTCTTGAGTGCATCTCATCAACAATTCATCAAAATCAGGAATTATATTATTATTGAGAATAGTAGTATTAAATACATACCATGGTCGGGGAAGTCCTCCAAGATCAATGAGAGTGAGCTCTCGACCAGCTATGACCTCTCCAATAGCTAAGAGATCATTCGGTGAGCCTCATGAAATAAGATTGGATGGACTCTCCCTTGTCCATCTTGATGTTCTTCAACTTGTTCTTCAAAAAGAGAATTTGATTAGCATTGCTAGTCCTGAACATCCCAACCAACTTATCATACATCTCCTTAGATGTGCCCAGCTCGAAGATATAAGCAACCAAGTGCTTATGAATAGAATCTTTGATGATCTTCGCCTTGTTTTCCCCTTTCTTGTACTTTGTTTTAGTGGCAGCCGGTGCATTTGATGGAGGCTCAATGATCTTTCCCTACACATAATCCATAACATCTTGTTCCTCCAATGTAAGATCCAAGGACATTTTCCAAGCATGATAATCAAACTTATCATTCAGCTTGTCATCAGATTTGAAGTATGATGAGGAAGCCATTGACCCTAGCTCTTGTTTATTCAAACTTTTAGTGATTGCTCTTCTCACTCTTCATGTAAATTTTAGTTAACCATGGTATGTTCTATGCTTAGAGCAATTTGCTTCAATCTTTCTTATTAGCCCAATTCAATTTCTAGATATGCAATCACATAAACATTGACAGTAAATATTGATAGAACATAAATAAATCGACAAAAGACAAGCCAAGACAAGAGACACAATAATTTGGCGGATGCGAGGGAAAAAAACCCAATACGAGGAAACCCTTTGATCAAATCTTCTTATTATTCTTCAAATTCAACAGAGAGAGAAAGTACAATTTACAACAGTCGACAAGATGCCGTAGCCAGCAAAGTCAATGCTAGTCAAACCAGCAAATCAATCTCCAATGAAGCTTGGTCAAACCCAATCAAACTCGGCCTCCAATCACAATCAAACACAGCCCAAAACAATCATGAAATCCAATCAACGCAGTGGTCAAAGTCTGTGGTCAAATTAGCAGTGAAACCTACGGCCAACAACAATAAAAGTCAACGCTTCTCGATTTTTGTGCCTCCAGCTGTGGCCTCTCAAAATTGGAGTTTTTACCCAAAATCAAAGTCAAATAACAAGTGTTGACCCAAAGTCAACGTTGGTCAACGCTATCCAGAAAAGCCCTGAACAATCTGAAACTAAGTTGCAGGAAACGTTGGGCAGAGGGTCGTTCCCCCTATAAACGAAACAGAAATGTGTTTCTTGTACCGTACGGCCTGGAAACGGGTTTTCATCTGTACTGGGTCGTTTCGTGTTGAGAAAACGTGCCCAATACAAACGGAAACGCGTTTCCAAGCCATACAGGCACGTTTTGGGCATTTAACATTCTTTTATTGTGCTTTTTTTCGTTTTTATATTTTTGTTTTAGGGCAGCTTAATGTTCAAGCCTATGGCCCTAGTGCTAATATGCAGCTCATGGTAATGTTAAATTCTTAAAGTAAAAGTCACATTCTCCTTTATCTTTCATTTGCATCCTTTTACTTAAATTTTTAACATTACCATGAAATGACTCAGGATGTTTGAGAGTGGTTTCGCCCTCATTGGATTTCAGGATTGGGGGGATTGCAATGTTTCCATTGGATTTTGTCATGTACTAGGGTATGGAACTTGTATTTAATCAAGAGAACCAAGCCCTCTATGCAAGGGATACTCCCAATAATCAAGAGCTACTAGGGTATGGAACTTGTATTTAATCAAGAGCACTAAGGTCGTTCGACTATGCAAGAGGAGACTCCCAATCAAGCACAAGACAAGAAATTAGAAATTTCTCGTGGTTGATTTTGGATATTGCTATTTTCATTATGTGATCATTCATGAGTAAATGTGATGTAAATTTAGAGATTTATAGTTTATGCATTGACATTGGACAATTTAATCATAATGTAATAAATTATAATGTATCATGTATGCTTTATGATTGCACATATTTCTTAAATGTCCTAATATATATATATATATATATTGTGTTTCCCCATTTCCAAAATTTGGGGAGGTCACGTTTCGTACCCGTACCCATTTCGAAAACTCGTACATGTTTCCCTATTTCGTGCAACTTAGGTCCAATATCTTTTGTTGTTGTTCCACACGTGTGAAGGAGAGAGAAAGCCTCTTAGGCTTGTACGAACCAATCAGATGAGAGAGAGATGTGTGAGATGAGTGAATGATGAAATGAGGATCATGTCTCTCCTTTTTATATCCATCTTTGAGGGTGTGTGACACATCTTTTGGGGCGTGTGAGCCTACATTACAATTCTGGCCGACCTTGACAAATTGCACATGTGTGGAAAATAAATTCAAAATCCAACTTCTATTCATCCAAACAAGATGATCTTTAGATCAATCTTGCACCTCTCAGAAAGAGGAATCCAACAAAAATATCATCTCCATCATATGAGCAATGCAACATGAAGTTTGGTCCTAGTTGCCAAATTTAACAAATTGGAAAGAAGACATACTTTAATGTGGTAATCTAGATTTTTAGGGACAAGAAAACTAGGATGTCATATTAAAAGGATGTTCATCTCCAAGTTTAAACATGAGGCGAGCAGTTGTTCCTTGTCCCTTTTTATGTTATGTTCATGGACAGTATCATGTAGACTCTTTATGAGTGGTTTGGCCAAGGGCAGCCCACTTTTTGTACTTTTGGACTTGCTTGCGGAGCTGCAGTTGTGGCCCTCCTTTTTTGTATTAATGCCCTATATATATTGCTCTTATTGATAGTTTATAATGTGTAAAGAAAATTTCATATAACAAATCCCAAAACCATGAAAAGAGTCTCGTCTTCTTATTCTTGAGTTTTGCCTAGAAGAAGAGACCATATTCAAGTATTCACGTACAAATTTTCACAATCATGGAGACTTTATGGCCTTGTACAAATTACCATCAAATCAGAAATTCAGAATAGTCATGCTTGAGGAATGTGGTTAAAATTGGCAACTAGGGCCAAATTCCACTTTGGACAGCTTATCCAATGAAGATAATCCTTGCACTAAATTCCTCTTCTCGAGAGGATCAAAATCAACCTAAGGATCACCAAGTTTGGATAAGTAAAAGTACTTATTCATTCAAAAGAAATTCTCCATGCATAAACTTATCAAGGCGGGAAATTTTGGAAAATTTGAAATTTGAATTTACCTCCAAAGTATCAAGGTCGGCTTCACCTCCATAAGGGAAAATCATCATATTTATTTGTATATATATAGTCACCCTCCATCCTCATTTGACATGATAGAAGAGCGAATCATATATACCTCTGAATGTCGCTGGACTGAGGTAGAAAGAAGAGTTTGGGGAAGGTTTGTCTTGATGTTTTGATGCAGATCTCTTGAAGGAACAGGGCCGTGACATCTGAGGTATGTATGGACCATTCGGTGCTAGTTTACAATGCTATTTACCTTCTGTTCTGAGCCACACAGCTTACAGAAAAATTGGAGTATCTTGTTGAAGGGCCGAGAGGCCTGGTGTTGGGTCTTCTCTCTAAGCTGCAGGCACAAGGAGTTCACAGCTGCCTAGACAGAGAGTGTAACTTCTGAATCAGTAATCGGAATTCTTTGAGGAGCAGCTCAGTGAACTGTAGTACAGCCAAGGAGGGTATTCATGGTATCTTGACCATTTCGCTGCCTGTTGACTCAAAGAAAGGCCGCAGCCTTTTGGAAGACTGATGGTTCACGATGAGCCACAGATTTGACCCTTAGGACTGGCAAAGGGTAGCAACCTTCTTGTCAAGCCTAGCTGCAGTTAAGAGGGAGTATTCTGATTCAGTTAGAAAGGTCATCCGTTATTCGCCAGCAGCCCTAACCCTCTTCAGTATATCAAGATTGCTGTCTTGTGTGCACCATTGAACTGTTTAAAGGCTTTAATGTTAGATAAATTGGCTTGTCTGCCTTGACGTTAGACTATTGTTCTCATATCTCTCTCTGCTGGACATTTGATATATTTAATAAGAAGATTGATCAAGGGTTTTCACCTTCTTGGGGTTTTTCCCTGGCTTGAGCCATATTCTCATGTTCCTCTGTCTTGGCTTGTCTTCAGCACTTATCATTCATGTTCTTTCGTTAGTTAAAGTTTAATGTGATTGCTAATGATTTAAAGGGAACATGGTGGAATAAAATAACTAACCTAAGCAAAGAACATGTTAATCCAAAATTAACAAATGCAAACTTCTGATAGAACATTGTTTCCTACATACGGAACAAAATAGTTACAGCCAATGATTACGGCAAAAATAAAGCTCTAAACTTACTTGGAGTCAGACTGAGAAACAATTGATAGGTAGACGTAGCCCTATCTCGCTTGATGAAACACTGTACAGAGAGCTCCCTTGATCCAGGCTGCACACAAGGAGCAAAAGAAAGTCATTCGAAGGGAGACAAAACAGCTAATTAACAAATAACCATCACGCCAAAGACTATAACAATGTCGCAAGGAAAAATTACACAGGAGCAAAAGCTAATATGAAGGAAACTAAACAGTGCCCTTGTATCGAATCAGGTGAGTATATAATCAGGTAAATGCAAGAAATGCTATAGCAAAACAAATCTGAAACCTCAAATTTCAAAGCATTCAAAAGGCTATTTTATTATTATGTGTCATTGAAGGGCTTCAGATATAGTTACAAAGAAGGCTTCCACTCTCTTTCAAATTTTTTTAGCTGAAGATTGCTGCCAGTTGCAAATCAATCAATGCAGAATTTTTAAAAGTCTTACTAGTACCTAATTGACTGCCTTAAAATGGGCTTATGCTACCATTCATGGTACACCATCCAGAATCAACATCTCATATAGAGGGTTTTCTCTTTCATTCAAGGGATCTGCTATCAAACTATTGACCACCCTAATAAACATAAAGAGGTTGTCATTCCATTGAATAGGCCATTATACCTAAAATCTCCCCTCAACTTGTGAGAGGCTTATCTCTGATGAAAACCTTCACTGAAATGAACAATGCAGTCTGCAATGCAAAACAGAAGGAGGATTTTCCCTATTCAGTTTCTTCAGCTCTGGATATAGTTAATCAACAAAATAATAACATCACATAAATTATGAATAGCATGGGAGACTTATCAATTAAAACTGCACACACAAAACAAGAAGGTGAGGTGTCAATACTTTGGAACCAAATTAACAAAACCTTTGGGCATTGGCCTACAAATCTGCAAATTTCACCCAGGGCAAACTTTTCTATCATTTCTCTTTTGGTTCGATCAGAACTGCATAAGTATTAATTCTCGAACAAAGTTAAGTCTTCCAAAAAATTTTAGAAATGAAATGAAATGATATTAATGTCCTTTCAGGACCAAAGAAAGGTCAATGGGACCAAGAATACAGTCAGTACAGCACATCTCCTGAAAAAGAACAAATTCAGGCTAACAATAATGCAGGAAGACAAATAAGAAAAAAAAATAGGAGGATTTAACCATTGAAATGGACCCTGTACAATGCATACAATGAATAGTCAGGAAGAATAGGAGCACGTAGAAAAGGGAAACCAATCTTTGCTGCACAACATCCTATTTATAGTATCTGTAACTACACTCTGCCGCTTGACTTCCTATCAATCAGGTCCTTTATTACTTTAAACATAAAGTGAGTCTATATCATAAATCATGCAGTTTTGGTGCACAGACTCCCAAAGATGCAGTCCATAAACTGTTGATCATAGATCCAAAATACAAATATCTTTTGGTCTTGACCCTAGATCACATCCCATGCACCTGGGGCTGTTGCTCATTCGAATTTCAAATTCTCTTATTGATTTGCATCATTATCAATTTCTCATCTTAACTTTTGTATGATAATGTTTTGTCAAAATCATGAAATTTATTTTGTCAGGCATATTTACTCAGAGCTTTTTATCCATGATAACAAATGTATCCCGTGTGCATTTGTGCTGTCCTACTTGTTTTAGATTTCATCCCAAACTACAAAGAAAACTAACAAGAATGAAACCAAACTGTGGTCCAGAGGCTACACAAATTGCTGCATATCATATTTATGATGTTTCCAATATTATTATGACTTGATTATTTGACAAGCTCTCTTCAACAAATAACTACTTTTTCTTTCACCAAAAAAAGCATTTTCCCTAGGTCCAGAATAAGAGCTACAAAGACAACAAAGCATTACTTCAGTCCATAAAGGTGAAAAGAAAAGAAACAAACTAAAAGCAAAACATGGTCCAGAGGCTTACACAACTTGCGGTATATATCATATGTAGGTCATTTCCAGTATTATTATAGCTTGGTTATTTGACTAGCATCTTCAACAAATAACTATTTTTTCCTTGGAATGAAAAAGCACTTAGCAAATTATTCCCCCGGTATTCACTTTCCATCAATCAAATTTAATCATTTAATCAAATTTTCACTTACAAATTCATAAGACAAAAATGAGTTAAAAATGAGCAAAACCATACCGGATAGACCATGATGATCAATGATCGATATGGGAAGCGGATAGACAGTAATGATTCAAAATTAACATGTAGAGTGGGCAGACGTCCCAAGCCACAGTAAGAACGTGGGCTCCTGATAAGCAGGGAGATACATCTAGGCCCTCAGCTTCGCCACCAGAAAATTAAAATCAAAAGCTCAAAGACATGTTTTAATTTGAGTAGGAAAATGATCTGAATTTTCGTAATCTTAGACGCATACATGCGAAGTAGGAAAGATCAACCCCAAACCCATTTCTTGTGTTGTCCGCAATGTCTTCCAAGACAATGCACCATGTTCCACTTCTTCCAAGAAGAAGAAAAAAACGAAGACGAGCGCCTTAAAACCGTTCAGACTTTTTTGAGGCATTTTACCATGAAGCAGAAAACCAAATAGAAAACGATATTAAACATTATAGGAACTGCAAAATATGGGCATTTTATAATTTTTCATGGGTGAAGAAAAAAACGAAGACGAGCGCCTTAAAACCGTTCAGACTTTTTTGAGGCATTTTACCATGAAGCAGAAAACCAAATAGAAAACGATATTAAACATTATAGGAACTGCAAAATATGGGCATTTTATAATTTTTCATGGGTAACGAACCCAGCAAAATAAGAAAACCAATGTAAAAAAATTTAATGAGCATGTTAAAATACAAACCGTTTGAAGAAATCGATAAAGAAACGGAAATACAATATAACCCCAAGAAAATGCAAATAATGAACAGAAATGGATTTAAGCTTTCGTGAATCAGAGAGAATTTACCCACGCACAATGCGATACAGTGAAACATATGAATCCCTATGCTAAGAATTGAAAACCAGAATTTTAAAGTTAATTTCTAATAACAAAGGGTACCCACCTGCTTCAAAGAAATGGGGAAGGTAAGCTTCCCGGACAGCTCAGGTATCGGAACAAGCTCCTTTGTAATTTGCCTCCATGTCATGCAAACCCCAGCACATGCCACCACACTCTTCCTGCAAGGCCAACTGCTCTCGCTCTCGTCAATTCTCTGAATAACATCTCTGATCAACTCAGGGGGCATATTCGCCCACAAACTGCACTGCAAGCCTCCATTATTACTATTATTCTTATTATTCGCACTGCTTCTATAATGTAAATCGTCCACAGCACTCTGTGAACGAGATCTAAGGAACTTTACTTCAAAGCTCCGCCTGGAGATGCTCCCGATACTGCCTTTCATGTCCTGAAAAATGTTTTTCACGGTCATAGTAATGATGGTAGAAATAATAAAAATAACAATAATAGCACTGCTGGCCTCGTTGAAACCCTGGTTCTGCGCTACAGGCGACCGTTCATGGCCGAATTCTTAACAAAGCGGCTCGATTTCGAGATTTTCGGATACCCAATAAAGGAATCTCTGACGACTCTGCCGTGGCTAGAGGCTATTTCTGTACAGATTCCATCCATTTTGAGGTACCGGAATCGCCATGGCGGACCTTACAAAACCCTCGTTTTCCGCCGTTAAAGCCATTAGGTAGATGATCTGTGTCAATTGTGGTTTCCAAAAACAACCGCCAGTTGGAAAACCACCACTGGTGTCGAAAAAACCCGCCAATTAGAAAACCACGTTTAAGTTCCTCTCTAAACCCAAAACGTTTAATTCGGATTAACGAGCACCCCAAATTAATCCCGCTAGGGTTATGGTTCCGCCGAGGGGATGCTAGGGTTATTGTGCACCCACAATTTAAGAAAAATGAATTAGCATTTACGTTTTCAACATGGGTGTACAAAAAACGAATTAATTCAGTTTGTTTATTGCATTCTTATTATTTATTATTCTTCCATAAAAATTAAATCAATAAAAATATTACAACAATATTAAATATTTAATATTAAGGAATTCATATAATTATTATATTGTGTAATTATAAATTTTAAATTAATAATAAAAATATTACATTTTTAATATTATTAAGAAACAAAACAAAAAACTCATACTTGCTATTTCAAGTCAAAGTATACAAAATATTACAATAGCATTCTAACAATCTGGAATATAAAATAGTCAAACATAAAAATAGGGAAGGACCCAACGATTACAATAGCTCCAAGGATTTAGGACCAAGATGTGTAATGTATTACAATAACTCCAAGGATTTAGGATCAAGATGTGTAATGTACTGATCCTCAAGAACCAATCAACAAACATTCAATAATCACTAAAGATTTGTAAGCGCTTTACTGCTTGGACATTCCAAAGCCCAATTAATTCTGTCTTTTTTATTAGTTCCAAGCTCCAACCCAATATAAGAAGGAAAGTGTGATGGTTGTTTAGGTGAAATGTAGCTTATGCTTCACATACAACCTTGACATGAGTTTTTGCTCCATCAAAGAAAGTGCAAACCTTTCAAGTATCTATCCTGGGCCCAATATGAATTTGGTTCTTCTTCTTTAAACATTTTGTTTTGAGTTCCTTCATTGTTATTTTTGTTTTGTGCACCACTTGTCGTATATTTAAAACCTGTATATTTAAAACCTAACTATCAAAGACGGTTCTATTTTGATGTAACCAAATATATCACAAGACCAGTCCTAGAAGGCTAGAAAGATGTTCCAAAGTTGGGATTTTTTTCCACTTTATGAGGCATTCCCCTAATAATCTACTTGACCATGCCCCCGCGCAAACCTCCTTAAACAAGACCTCCTTAAACAAGATTGTTTCCACACTGCCTGCGAAAAACATAATCTATGAATAGTTTTGTCACTGACTCTTAATTATTACACAAAATGGACATCTTGTAGGCCCTTTGAGACCTCACCTCTGGAGATTATATTGCATGAGGATTTTGCTAAAAAAATCAATTTTAGTTATTAGTGTTTTTCAATCATTGAGTCAAGAGGCGCTCTCCAACCCATTATGGTAGAGAAGAATGGTAGAGAAGAAATGTTGTAACGTAATGTTTAAAATTTTGACCAAGTCAAATTATGTAAAAATAAAATAAAATAAAAATTAATTAATTAATTAATTAATCTCTGAATTCAAGCTTTTGTGATTCATAGTCTTCATGATGAACCACATTGGGTGGTTCGACACACGAACATATATATATCAATGTGATTTTACTGAAAAAGTTTCTCAAAAAAATATATTAATGTAATGTAATGTAAACATCTTAACTAGGTCAAAATAAAATTAAAAAATAAATAAATAAATAAAAATGATCCATGGTATTCATGTGGAATATAGCCTATTTAAAGAGGGAACTAATCTAGCCTAAATCCATCTTAACTCCAAATATATTAAGTGTATAAGAATCAAATCTCTTAATCCAAAAGGTAGCAAACATTTTTTAAAGTAAAAAGAGATTTGATCATTCCCAGTACTTGATAGATCTTCATATAAAATATATTTTTACATTTCAACTATAATCTTTTATTAATTTTAAACTATCTATATAATAACAAAAAATAAAAAAAATAAAAAATAATAATAATAATAATAAATAAATAAATAAATTAACCTTATAATTTTGAGAAATCCATATTAATTATTTATAATCATCTTTGCAAATTTGCTCAAATCTTTTATAAAATTACTTTTATAAATATTTAAATTAACTTTAAAATATAATAATATATTATTTTATTAAAATAAATATTACTTAATTTAATATTTAAATTAATTTAAATAATTAACAATTTTAAAATATAAATAATTTAATAATATTAACATTTTCTTTGTTTTATTATTTACAATATTTCATCATTTAATCAAAAACAAACAAAAGAAAGTAAACCACAACAACCAATCTATCTGTTTAATCAAAACAAGAGTAAATCATAACAACCGATCCATCCTTCAATTTGTAAGTATAAAACAGGACCAAATTATGTAAATAGAATTAATAAAATAAAGTCAAATAATATATATATTTTTGAATTTCATATTATTTTGTATATTAATATATAAATAACGCTAACTTATAAAGGAAAGAATAAATTAATAAATGGATAGTTTTTTTACTATTTTTCTAATAAATGAATTTATATATGTTTTTGAATTTACATATGTTTTTTAAAATTTTAATGGACTTTTTTTTATATTTTTTATTTTTTTTACAGATTAACTAATTTTTTTAAGAAATTAATAGATTTAAGATTCTTAAAAATTTATAACATTTGAGTTAGGTAAATTTCACAATTTAAACTTTTTATTTCAATAAATTTGTAAAGAAATCTTTTTCCAAATCTTATAGAAATTTTGGGATAAATTATTAGTCTTCAAATTAATCACAATTTTAACAATAGAACTTTAAAATACTTGTTATTTTAAATTTAGTTTTAAAAATATAACAGCTTTACTTTTGTTATTAGAGATTTGGTGAAATGAGTTGTGTAATATTTTGGACAAATTAAAAATATTAAAGAGTTAATTTAGAAAATCTCCAACAATCGGGAAGATTTGGTAAAATGCACAATAAGCTCATTGAAACTACAAGTAACGGACTCGGTACTTTTTGCACTGGTATTTTATATAAACCAATAGTTTTTTCTTCTTTAAAAAAAATAACTTAACTTTTACTAAATTGTTTTTTAAAAAATAATTATCTATTTATTAATTTATTTAAATAAAATACTCTATTCAAATGATAAACATTAAACAAATACATCAATACATAAATTAAACTCAAACTACATATATGAATTTATCAACCATCACATCTTTGTCATGAGAATGAACCATTAAATGATTCAAAACATAAATCCATTAAAAATCAATGTAATTAATCCACAAAATAATGTAAAAAATTAAATAAATACACATATTATTAAAAAATAATAATAATTTTATTTAAATAATTTTTATAATTAAATGTATATTTTCCACGTCATCAATACGTATTTATCCTCAATCATACCACGAGTCAGTCTTGACACCTAGTGGACGACAATCCCTGAATTAAATTAAAGAAACATATCATAATGTATACAAAAAGTCATAAGGTTTGTTGAGAGTTTCACGAGAGGTGTCCCTATCTCGCCAGCACATGTTAAATGTTGACATGAAGGATTTTAGCGTAGGGTTCACAAGTTCTCTTTCCATTCAGCATGCCACGTTTTAAAAAGCTGCGGTGATTAATTTGTGATTATTTTCAATTGTTGATAACTATAAATTTTAGTTTACTGTTATATGAATGTTTATAATTTATTATTAATATTTTTATTTTAAAAAATAGGAAAGATTTGAAAAATATCATTTTATATATATTTTTTTAAATATATAGGCTTTGCATTTTATTTTTAATAATGAATTTTACAGAAAATATAAAGGCTTAAGTGGAGCCCTAAAGAGCCTTTAACAATCAACTAAATTTAGAATGACAACATTAATAAATGACCAATAATCTCATTAGCAGATACAAAAAAGTTTAGGCGTTGGATCAAAAACATCATAATTCCAGTATGACTATAACAAACTTCAGTGGATGCACAGCATGAAAATAAAATCCGACAAACATAACAACTATGAAGTTATCTGGCCCCATCAAAATATTGAAACATTACATGAAGTAATCTTTAAAACACCTTGATCCCATAGCCAAACTAAATCTCTCAAAGGAGGCCGCTTACACAACAAAAAAATTCGCATGAGAAGGTATTTTGCAAATGCATCAAAACCATTCACATACCACAAACAATTGCAACTTTGTGCATCATGAGTTTACCAGCGTAAAAGTACCAACAAAAAATGACCAAACCCAAGAAATCACTTCACCATCCACATCATCTGAGATAGCATGCAACAAACGAACAACCTAGGTGACCACATAAACCCAAATCATCAAAAGATTGAAATTCCAAATCAGTTGGTCCCACCATCCAAGTCATTATCCGTGGAGAATCAGTTAAATCTCTAGGAGCAGAGTCGATGACAAAGAAGTTTTCCATCCGCAACAGTCAAAGATCAACATTATCCAAACAAAACCTCAAGTTTCGAAGCATTCATTTAATATTTTCTAAGGAAGAAAAAACATTGTAGTTATCTCCTTGCTTGTCAAGGAAAATGAGATGTAACTGGATAGACATATGTTGATTCAAGGCCACAAAACTCATAAAATGCAACCTCATCCTTCTATATCTTCCAGGAGATGGTAGTCATTTTGCCTCCTCCCCAACCAATTCTAAAATGGAGAAATAAGGATGATCCCCTGCCTCCTTATTTT
Organism: Pinus albicaulis; assembly: GCA_034641835.2. NCBI lineage: Eukaryota > Viridiplantae > Streptophyta > Pinopsida > Pinales > Pinaceae > Pinus > Pinus albicaulis. The sequence continues at coordinate 72,886,147 of CM076580.1, forward strand.
CTAGAATTGAAATCTCCTTCCTCACTTCCATAGGAACGACACCAAAGGTTGAAGCCACTAAATCATAAGCAAGAGGACGGCCCCTTTTATGCCCTATGTGACCTCCACCCCCTCTCTGTCTACTCATCCTACGTCTAGGAGGCATGCCAACAACTACAAATAAACACATAGGGAAATTACTGGACACACCTCTATTGATAAAGTGGGATCGCGGATAATAAGGGAGACCTTGAAAACAATTATGTAATCACCAAAAGACCACTCTAGAGGTCCAAATCCCAGAAGATTGTCCAATTCACTACAGTGCAAACTCATAACCGAGCATAAACACTTTTGAACCCCTAAAACAACCAACTATCTTGGGCTAACCTCATAGCAAAAGCCAGCCAAAAATTACCATTTAGAACTACTGACACCAACCAAACCAGACGCAAAGACCAATACCAGAATGCCCAAATTAACATTAAGGCCCACTACGACAAAAAATACAACACCAGACACACCCGAATCACAAGAATCTTCAATAATTGACTCGAAAACTTCAAGAAAGCAAGGAAAAAATATGAGATCCTCTCAGGCCCAAACCTAAACTTAAAACATTGAACCAATAAACCCCATATATGAATTAAGAAGAACATTTTCAGAATGAGCTCGAACCATACCAATGAGGACTTACCGAGATAAAGAAAATGTCTATGAACTCTGAAGAACGCCAACTGAGTACCCACCACCAAAACACCACCAACAGCAGAATTTTCTAACGAAATTTGTAATCCCCATCTTTCCCACACTTCATAACAGAAGGAATACCCACCAAGCACAAAATTTCCACCCTTGACTCTCATACACCTTTATTCTCCTATAAAATAACCATTGTAACACACACCAAAGAATACACCACCCAATGCCAATTGTGAGCTAGAAGAAACCTCAAATGGAGGTCTAGGGACGATCCTCACCTCCACTCGCATCAAACGTAAAAGCATATATTGCCATGACCTTACAACCTCCTTTAAAACCCCACATTGGCTCACATTCTAATGCATTGGCAATAATTATCGCCTGCCACGCCCACCTAAAGATAAACCAAGTGTTCATTTGAATCTGTTTCCAAAGCCATCAAAGGATTTGTATTAGCACCCCCACCTAGGATTCTCCTATTTTCTTGCAATAAACTCTGAATAATAGCTTGCTCATATTCTAGTCTAGTATATGGCCATTTCTCATCCAAATCCCTAAGTCTATAACCCAAATTTGCCAAAAAAAATCAGCCACTTTATTGCCTACTCTTTAAGTATGTTTAACTACCACATATTCTAATTTATCGAGCAGACCATTTATACTTTCCACAATCCCCTCCAACCTCCATCTCTTCATAGTATTCCTTGTAGGTTGACCATTCAAAAGTTTTTGAACACATTGAACCACAATCAAAGAATCACCCTCATTTGTAGAAATTTAAACCCCTCCCTTATAGCAATTTTAATACCTTTCTCCAAAGCCATAAACTCTCATATATTATTACGTGCAACCCCACAATTCTAAGTAAAAACTCTCAGAGTCGAAGAGCTACTATCACGAAATACTCCACCAAAACCAGCTAAATTGGGATTATCTTTGGAAGCATCATCAAATTTAAGTTTAATGAAGTCTTTAGGAGGAGGAAGGAATGAGTCTTTCGAGGAGGCACGTGAATCCATGATCGATTTAGCTTTTAAAGTAACCATTTGCTTGTTTAAGTTCAATTTATGCATTGTCCCCATTTCATCACCATCAACCTTCCAATCTTCATCAAACCACGATATAGCAAAAAAAGTTTCGCTAATATTGGACAAGATCATATCTCAAAGCACTGTATTATTTCTTCTCTTCTCTTGAAAAACAATGTTGTTCCTTTCCTTCCACAACTTCCATAAGGTAAACCCTTTCACTAGAATTCAGGCCTTGTTAACTATAGGGTTCTTCAATTTCAAATAATTCCATTGTTCCACTAAAGTAACTAGATTCTCTTAGTTATCCATGTCTATTCGAAATAGAAATGCAAGTATAGACCATACATCCATCGCAAATGAACAAGAAAGATGGAGATGATCCATATTCTCTTCAACCTGAAAGCAAAGAAAACATATAGATGGGCCTTTGTAACATTTCTTCCTTATCTAATCCCAACTAAGAATCTTGCGCCTTCCAACCAACCAAAGAAAAATAATGATTTTTTTCCAATGCACTCCAGAGCACACCTTATGGCAGATAACATCCTTAGCCAAAAGTGGGTGACCCAATCAAACTTCAGAAGCTTCTTTCAAAGTAAAAGAACCACACAAACTCATACCCCATCTCAGAATATCCCTTTTTGGAGAGAATATAATCATGTGTTCCCATAAAATTTGTTCAAAAACCTCCCAACACAACTCTTGCAAAGAGGAAGCCCAATCCAATTTATCCTTCCATTTTCTTTGTAACGTAGAAGCCAACTCTAGTTCCCAATAATCACGGACCTATATCACTTTGTGATCCATTATAATGAGTTCCAAAAGATTAAGATTGTCATCTTTATTCAAACAAGGTAATGGTTGCCAAGCTTCGTCCCAGAACAATGTCGAATCACCCTTCCTGATTTCCCAAAAAGCATGTTTTTGCACTACTGCTTTGTTTTCCTGTGCCCACCTCCACAAACTTGCACCAGTTGAGATTAATTCATATCTAAGTCACTCCTCCTGCAATCTCAAAGATGCATATTTCCTCGTCCATATTCTCTTCCATTGTTCATTTCCTCCTTCCACCCATCTCCACCGTAATTTCATTCCAATGGTCGCACTTAACACTTCAGGATAATGTAAACCTAAGCCCCCAGATAATTTTGGTTTCACCACCATTTCCCAATCCACTAAAGAACATCACTTTGCCTTATTAGAACCTTGCCAAAGAAAGCCTTGCCATAACGACATAAGTTTACAACAAATTTCTTTAGGAATCAACATGACCGACATCTAATGTATTGGAATAGCCTGTAAAACTTATTTAGTTAGACTCAACCTCCCAGCAAAATTTAAAGTCTGAAATGTCGAGTTCGAGATCTTATTGGAAAGTTTTTGAAAAATATCTTACCAACAATAAATTCTTTTAGGGTTTAAAACTAATGGTACCCCAAATATTTAAACGAAAGATTAGTTGTACGAAACTCCAATACACATGCCCAATAAAATTCTTTTAACATTATTTTTCCTATTTAAAAACATAAATAAATAAATCATAATTTTTAATATTTTCTTGGAAATTATGATTTCTCATTATAATTTCATAAACTAATATACATTTTTAACTATTTAAATTTCATTTTGCACAAATAAATATTTTTCTTAATTGATTAGAATTTATATAATTCTTCATTACATTAACACATTAAAATCATTTTTTTCACCAACTTTTTATGGCATTTGAATATAGCTTACATTTATATTAATATTTTTGAACTCATTTTAATTGTTTTATTTCTTTTCTAGCGTATAGTTCGTAACATTAAGAGACTCTATTAGATTTAACTTTGTGATTTGTGGCTTTTTAATTCACAACATATCTTGAGTGGATAGTTCAACTAAATAGTTCAAATAATTAAACAAAATCATAAATGATCACCCGTATACATAATTTTTTTATTGATCAAAATAATTTAATTTAAAGTCACAACCTATTTAAATATCAAATTCATATATAAAACTTCCATGCCTCTAACAAAAATAAAATAAAAATGAAAAATTATTACTAAATATAAAACAATATATAAATGATCTTACTTTAAGTTAAAATCTATATTTTTAACCCACCAAAAAATATCCATAATTAATTAATAAAATGTTTATTTTTAATAAAATAAATAAATACATAGTTCAAATCCCATTGATAAATATGAGAAATGATATATTTTTTTAAGTATATTGTTAAAATCATTCTCATTTAATAAAATAGAATAATTAAAAAACATATACATGGTTAGATGATTAGTAATTTCGTTGGTTATATTGTTATTAAACCAATTTTGTTAGCTTTGTTTTAATATTTGCATAAAATAATACATGGATCACATTTCTCACATTTAATATAATAAAATAATTGTACTAGAATTAGATTAATTATGTCGTAAGGTATTTCTCTAGGAAGAACTCTCCTCCCATGCCACTTTGTACCATTTTGGGCCGTTGATTTAGATATTAGACAATGAAATTAATGTTCTCCATTGGATCATGGTTACAGATGTTGGGTGGAGGTAAGTTGGGTGGTTTCTTAAACGGTTTGAGGCTTTTGTGCTACGATGGGTTCAATAATTGAGTTAGCTTTCAACATGATTAATGCGCTCAGACCGGGAAATCCTGTGAACGCTGCTTATAAGGCTGCAATGGGTTGTTCAGAGAGATGGACTAGAGTTTCTTCCCCATTTGACAATATCTGGAGGAACAAAGATCATAATCGAGTTTCGGGAGTTCGGATTGAGCTTGAATGTGAGGAATGACAAAGTCTCTAGAGTTGGAATGGTGTTCAATGTTGCACTTGGGCTTCAAATTTTTCAACTACATAATGGTAATCCTAAAACTGAAATTTATTATTTATCCATTGTTGATACTATTGTAGTTAGGGATAAAGGTCTTGAAATTGTGATTGTTTCTAGCTCTAAGGTTTATATCGATGTTGCGTATTCATTTAATGATCAAGAGGAGGAAGATAAATTATGCCCCAAGGTTGAGGCCAAAACTCAAAATTATTCTTTGTTAATTGTTTTTCAAGGGGAGGTCAAAATTGCATAAAAGGAGGCTACACCCTCGCTCTTGTTGTTTCTTGGCGGTATTTAACAGAGTCTTGACATTTGCAAGGGCATCCTTGATCATTACCAGACATCTTTCCACAGGCTTCAGGAGCTTCTTTTGCTGAGATTGGAATGGGTTGTTAATAAGGGTTAACAAGCCTTTCATACTACTAAAGGTAGTATAGAGAACTTGTTGGTTTTCTTCTAGCTTGCTAACTTTTTCCAGTTGTTGGACGATTGTGGTCCTAATATCTGCCACCATTATGAGATGATAGCAGAGAAAGAGAAAAAGTTTGGGGATTTACTTGAAGGTGGAAACAAAGTAAATGGATGGAAAATATGGGAGGCCAAACTTGAATGGCGATGATAAGGATATTGGATCTGATGAATGTGATGAGTATGTCAATGAATAACCTGGTTAATGTGCTTAGGACGGGAAATCTTGTGAGCGCTACTTATAAGGTTGTGGTGGGTTGTTCAGAGAGATGGACCAAAATTTCTTCCCTATTTGACAATGTCTGGAGGAACTGGGAACGGAATCGAGTTTTAAGAGTTCGAATTGAGCTTGAATGCGAGGAATGACAAAGTCTTTAGAGTTGGAATGGTGTTCAATGTTGCACTTGGGCTTCAGAATTTGCAGATGCCGAATGGTAATCTTAAAATTCAAAATTATTCTTTGAGAGTGCAAGCTTCTGTGATCCATAACATTTTAATTATAAATCTTTCGGGAAATCACATAAGAAATTTAGGAACCGACGCGTTTCGAACTACCAACTGTAGTTCATCATCAGCATAATGAAGATTGGTTGATTTGACATACATTTATACCATGAAGAGAGAAGCAACGGTCAAAACCCAAGAAAAATTGGGTTTTGACCGTTGCTTCTCTCTTCATGGAATAAATGTATGTCAAATCAGCCAATCTTCATTATCCTGATGATGAACTACAGTTGGTAGTTCGAAACGCGTCGGTTCCTAAATTTCTTATGTGATTTCCCGGAAGATTTATAATTAAAATTATTCTTTGTCAATTGTTAATTTTGTTGTAGTTAGGGATAAAGGTCCTGAAATTATAACCGCTGCTAGCTCTAAGGTTTATACCAATGTTGCGTATTCATTTAATGATCAAGAGGAGGAAGATAAACCACACCCTAAGGCTGAGGCCAGAACTCGAAATTATTCTTTGTTAATTGCTTTTAAAGGGGAGGCCATGTTGGAAATACTAAGAGGGGGGTGAATCAGTATTTATTTTCAATTGTTAATTTTTTCTAGTTAGATTCTTCACAATTAAAAATGGAGAGGTGTATAATAATATCATTATTAAGGATCAATAAGAACTTCAATCCTTTTTCTAATAACTGAGTACAATAGATGCATGAGGGCACCAACCCTTCAATGAATCAGGCACCAACCTATTGCCAAGAACCAACTTGGACTTTGATGAGGCTCCGACCTCTAGGGCTTCGACCCTATCTTCTCAAGGCACCAACCTTGACTTTTAGAGGCTTTAACCTCTAGGACACCAATCCTTTAGTCTTGATAAAATGAGTAATGTACTTACTTGGTTACTTGAATATCTTCACAAGATTTTGCACTGTTCAACGCTTCACATGTCCTATAACTTCATGACACTTAATGCCTTATTGATCACTAATTCTTATTTCATTGTTCAAAGTTATGCCATCAAGTTCATCATTGTCCCAACATCCAAATCTTCTTATTCGTCACACAAGTCTGAGGCTGCAATAGGTAGAGTCCTAGAAGTGCAAACACTCCACAGATCAAAATCTTCACAGAGTGTCTCAGATCCGAGATCCAAACTGTTCACAAGTGGTTGTTCAATGGTCTGGCTCCTTAAACAAATACGACCTCTGTCTGAGTTGTTGTCCACAAATCACATATTTCAAAAAAGTGACTGTCTAGTTGTAATACTGTGATTTTTGAGCCTCCAAAAGATGACTATTTTACTGTTCAAGTTTTCACATCAGGTCCGAGCTACAAGATTGATCTCTCAAAACTTATCCAAGCTCCACTTCAGGCTAGCCTGTCACAGATCTGAGCCACTGAACTATATTACAGTGAGTCCGAGCAAGATCACAATGAGCTACTGTAGGTCTGAAGCAAATACAGTGAGACTGCACCACTATTTTGAGCCACATCAGGTATCAGAGGGTAAGATTGCACAGGTCTGTGGAGTAATATGAGTTATACACAGTCACCACTGTCCGAGGATTATACAATAACCACAGTCCGAAAAATATACAGTCACCACAGTCTGAAAAATATACAGTCACCACAGTCCGAAAAATATACAGTCACCACAGTCCGAAATTTTTACAGTCACCACAGTCTGAAATTTTTGCAGTCACCACAGTCCGAAATTTTGACAGTCACCATAGGCTAAAATTTTTACGGCCACCACAGTCCGAAATTTTTACAGTCACCATAGTCCGAAATTTTTACAATCACCACAATCCTGATCCGAAGTTGTAAACGTGATCTGCAGGAGGTATATCTTTGTCTTTTAATAGTCACCATAGTCTAAAATTTTTACGGCCACCACAGTCCGAAATTTTTACAGTCACCATAGTCCGAAATTTTTACAGTCACCACAATCATGATCCGAAGTTGTAAACATGATCTGCAGGAGGTATATCTTTGTCTTTTAAATGTTCCGAGCCCTTCTTCTCATGACAGGTGTGAGGTATCAAGCCAGACAAGATTAGCCCTTAAAATAATACCTCCTTAGCCTCCTCAGTTCACGAGTTGTGAACTTCCCTTGTTGCGTTATACTTCTGGATTGACCTCCACCTAGTTGATGCTAGAGATTGAGGGCTATACGTCATATAAATAGAGATATGTCAAATGGAGAGGTGTGTTAGGGCAGTTGACATGAGTAGGCAAGGTGAGGTCGACTTAATATATATATATATATATATATATATATATATATATATATATATATATATATCTTCAATTAAAATTTCAATTTCTCCCCAACCACTTGGAATTTGGAGGCGTTTGAGGGCTCGTTGGAAAGAGGAAACAATCCTCTTTTAGATGGTGTAAGGCTCATTGTGAAAGAATGACTCTAAGATGGTGGAAAAGGATTTTTATTGTGATTGGTATTTTATGGGAGCAGAAATGGAGGTAGGGCTGAGTGCAGGCTTCTTTATGAGTCATTCATTGTCAAATGATCATCTTAAGCATGGTCATTCATCATCATCTAGAATCCTATTGCCATCAATGAAAACCTTGCTTAACAAGCCAAAATTGCATAAAAAGAGGCCACACCCTCGCTCTTGTTGTTTCTTAGCGACACCTAACATAGTCTTGGAATCTGCAAGGGCATCCTTGATCCTGACTAGACATCTTTCCACAGGCTCGGGGAGCCTCTTTTTCTGAGATTGGAACTGGTTGTTAATAAGGGCTAACAATCCTTTCATATGACTAAAAGAAGTATTAAGAACTTGTTGGTTTTCTTCTAACTTATTAACTTTGTCCAGTTGTCGGATGGTTGTGGTCCTAATATCTGCCACCATTATGAGTTGATAACAGAGAGAGAGAGAGAGAGAGAGAGAGAGAGAGAGAGAGAGAGAAAATTTTGGGATTTACTTGAAGGTGTAAACGAAGTAAACGACTAGAAAATATGGGAGGCCAAACCTGAAGGGCGATGATAAGGAGGTTGGATCTTATGAATGTGATGACTATGTTAGTGAATTAATGTATATATAACAAATGAGGAAGCCCTTTGTTTGAAGAATAACATCCTATTGTACCATATCTTCATCCTAGAGAAAGGACTATATCTTCATCATAACCACGTGGATAACCAGAAGAAAAATATGGTAAGTTGTTCTATGGCTTCAAGCTTGATCAGAACGAGGTGGATAACCAGAATAAGATAAGAATAAGAATAAAGTGTCAAAACATTTTTTTGGCTTTGTCTTTATATGATTTTTATCGGTTTTGTCACAATAGTTTGTACTATCATGGATGATATATCAGTTTTTTCAGAGTCTATGGAATTTTCTTATTCCAGACATGGACCTTCTCCATTCATCAAAAAAAGGAAAAAAATAATTTGTACCTAATAAATCAATAAAGAGAGAAGTTGGGTGTACACCTATTTTATATATATTGTTTTATAGTCTATGGGCCTCCATAAGGCAACGTTTTGAAGTGCGATCTTATTTTTAATTATTTCACATGAAATATGAGCGTTATATGGCTAAATTTTTCTATTTTACTATGATCTAAGTTGCAAGATGCCAATTTTGGTCCAAGAAAGAAGTATTGAATTTTCTGGAGACAGAAAAGTGGTATAAACGAGAGCTCAGAATGAACCCTAAAGGAGAATCTGGAGAAGAGAGTAAAGGTTTATCTGGAACAACATCTGACTTTTGTTCAAATGATTCAAATATTGGTAGAATTTTTCTGAAAACAGGAAAGCGTTAGAAAATAGGGCCTAGAATAAACCCTCAAGGAGAATTTGGAGATGAAATTATAGATTTGGTTGGATCACTATTCTGATTTTTATTCAAGTGCTTCAAACATTGGTGGAATTTTTCTAGAGGTAGAAAAGCGGTGTAAATGAAGGCCTAAAATGAACCTTGGAGGAGAAGTTACGAGTGGAACAAAAGGTTTGTCCCACACAACATCCGTGTTTTATTCAAGTGCTTCAAATATTGATGGAATTTAACTCGATGACACTACTCTTCCCTTTTTGTTATTGTCTTCTTCCTGTAGTATGCCATTCTACATAACTGATAGTTCTTACCTGCTTATTCACAAAAACCAAACCACTTGCCTTCCTATACTTCACCAATGGTTATTGTTATTTTTCAATCAAGGTCTGTTAAAAATGTAAGTATCCCAACTAGTACACCTATGTCACATCTTCATGACCCAACTTCATCACATAATACAATTAACTTTGATAATTTGGCAGTTATGATTTTCTTCTTTACAATAACCACACTACTTTTCCTTCCAACCCTTTCCTTGTGGTTGCAATTGTTCCTCAGATGGGAGCTCTTAACAATGTAATTAGACTAACTGCTTTAACTATACCAAGAATTTCATTACTTTTCTCCATCACACGGTAAAATTAACTCAGATTCCATTAGAAGGCAATTAGTTAGTACCTATGATTTTCTTTTTCACAGTAAATATACTACTCCTTTGACATTCCACCCTAGCCAATTCTTAGGTGTACCCCTCAGTTGGGAGTTGTTAACTATGTAAGTATACTGACTGCTAGAACTTTATCAAGTTTACCAGTTGTTGTAACTGCATCACACCTACATTACTCAACTACATCTATTAACAACGCAAGTATTCCAAACTTCCAGAGCTATGCCACCTTCATCACTCACTGCATCTTTGGACAATGCGATATACAAAATTGCCAAGTCTACAGCACAACTTCGTTACTCAACTGCATACTGGATGTTAGAATTGTATGACACCTTTGTTACACCTATGCATCTGCTAACGATGCAAGTTTACGAACTTCCAAAATTGTATCATACCTTCACTGCTCAGTTGCAAGTATACCATTTTCCATAGTTGTGTCACACATTAACTACTCAGCTGCAATTATACCAGCTGGCATAACAATGTCACACCTTCATTACTCAGTTGCATCTGTTATCAATGCAAGTATACCAACTTACAGGAACCAAATATGGAGCTAATAACGAAGCTCCCATAGTTCATCCTAGTGAATAGACATCAAAATCTAAAGCTCGGGCCATTAGAGAGCGAGTAGGAAATAATTGACCTAGGTCCAAGTACACCTGCTTCATATCGATCCTGAAAGCCTGTTTGTTCATTGACTCCCGAGATTGGTTGCCTGAAGGATGGCTCGCTGAATTTGGAATTAGAGAGGGAGTCTCTAGTGCAGGCAACAAAAAGAATGTATTTATCCCCACATGTTTTTCTACGTGTTTAGTATGGATTGAAGCCTTCTTGTTTCCTTCCACTGTAGAAGGCCAAGCATTTTCCTTTTTACTGATTTCAGTTGTTGGGTTTATTACATGAAAAATTATTTCACTCACTCAATGAAGGTCCATGTCACGGGGGAAATTCTCGATATATAGATCCAACCACGCCTCTATATGATGGCTAGATCAAGCCTAAAGACCTAATCTTGAGGTATGGGTATTTTTCTTCCAAAAAATTAGATTTTTTTCAATATTATTTAAGATTCTAGCCAGTTTTAGACAAAGAGGAATGATAGCTTTCCAATAACACACGCCTTAAGATATTTTCAAAAATTTCCATCAAAACTATCTTGAGAGGAATATATATTTTCAAGATGTTTGGATAGGGGATGAAAAAGCATTTTCAATGTGATTGTTGCATCAATTATGTGCTAATGTGATTTTGTGTCAGGATTGCCTCTGACATGAATTAAACAGGTCATTTTAAATGTTGAATGGTTTAAAGTGTTATTTCGAGGGCTTTTCTTTCAAAAAAAAATAGTTAATGGATTTGGCTTTGACAATAAAGTAGAGATATTTACTATTTGTTTGTTTGTTGTTGTTTTTTTTGTTTTAGTTTGCTTTTGTTTTTGTTTTATAATCGTGGTATATGGGTTGGAGTAATCTGGGCAAGGACTTAACTTTGATAATTAAATGGTAGTTTTGATTCACTTCTTCATAATAGCCACACAACTTTTCCTTCCAACCCTTCCCCTATGGTTGCAATTATTCCTCAAATGGGTGTTCTTAAAAATGTAAGTAGACCAACTGCTATATTCATTACTCTGCTGCATCAGTACAAGGTAAGATTAACTCAGATTCCATTATGAGGCAGTTAATTGGTACCTATGATTTTCTTTCTCACAGTAAATATACTGCTCCTTTGATATTCCACCCTATCTAATGCTTAGGTTTACCCCTCAGTTGGGATTTGTTAGCTATGTAAGTATATCGACTACTAGAACTGTATAAAGTATACCAGTAGTGGTAACTGCATCACAGCTACATTACTCAGCTACAGTTAACAACGCAAGTATATCAAAGTGCTATAGTTGTGTCACCTTCATCACTCATTGCATTTGTGGACAATGCAGGTATACCAAACTACCAGGGTTGTGTCACAACTTCATTACTCAGCTAAATTTGTTAACAATGCAAGTATACCATCTACCAGGGTTGTGTCACACCTTCACTATTAAGTTGCATTTATTGACAATGCAAGTATACCAACTACTAGGGTTGTCACACCTTCATTACTTAGTTGCATCTATTGAGAATGCAAGTATATTGGCTTCCAAAACTATATCACATCTTCATTACACCTCTGCATTTGCTAACGATGCAAGTTTACCAGATGTCATAACTATATCATACCTTTTATACTCAGTTGCAAGTATACCAGCTGCCAGAGTTGTGTCACACTTTCACTACTCAGTTGCAATTAAACCAGCTGACAGAGTAGTGTCACACCTTCATTACTCAACTGCATTTGCTAACAGTGCAAGTATACCAACAACTAGGATTGCATCACACCTCCATTACTCAGCTTGCATCAGCTAACAATGCAAGTATACTAGTTGTGAGGAATGTATCACAACTTCACTGCTTAGTTGCATCTACTAACAATGCAAGTATCCAACTATATCTGCTAACAATGCAAGTATAATGGCAACCAAACTTGTATTACACCTTCACTATTTGGATGCATCACAAAGGAAAAATAACCTAAATAGAGTAGGATCCCTACATATTTGATATGGGTGTAAAGTTTTGAAGTGTCCAATGTTTAATTTGATTCTCCACTTATCATTAAAGACAAATAAAGATTAAAAAAAAAGGACTATGATTTTAGAGAGTGCCTAAATTAATACACCACCATTGTGAAAAATGAACAAAATAATAAAGAAATTATTGTGAAAATTAAATAATAAATTATATAAAGAAAAACACCGATATAAATTGAACGTTGGAATTTGTAAGTAGAGGGATAAGATCATAAGAATATTTTTTAATATTGTGTGGAGGTTGAGGAGGAGAAATTAATTAGGAAAGAAAAATAATAAGATATATTTAAAACGAATTTAGAGAGAGAGAGAGAGAGAGAAAATTTTGGGATTTACTTGAAGGTGTAAACGAAGTAAACGACTAGAAAATATGGGAGGCCAAACCTGAAGGGCGATGATAAGGAGGTTGGATCTTATGAATGTGATGACTATGTTAGTGAATTAATGTATATATAACAAATGAGGAAGCCCTTTGTTTGAAGAATAGCATCCTATTGTACCACATCTTCATCCTAGAGAAAGGACTATATCTTCATCATAACCACGTGGATAACCAAAAGAAAAATATGGTAAGTTGTTCTGTGGCTTCAAGCTTGATTAGAACGAGGTGGATAACCAGAATAAGATAAGAATAAGAATAAAGTGTCAAAACATTTTTTTGGCTTTGTCTTTATATGATTTTTATCGGTTTTGTCACAATAGTTTGTACTATCATGGATGATATATCAGTTTTTTCAGAGTCTATGGAATTTTCTTATTCCAGACATGGACCTTCTCCATTCATCAGAAAAGGGAAAAAATTAATTTGTACCTAATAAATCAATAAAGAGAGAAGTTGGGTGTACACCTATTATATATATATTGTTTTATAGTCTATGGACCTTTATAAGGCAACTTTTAGAAGTGCAATCTTATTTTTAATTATTTCACATGAACTATGAGCGTTATATGGCTAAATTTTTCTGTTTTACTATGATCTGAGTTGCAAGATGCCAATATTGGTCCAAGAAAGAAGTATTGATTTTCTGGAGACAGATAAGTGGTATAAACGAGAGCTCAGAATGAACCCTAAAGGAGAATCTGGAGAAGAGAGTAAAGGTTTATCTGGAACAACATCTGACTTTTGTTCAAATGATTCAAATATTGGTAGAATTTTTGTGAAGACAGGAAAGCGTTAGAAAATAGGGCCTAGAATAAACCCTCAAGGAGAATTTGGAGATGAAATTATAGATTTGGTTGGATCACTATTCTAATTTTTATTCAAGTGCTTCAAACATTGGTGGAATTTTTCTAGAGGCAAAAAAGCGGTGTAAACGAAGGCCTAAAATGAACCTTGGAGGAGAAGTTACGAATGGAACAAAAGGTTTGTCCCACACAATATCCGTGTTTTATTCAAGTGCTTCAAATATTGATGGAATTTAACTAGATGGCACTACTCTTCCCTTTTTGTTATTGTCTTCTTCCTGTAGTATGCCATTCTACATAACTGATAATTCTTACCTGCTTATTCACAAAAACCAAACCACATGCCTTCCTATACTTCACCAATGGTTATTGTTATTCTTCAATCAAGGTCTGTTAAAAATGTAAGTATACCAACTGGTACACCTATGTCACATCTTCATGACCCAACTGCATCACATAATACAATTAAATTTGATAATTTGGCAGTTATGATTTCCTTCTTCACAATAACCACACTACTTTTCCTTCCAACCCTTTCCCTGTGGTTGCAATTGTTCCTCAGATGGGAGCTCTTAACAATGTAAGTAGACTAACTGCTTTAATTATACCAAGAATTTCATTACTTTTCTCCATCACGCGGTAAAATTAACTCAAATTCCATTAGAAGGCAATTAATTAGTACTTATGATTTTCTTTTTCACAGTAAATATACTGCTCCTTTGACATTCCACCCTAGCCAATTCTTAGGTGTACCCCTCAGTTGGGAGTTGTTAACTATGTAAGTATACTGACTGCTAGAACTTTATCAAGTATACCAGTTGTTGTAACTGCATCACACCTACATTACTCAACTACATTACTCAACTACATCTGTTAACAACGCAAGTATTCCAAACTTCCAGAGCTATGCCACCTTCATCACTCATTGCATCTTTGGACAATGCGACATACAAAATTGCCAAGTCTACAGCACAACTTCATTACTCAACTGCGTACTGGATGTTAGAGTTGTATGACACCTTTGTTACACCTATGCATCTGCTAACGATGCAAGTTTACAAACTTCCAAAATTGTATCATACCTTCACTGCTCAGTTGCAAGTATACCATTTGCCATAGTTGTGTCACACATTAACTACTCAGTTGCAATTATACCAGCTGGCATAACAATGTCACACCTTCATTACTCAGTTGCATCTGTTATCAATGCAAGTATACCAACTTACAGGAACCAGACATGGAGCTAATAACGAAGCTCCCATAGTTCATCCTAGTGAATAGACATCAAAATCTAAAGCTCGGGCCATTAGAGAGCGAGTAGGAAATAATTGACCTAGGTCCAAGTACACCTGCTTCATATCGATCCTGAAAGCCTGTTTTTTCATTGACTCCCGAGATTGGTTACCTGAAGGATGGCTCGCTGAATTTGGAGTTAGAGAGGGAGTCTCTAGTGCAGGCAACAAAAAGAATGTATTTATCCCCACATGTTTTTCTACGTGTTTAGTATGGATTGAAGCCTTCTTGTTTCTTTCCACTGTAGAAGGCCAAGCATTTTCTTTTTTACTGATTTCATTTGTTGGGTTTACTACATGCAAAATTATTTCACTCACTCAATGAAGGTCCATGTCACGGGGGAAATTCTCGATATATAGATCCAACCACGCCTCTATATGATGGCTAGATCAAGCCTAAAGACCTAATCTTGAGGTATGGGTATTTTTCTTCCAAAAAGATAGATTTTTTTCAATATTATTTAAGATTCTACCCAGTTTTAGACAAAGAGGAATGATAACTTTCCAATAACACACGCCTTAAGACATTTTCAAAATTTTCCATCAAAACTATCTTGAGAGGAATATATATTTTCAAGATGTTTGATAGGGGATGAAAAAGTATTTTCAATGTGATTGTTGCATCAATTATGTGCTAATGTGATTTTGTGTCAGGATTGCCTCTGACATGAATTAAACAGGTCATTTTAAATTTTGAATGGTTTAAAGTGTTATTTCGAGGGTTTTTCTTTCAAAAAAAAATAGTTAATGGATTTGGCTTTGACAATAAAGTAGAGATATTTACTATTTGTTTGTTTGTTGTTGTTTTTTTTGTTTCAGTTTGCTTTTGTTTTATAATCGTGGTATATGGGTTGGAGTAATTTGGGCAAGGACTTAACTTTGATAATTAAATGGTAGTTTTGATTCACTTCTTCATAATAGCCACACAACTTTTCCTTCCGACCCTTCCCCTATGGTTGCAATTATTCCTTAGATGGGTGTTCTTAAAAATGTAAGTAGACCAACTACTATATTCATTACTCTGCTACATCAGTACAAGGTAATATTAACTCAGATTCCATTATGAGGCAATTAATTGGTACCTATGATTTTCTTTCTCACAGTAAATATACTGCTCCTTTGATATTCCACCCTATCCAATGCTTAGGTTTACCCCTCAGTTGGGATTTGTTAGCTATGTAAGTATATCGACTGCTAGAACTATATAAATTATACCAGTAGTGGTAACTGCATCACACCTACATTACTCAGCTACAATTAACAACACAAGTATATCAAAGTGCTAGAGTTGTGTCACCTTCATCGCTCATTGCATTTGTGGACAATGCAGGTATACCAAACTACCAGGGTTGTGTCACAACTTCATTACTCAGCTAAATTTGTTAACAATGCAAGTATACCATCTACCAGGGTTGTGTCACACCTTCACTATTAAGTTGCATTTATTGACAATGCAAGTATACCAACTACTAGGGTTGTCACACCTTCATTACTTAGTTGCATCTATTGAGAATGCAAGTATATTAGCTTCCAAAACTGTATCACACCTTCATTACACCTCTGCATTTGCTAACGATGCAAATTTACCAGATGTCAGAACTATATCATACCTTTTATACTCAGTTGCAAATATACCAGCTGCCGGAGTTGTGTCACACTTTCACTACTCAGTTGCAATTAAACCAGCTGACAGAGTAGTGTCACACCTTCATTACTCAACTGCATTTGCTAACAGTGCAAGTATACCAACAACTAGGATTGCATCACACCTCCATTACTCAGCTTGCATCAGCTAACAATGCAAGTATACTAGTTGTGAGGACTGTATCACACCTTCACTGCTTAGCTGCATCTACTAACAATGCAAGTATCCAACTGTATCTTCTAACAATGCAAGCATAATGGCAACCAAAATTGTATTACACCTTCACTATTTGGATGCATCACAAAGTAAAAATAACATAAATAGAGTAGGATCCCTATAAATTTGATATGGGTGTAAAGTTTTGAAGTGTTCAATGTTTAAATTGATTCTCCACTTATCATTAAAGACAAATAAATATTAAAAAAAAGGACTATGATTTTAGAGAGTGCCTAAATTAATACACCATCATTGTGAAAAATGAATAAAATAATAAAGAAATTATTGTGAAAATTAAATAATAAATTATATAAAGAAAAACACCGATATAAATTAAACGTTGGAATTTGTAAGTAGAGGGATAAGATCATAAGAATATTTTTTAATATTGATTGGAGGTTGAGGAGGAGAAATTAATTAGGAAAGAAAAATAATAAGATATATTTAAAACGAATTTAGAAAGGAGAATCAAAGAACTCAAGAGAGATGACTTATTTACTAGGTGGATAGTTGGTTTCCAAAGTTAGTTATCTAAAATTATAACTATCTTCCATATTAAAATTAGGGCGTCTTTCAATTGCAAGCACCTCGTGAATGATATGATATGAATGATAAGGTATTGAAGCAATAATTCTGGCTTGTTGCTGATTCCTGCGCTGCGCCTGCTCTCGCAGGGCCCTGCCCCTTCTGTTCCTGCTGCGTCCTGCTGTGCCTGCTGCCTCCTGCTGCGCCCTGCTGTGTCGTGTCAATGACTAGGTCGAGATCCGACGGTTCTCTCTGCGCGTCCTGAGCTTTGCTAGGGTTTCTGCTGCGTGGCTGCCCTTGCGGCGGCCGGCCTCAAGCCTTCCCTATGAAGTCGCTGGGTCCTTCTATGGATCTGCATTCTTCTCCTGTCATCGACGCCTTCAACCAGCTTCTTGTCGGTTTGCCTCAGAAGCAAAGAAGCGAAGCATCCAAATTTGTTAAGAAGTTAGATGAAATTCCTGAGATCTCTTTGCCTCCGGAGGCCCCCATTCAAGTAGCTTTATCTTTGGCGGATCGAGGTCTCATTGGCCAATTCATGGGTCTGTGGCCTTCTCCGAAAACTACTGAGCAATGGGTTCATAGGAACTGGGCTCCTCTGATCAAGGAAAAGGTCACCTCTTACTTTCTGGGGAAAGGGTACTTCCTCTTCGAATTTTCCTCCAAAGAAGACAAAGACTTGATCTTTCAAAATGGGCCGTATTTCATGGGTTCTCAGGGCCTCTATCTGAACAAATGGACTCTGGACTTTGATCCGGCTGTCGATGTTCCCAAGGCTGTCCCGGTGTGGGTTCGTCTTCCAAATCTGCCAGTTCACTGCTGGAACTAGAGTTCCTTGAGACACATTGGCAACACTCTCGGGAAATTCATAGATCGGGAAAACAATAAGGATCAGTACGACTGTGCCAGGATCTGCGTGGAAGTAGATCTAGAGGTGGGTCTTCCAGAGGCTATCAAAATCAAAGTCGGAAGCTGGTCTCATGTATAGATCTTGGACTATGAGCAACTGCCGTTCAAATGTAGGAAATGCCACGTTCATGGACACTTTGCTAGAAATTGTCCTTCCAACGTTGAGCTAGAGAAAGGGATTGAAGAGGGTTGGAACCAAGTCAAGCGAGCAAAAACCAATCATAAAGGGAAAAAACCGGGAGGACCCTCTGGAAAAGGCCCTCTTCAGGCTAATGTTCAACGCCCTCCCCCCAAAAAGGCGCAAGAAAACAAGTTTGACCCACTAAGCCAGCAGTCAGAAACTCCTCCGGAGGTCGAGACTCAAAATCCAGTTTCTCCAAACAAAGGTTCTCCCTCGGTCTCCCTCAAAGGAACAAGTGCCGAAGAATCCAAAGGCATGACTTCAGAAGAAGAGGAAGGAGAGCAGGAAACAGACGAGTCAGAGGTGGAAGGAGAAATAGGAGACACCCAAACCTCGGTACGAAGATCTATAAGAGGCCGGAAAACTGACAGGGAAAAAAGAGAGCAGGAGACTTATAAAGATAAGCTACAGGGTAGCCAGCCAACTCTAGAAAAACTACTAGCCTCAAAGGCCAGGATGTTGAAAAATCAGCCCCATGGCTCCAAGGGAGCCCACCAGAAACATAAATAATGAAGATCATCTCCTGGAATTGTAGAGGTATGGGGAGCAAAGTCAAGGAAGAAGCCATGAGAAGCTTAATAAGAAAAAATACTCCAGACATACTTCTCGTCCAGGAGACTAAACAAGCAAGCAAGAAGATTTGGTTCAAAAGCGAAGCTAGAGCAATCTCTGCCCGGGGCGCTTCGGGAGGGATTGGCACTCTATGGAACGCCAACAAATTTTCAGTCACCTTTGAGGCTAGTAATACTCACTGGTTGCTGCTGAAAATGCAGAATCTGGATACCAAGGAAATATTTTGTCTCTTCAATGTATACTCTCCAGTAAATGTCGGAGAAAAAAAGGATTGTTGGGATTCTATAAGGCACCAAGCAGACTTGACAAATCTGGAAAATATAATTATTGCTGGAGATCTCAATCTCACTCTTCACTCATCTGAAAAAAGAGGAGGTAGCGCTGTCCGAGATCCGGCAAGGGAATGGGCGGAGGATCTAATGCAGGAATGGGACTTGATGGATATCAAACCCTCTTCTGGTAAGTTCTCTTGGTCTAATAAAAGAGTGGGCCCTGGTCATATTGCTGCCAGATTAGACAGATTTTTCATTCAAAGCTATTATCTGTTTCTTGGATTAGAACCCAGAATGCACATTCTTACTAACAGCATCTCGGACCACAAGCCTATAAAGTTAGAGCTCCTGTCCCATCTAGATCTGGGACCCATTCCCTTTAGATTTAGTCCCCTCTGGGTCAAGGAACCAGACTTCATGCAAATAGTCAAGGAAAGTTGGAGTCAGCCTGTCAATGGATCTTCGTTCTTTATCTGGGAGGAAAAACTTAGAAGGGTAAAAGGAGTCCTAAAACATTGGGTCAAAACCCTGTCCAACCCTATCACAGAAAGAAAAGCCATTAAAGTAGCTCTTGCCTCTCATCAAACTCATTTTGAACATGTTATAGTCACAGAGGAGCTGTTAGACCAAGAGGCTCTACTACAACAGCGCTTTCATAAGGCCTGCTTAGTTGGAGAAGAATACTGAAGATTGAAATCTCGAAATCTCTGGCTCAAAGCAGGGGACAGGAATTCTGCTTTTTTCCACAAACAAGCCCAGGCCAGGAAATGCTTCAACACTATTTATGAGATTAAGGAGGACAATGGCACCCACAAGGATTTTGAAGACATTAAAAAAGCAGCCTTTTCTCACTTTCAAAACTTGTATAGTGAGGATAAGGACCCAGATCATCTCCCAGATCTGCTTGACATTATTCCTTCTGCAATCTCTCCTCGTATGAACGAGATCCTTGAGGCCAAAGTCACCAAAGACGAAGTCAAAAAGGCCCTTTTTGATATGGAACCGGATAAGGCCCCTGGGCCGGATGGCTTTTCTGCCAGGTTTTTTCAATTTTGTTGGTTGATTGTTGAAAAGGATCTGCTCAAAATGGTTCAAAAGTCCCAAAATACTCAGAAAATTGGAGGCAGCACAAACTCCGCTTTCTTAGCCCTCATTCCCAAGGAAAAAGGCGCCAACAATTTCTGCAGATTCCGCCCGATTTCCTTGTGCAACACAGGATACAAGCTAATCACCAAAGTAATTGCAAATAGATTGAAGCTCATTCTCCCCAAGATTATTCTGGAGAATCAAGGAGGCTTCATCAAAGGAAGGCAGATCGTGGACAACTTCACCCTTGCTCAAGAGGCAATTCATTCAAGCCTTCTTCGAAAAGAACAAGGTATGGTGATTAAACTAGATTTAGCAAATGCTTTTGATCGAGTTAATCATAGCTTTCTTTTAAAAGTCATGAGCAAGTTTGGTTTTGGAGAAAATTTCATCAAATGGATCCGGGCTTGTATCTCGGAACCATGGATTGCCCCTCTTGTAAATGGAAGAGCCACTGATTTCTTCAAAGCTTCGAGAGGGCTAAGGTAGGGGTGTCCCTTCTCCCCTCTGCTCTTTGTCATCCAAGCCTTTGTTCTTAGCTTCCTATTAGACAAAAAGATGCAAGATCAAGATATTAATGGACTGTGTTTTGCAAGAGGGGTCAAAAATTTAAACCACGCCTTATTTGCGGATGACACTCTACTTTTGGGTGCTGCCTCTCTTTCCTCTACCTCTAAATTTAAAGCACTTTTGGATGATTTCAGTGAAGCCTCAGGCAGTGTTGTCAATAAGAGCAAATGTCATATCTTCAGCTGGAACACTTCGCCCAGATTGCTCTTCGTTATTTCTAGATGTTTGGGTTTTACAGCCTCCTCTACTTGGACCTCTTTCAAATATTTGGGCCTTCCTGTGTTTCTTAAGAGACCTGCAAGAAAAAATTGGCTCCCTCAGCTCGAGAAATTCAAGTCTAGGATCCAAGCCTGGGGTTTTTCCTGGCTCAACGCTGCTGGCAAATCTGTCCTTATTAAATATGTGCTTACCAGCCTTCCTCTTTTTCAATTTGCTGTGCTTCTTGCTCCGGCAAACATATTAAAAAAAATGGAAGAGTTCATGCGGAAGTTTTTTTGGAAGGGTGGCAAACAGAATGATCACAAGATTCCTCTTATCAGTTGGGAAACCATCTCCAGGCCAATTTGGGAGGGAGGTTTGAATTTCAAAAACCTCTGCCAGCAAAACGTGGCTATGGCAGCTAAGATTATATGGAGGATCATTGCGCCCAAGCCAGGCTGGGCCCAACTGGCTCTCTGGAAAAATTACTTCAGAGGTCCTCGTTCTAGTTGTTTAGGCAATGTGACCCATTTGCCTAATTCGTCTTTTCTCAAACTATATGCTAAAGCTGCTCCTCTAATCAATGAACACTCCTACTGGATCCCTAGAAAGGGCAAAAAGATCAATATTTGGACTGACAAAATCATGAATAAGGACCCAATTGAAGACAGAGCCTCCATCAGAGCGCTGCATTTTTGGATGGATAGAGAGGGGTTGTGTTCGTTGTGGGATATTTCCCTTTGGAGCGATTCAGTTTGGGCAGGCTGGAAACATATTGAGGTGCCGGTTCATCTGGCCAACGAATGGTCCACTCTGCTCGACCTCCTCCATGGCTTGGCCCCCACGCGCATGAGAAAAAGAGATTCAAAAGGCTGGGGGCCGAATGCCAGTGGCTACACTGTCTCCATGGGCTATGCCAAGCTGAAAGAAAGGCCATACGTCCCACCTAACCCTGCACCTTGGCAGGGTGTCTGGCGTTTTCCTTCTTGGCCCAAAGTCGATTTTTTTGCTTGGTTTCTCTGCCATGGCAAGATCCTTACGTATGATATTCTGCAGAGAAAAGGGTTTTACGGTCCCTCCATCTGCTCGCTGTGCAACAAAAATGCAGAGACAACAGTCCACTTAATCCTCGATTGTAATTTTTCTAAGCAGATCTGGTGCTCCTTTATTCACAATTTGGATTCCAACTTTTTGCTCCC